>CM034538.1:49119380-49194380 GCA_020002185.1 Paraescarpia echinospica | reverse complement strand
GGTGTTTGATTGAACAGATCTGCCAAGGAGTAGAGTGTAAAGCACTTTGAGCAGTCATGAGGACTCATACTGCGCTGTATAAGAACTTACCTTTTTCATCAAGCCTGACTTTCCAGTTTGATTTCCTAACATATGAATATTTAATAAATAGTTTGATCTGCAGCTCTTGTTACAATATGAGAAAGCTTTATTGTGGTAACTGCAACATGCTTGCTTCATGGCGTTATCTCAAGAAAGCCGTTGTGTTTGTTAGCGTGTTGTGTGTGTGTGTTGCCAGGACCGCAGGAAGACTGAGTCTCCACCCGAGTCTCTTTCCTAGCCTCCTGGTGCTGGGGCGACTACTGCCCTCTGTGCTGGAGGGGGCGGACTCATCCCACCCCCTCCCTGCCTTCCTCCCTCACATCATGAGGTACGTGTCACACATGTAATGGTGGCAGTGTAATGATCCATGCATAATTGTCCTTGTGTAATGGTGGATGAGTAATAGTTGGTGTGTAATGATGGATGTGTAGTCACACATTGCAGTGGTGGATTCATGTGTAGTGGTCAATTTGTAATGGTAGATATGTAACAGTGGATGAGTAATAGTATGAAATGGTCCAAGTTGTAATGTTTGATGTGTAATGGCGGCTATGTTTTGGTGGATGTATAGTGGTGGTTATGTATGACACCAATCAGTTTCACTGACTTACACACACGCACGCACGCACGCACACACATGCACGCACGCACACACACAGTTTTCTTGTAAAAACTTATGAAATTTATGCTAAGCAAAAAGCTGAGTTATTCAGCTTTGCACAGGAAGGAAAAGACAGCCAAAAGTATTTGCTATTTAAAGCCACATTGATGGATAATTCCTATAACAGAGCTACGGGTAGGTAACATGTCTTATTCTGCTTCTAGTTGTTTTGAACCTCAGGCACCACATTTTTTGGTTTCATGTAAAATCCAGCCTTTTGAAATGTTGGCCCCCCCAAGACTCCCATCCATTGAAGGAATTTTTTATTTTAGCATACAGAATGTCAGCACAATACATGCGAAAGTGATATGAGAGAATGAATGAACAGACAGACAGACAGACAGACAGACAGACAGACAGCCACTCACAAACTGTTTTGTACTAAAGATGCATAAGTGAAAGTGTACATTAACCGATAATAATGTTCAGCTTGCTATGCAACAGATGTGCCAGTAGCCCTGTCTACAAGATTCGGGTGATGGCAGCGAGCGCACTCGGCCCCCTGGTGGCCAGAGGTGAAGTTACAGCAGTGATCACATCGCTGTTGGACAGTCTGCCTCGGTCAGCCACCGACAACACCCACCACAACCACATCCATGGGGTGTTACTTCAGGTGAGTGGACCACATCTGAAGGTCCTCTGTCACCTTCTGGTCCTCTGTCACCGGATGGTCTTATGTCACCAGGTGGTCCTCTGTCACCTGATGATCCTCTGTCACCTGGTGGTCCTCTGTCGTGAGGGTGTGTCGTGTCGTGAAGGTGTGTCGTGTTGTCAAGGATGTGTCGTTAAGGCTGTGTCATGTCATCTAGTTGTGTTGTGTCGTCAAAGCTGTGTCATATTGTTAAGGTGGATCGTGTCGCGTCAAGGCAGTGTTATGTCGTCAAGGTGTGTCATGTCGTCAAGGCTTTGTTCGTCAAGGTGTGTCGTGTTGTCAAGGTGTGTCATGTCGTCAAGGCTGTGTCATGTTGTTAAAATGGATCGTGTTGTCATGGCAGTGTCATGTCATCAAGGCTGTGTCGTGTCATCCATGTGTGTTGTGTCATGTGTTGCAGGTGCTGGAGCTGCTGCGAGCGGTATCAGCCATCAAGATGTCTGGACTGGTCCAGGCAACAGCCACTGGTCTGGAGACCTCACACTGGCTCAGTACAAGGTGAGTCTGTCTTCTAACTGACTCAGTATCAGATGAGTCTGTTCACTCTCACTCAGTGACTCAGTATCGGAATAGCCTAACTACTGAGACTCAGTATCAAATGAGTCGATTCAGTGACTCAGTGTAACATGAGTGTGTGTGTGGCTGCATATCCTGTCAAGGCAACTGTACTGGCTATGTCTGTGGATACTCTACACTACACATCAAAAGTTAACTGCCTAATTCAAAAATACCATAGAATGTTTGAAGATATCTATGTTAGGAAATATTTGTGTTTTGAAATTTCCACCACAATAGGTTATCATTCAGTTTATATGAGGTATGACTGCATCTGACTGAGTGTAACCATGCAAGGTACATGTATGCAACATGTTTACATTGCTTTTGCCCATGCATGGTGCAACTGTGTGTATTCTATGTGTAAAAGCATTATCTGTATGTTACTTAAAAGAATCAGAGAACTCCAGCTTTAGTGATAGTTATGACTGGTTTTGTCCTTTCTAAAGATGCAGTAACTTGTTTTGTAGAGAAAATGCCTGCTTCCTGACAAAGACAGCGTATATGAAGGTGGTGTATGCGACACTCTCGCATGATTCGTCAGACCAAAGTGAGGCAGTGAGACAGCACCAACACCATCTGGTGGAGACTCTTGTCAGCACCGTCCTCAGTTACTTCGCTGTGTCGGACATGAAGCCTTCGTCATCGCCTGGGGAGGCAGAATTCTATGAGACTATGGCTGCCAAGTTGCTGCAGTGCATTGTGGGTAAACCGTCCGTGTGCGAGGTGAGCAGTCACCAGCAGCTGGTTTGTCTGCTCTCATGTCCGCTCTATGAAGTAAGGCTCCAGACCCTTCTCTTCCTTCTGCAAACACTCGCACCAAGACAAGGATCCGGCATGTGGAATGGTGGAAACACACATTCTGAGTCGGTTCTTATTGGACAGTCTCTAGTAGATCAGGTGACCACAACTGATCCACAGGCTGCTTCACATGTAGTAGGTCATGTGACCAATACTGGTCGACAAGCTGCTCAACATGTACACGTGTTTGCAAAGTTGGTCACCATGGCAGCTGGAGAGGAAAGCCACTCAGAATGCCTAGCAAAGGTAAGCATTCACACTGTGTTCGAAATAAAGGCTAAAATGATCAAGTTATCAGCCCAACCAGTTTGGTGATGTTACTAATTCAGATCAAGTAGTCCAAATCCTAATCTTGTCACATGAATGGTTATATGCAATGCCAACAAATGCAACAGCTAACCAGCTTAGTTTTTCAAGATGAGACAGCATTTTTCAAGTGCCATCACTTTGAACAATCAAGATATATATTTATAATGATATAGTTTGGTAATTGTACATTTTGCACTTTATTATTATTATGTGTGTGTTTGCATGTATATATGCATGCATATATTTTGTATAGTTATGTGTATTTAATTTTTAAAATATTGTGTAATACGTACTTACCGGGTACATGACAGATTCACATGACGGACAAAGTAACAAAATTTTCATATTACACAAGTAGAAAATACGACTCACATCAACATTTTGAACACCTTTGGCGACCTTCATCAGGAAATGTTCTGCTCGCCAGATGGTGTGGCGAGCAGGCTGTCCACACTTGACTCAGTCGGTATCCACCCTCTTCTCTATTTATCAATGTTGTCTTTCTGATTCAGATGGCCTCCTTAATCCTTCGCACACTCCTGTCTGTCTGTCTATCAACCACTCTGGCACCCTCCCAGTCTATTACACAGTTATTTCTGTCCGCATGGTCAGTTATCGTTGACTTGTGTTCAATGTTTGTCGAGCCTTTCCTTTTTCTCGAGTGAAACATCTGGTTGTTACAGTTTCATCTTCTTTCTTGTGTTTTTCTAGTCTTGTGTCAAATGTTCTCTCTGTTTCCCCAATGTACAAGTTGTTGCAGGTCTTACAGGGGATTTTAGTAGATACAGTTGGTCTTCTTACTGTCTTCCACTTTGTAATTTGGGTGTACTAATATTTTTCTGAGGTTTAGGTGTAGTCTGACAGCTGATGCTATATGTTTCAGTATGCGTTGCACTGGTTCTGTCACTCCTTGGATATATGTTTCAGTATGCGTTGCACTGGTTCTGTCACTCCTTGGATATATGTTTCAGTATGCGTTGCACTGGTTCTGTCACTCCTTGGATATATGTTTCAGTATGCGTTGCACTGGTTCTGTCACTCCTTGGATATATGTTTCAGTATGCGTTGCACTGGTTCTGTCACTCCTTGGATATATGTTTCAGTATGCGTTGCACTGGTTCTGTCACTCCTTGGATATATGTTTCAGTATGCGTTGCACTGGTTCTGTCACTCCTTGGATATATGTTTCAGTATGCGTTGCACTGGTTCTGTCACTCCTTGGATATATGTTTCAGTATGCGTTGCACTGGTTCTGTCACTCCTTGGATATATGTTTCGGTATGCGCTGCACCGGTTCTGTCACTCCTTGATATATGTTTCAGTATGCGTTGCACTGGTTCTGTCACCCTTGGATATATGTTTCAGTATGTATTGCACTGGTTCTGTCACTCCTTGGATATATGTTTCAGTTGCACTGGTCTCACCCTTGATATATGTTTCCAGTATGCTGCACTGGTTCTGTCACCCTGATATATGTTTATGCATGCCATTGCACTGGTTCTTGCTCACTTGGATATATGTTTCAGTATGCGTTGCACTGGTTCTGTCACCCTTGGATATATGTTTCAGTATGCACGTTGCACTGGTCTGTCTGCTCACCCTGGATATATGTTTCAGTATGCGTTGCACTGGTTCTGTCACTCCTTGGATATATGTTTCAGTATGCGTTGCACTGGTTCTGTCACTCCTTGGATATATGTTTCAGTATGCGTTGCACTGGTTCTGTCACTCCTTGGATATATGTTTCAGTATGCGTTGCACTGGTTCTGTCACTCCTTGGATATATGTTTCAGTATGCGTTGCACTGGTTCTGTCACTCCTTGGATATATGTTTCAGTATGCGTTGCACTGGTTCTGTCACTCCTTGGATATATGTTTCAGTATGCGTTGCACTGGTTCTGTCACTCCTTGGATATATGTTTCAGTATGCGTTGCACTGGTTCTGTCACTCCTTGGATATATGTTTCAGTATGCGTTGCACTGGTTCTGTCACTCCTTGGATATATGTTTCAGTATGCGTTGCACTGGTTCTGTCACTCCTTGGATATATGTTTCAGTATGCGTTGCACTGGTTCTGTCACTCCTTGGATATATGGTACAGACCAATGGAGTTGTCTGTCTTCTCTCTATCCTTAGTCTTTCCTCTCTGGTTTTGTTGTTGTTCCCTCATCTTCCTTATGGTCCAACTTGGGTACCCGCATTACTGTAGTGCCTTGGTGATGTGGTCCAGATCCTCTGGCTCAGTTACAATGTTGTTGCATCTGTTCAGTAATGTTTTGATGACACCCAGTTTTTGAAGTAGTGGATGGTGTGAACTTAAAAGTTCAGATACTGGCCGGTGTGGGTCTTCATATATGTTGATGTTTGCTGCCTGTGGCATCAATGGTGTTGAGGTGATCTGTCAGTTGTTGTTGACACCCCTTCCTCACAACAAACAGATATGATGGGTGATTGAATTGGAAGAGTTCTGATAACACAAGTGTGTGTTATCTTCCCATGCAGTTCAACACTGTGTGCAGTCAGTCACATATCACGTTAATATTTTAAAGACAATGAATCAAGTGCCTAGCATGGGATGTCCTTTGTGATGTCATCTGTAATGATTTCGGCCTAACCAACAAACATTTAGCCAACTTACGTACAGTTGTACAGATTGCAACACTTATTTGGCGAATTTGCAACCAATTATGTTTTTTGCCAGATTGATCAAAGTTTCCCATGTGGCACAGATGGCTGATGAATAAGAAGACTGAGATGAGTCTTAAGCAGGAGTCTCTATGTTCAGGTGCTGCAGGTCCTGTGTAGACACCCCCTCACCTCCCCGACACCCTGGGACGGACATCCCTTCACCTCCCACACACCCTGGGACAGTCCTCACGGCATATGGACCACACAACAGGTAACAGTTCGATACTGTCTTGTAGTCTTTTGTGTATGTACGTGTGTGCATGTGTGCGTGCGTGCGTGCGTGCATGCCTGTAGTTGTGTGAACTAGTTTAGTCTGATGTGTTCAAAGTATGACTAATGTGAATATCGTGTTCATAAACAACATACAGTGTATGTCTGAGATCACCAGCCATTTCATTGGTGGCCGTGACAGCTGGTGCAGTCATCACATTCCATGTTCTCCACATGAGGTTGGTACAGCCATGGTGTATGAAGTGGTGTGCTTGGTACAGCCGTGGTGTATGAAGTGGTGTGCTTGGTACAGCCATGGTGTATGAAGTGGTGTGCTTGGTACAGCCGTGGTGTATCAAGTGGTGTGCTTGGTACAGCCGTGGTGTATGAAGTGGTGTGCTTGGTACAGCCGTGGTGTATGAAGTGGTGTGCTTGGTACAGCCGTGGTGTATGAAGTGGTGTGCTTGGTACAGCCGTGGTGTATGAAGTTGTGTGCTTGGTACAGCCGTGGTGTATGAAGTGGTGTGCTTGGTACAGCCATGGTGTATGAAGTGGTGTGCTTGGTACAGCCGTGGTGTATGAAGTGGTGTGCTTGGTACAGCCGTGGTGTATGAAGTGATGTGCTTAGTACAGCCATGGTGTATGAAGTGATGTGCTTAGTACAGCCGTGGTATATGAAGTGGTGTGCTTAGTACAGCCGTGGTGTATGAAGTGGTGTGCTTGGTACAGCCGTGGTGTATGAAGTGGTGTGCTTGGTACAGCCGTGGTGTATGAAGTGGTGTGCTTGGTACAGCCGTGGTGTATGAAGTGGTGTGCTTGGTACAGCCGTGGTGTATGAAGTGGTGTGCTTGGTACAGCCATGGTGTATGAAGTGGTGTGCTTGGTACAGCCGTGGTGTATCAAGTGGTGTGCTTGGTACAGCCGTGGTGTATGAAGTGGTGTGCTTGGTACAGCCGTGGTGTATGAAGTGGTGTGCTTCTGGCAATACCGTGCGGTGTATGTGAAGCGGGTGGTGCTTAGTACAGCCGTGGTGTATGAAGTGGTGTGCTTGGTACAGCCGTGGTGTATGAAGTGATGTGCTTAGTACAGCCGTGGTGTATGAAGTGGTATGCTTGGTACAGCTGTGGTGTATGAAGTGGTGTGCTTGGTACAGCCGTGGTGTATGAAGTGATGTGCTTAGTACAGCCGTGGTGTATGAAGTGGTGTGCTTGGTACAGCCGTGGTGTATGAAGTGGTGTGCTTAGTACAGCCGTGGTGTATGAAATGGTGTGCTTGGTACAGCCGTGGTGTATGAAGTGATGTGCTTAGTACAGCCGTGGTGTATGAAGTGGTATGCTTGGTACAGCCGTGGTGTATGAAGTGATGTGCTTAGTACAGCCGTGGTGTATGAAGTGGTGTGCTTGGTACAGCCGTGGTGTATGAAGTGGTGTGCTTAGTACAGCCGTGGTGTATGAAGTGGTGTGCTTGGTACAGCCGTGGTGTATCAAGTGATGTGCTTAGTACAGCCGTCGTGTATGAAGTGGTATACTTGGTACAGCCGTGGTGTATGAAGTGGTGTGCTTGGTACAGCCGTGGTGTATGAAGTGGTGTGCTTGGTACAGCCGTGGTGTATGAAGTGATGTGCTTAGTACAGCCGTGGTGTATGAAGTGATGCGCTTATACAGCCGCAGTATGAAGTGGTGTGCTTAGGTACAGCCGCAGTATGAAGTGGTGTGCTTGGTACAGCCGGTGTATGAAGTGGTGTGCTTGGTACAGCCGTGGTGTATGAAGTGGTGTGCTTGGTACAGCCGTGGTGTATGAAGTGATGTGCTTAGTACAGCCATGGTGTATGAAGTGATGTGCTTAGTACAGCCGTGGTATATGAAGTGGTGTGCTTAGTACAGCCATGGTGTATGAAGTGGTGTGCTTGGTACAGCCGTGGTGTATGAAGTGGTGTGCTTGGTACAGCCGTGGTGTATGAAGTGGTGTGCTTGGTACAGCCGTGGTGTATGAAGTGATGTGCTTAGTACAGCCGTGGTGTATGAAGTGGTGTGCTTGGTACAGCCGTGGTGTATGAAGTGATGTGCTTAGTACAGCCGTGGTGTATGAAGTGGTGTGCTTGGTACAGCCATGGTGTATGAAGTGATGTGCTTAGTACAGCCGTGGTGTATGAAGTGATGTGCTTGGTACAGCCGTGGTGTATGAAGTGGTGTGCTTGGTACAGCTGTGGTGTATGAAGTGATGTGCTTAGTACAGCCGTGGTGTATGAAGTGATGTGCTTAGTACAGCCGTGGTGTATGAAGTGGTGTGCTTAGTACAGCCGTGGTGTATGAAGTGGTGTGCCAGATGCAGCCGTGAGTGCTGTGAGAGTGGGTGAGCAGCTGGTACAGCCGTGGTGTGTGAAGTGATGTGCACCGTGCACAGCCGTGGTGTGTATGAAGTGGTGTGCTTGAGGTACAGCAGAAGTGGTGTATGAAGTGATATGCTTAGTACAGCCGTGGTGTATGAAGTGGTGTGCTTAGTACAGCCGTGGTGTATGAAGTGGTGTGCTTGGTACAGCCGTGGTGTATGAAGTGGTGTGCTTAGTACAGCCGTGGTGTATGAAGTGATGTGCTTAGTACAGCCGTGGTGTATGAAGTGGTGTGCTTGGTACAGCCGTGGTGTATGAAGTGATGTGCTTAGTACAGCCGTGGTGTATGAAGTGGTATGCTTGGTACAGCTGTGGTGTATGAAGTGGTGTGCTTGGTACAGCCGTGGTGTATGAAGTGATGTGCTTAGTACAGCCGTGGTGTATGAAGTGGTGTGCTTGGTACAGCCGTGGTGTATGAAGTGGTGTGCTTAGTACAGCCGTGGTGTATGAAGTGGTGTGCTTGGTACAGCCGTGGTGTATGAAGTGATGTGCTTAGTACAGCCGTGGTGTATGAAGTGGTATGCTTGGTACAGCCGTGGTGTATGAAGTGATGTGCTTAGTACAGCCGTGGTGTATGAAGTGGTGTGCTTGGTACAGCCGTGGTGTATGAAGTGGTGTGCTTAGTACAGCCGTGGTGTATGAAGTGGTGTGCTTGGTACAGCCGTGGTGTATCAAGTGATGTGCTTAGTACAGCCGTCGTGTATGAAGTGGTATACTTGGTACAGCCGTGGTGTATGAAGTGGTGTGCTTGGTACAGCCGTGGTGTATGAAGTGGTGTGCTTGGTACAGCCGTGGTGTATGAAGTGATGTGCTTAGTACAGCCGTGGTGTATGAAGTGATGTGCTTAGTACAGCCGTGGTGTATGAAGTGGTGTGCTTGGTACAGCCGTGGTGTATGAAGTGGTGTGCTTGGTACAGCCGTGGTGTATGAAGTGGTGTGCTTGGTGTCTTTCAGATGCTGCAGTACACATTGACTCTCACAAACACAGCAAGGTACCAATTTCTCACCATTATGGAGCAGCTATCTCATCCAAATTCAACAGGAACTAGAATATCTTGTAATACATGTGCGTACGCATACATGTGTCTAGCATGTCAGTGTGATGTAGTCGGACACATGGATTCCTGTTACCAGATAATATTTTAGGATATTGGCCAGACTACCAAAGAAACATTAAACAATCTTTCTTGATGCAAGTGATTTCCTGAAAGGAGCACAGTAGAATTAGAACACTGTCAAAGAGCCATAATATACTATGTTTTATTTTGTTGGTAAACAAAAAAAATGTTGCACAAATGAGTAAACAATGACTGGAGAACTGTAATTAAATAATTTGTAAAGAGACAATAAGTAAGAACGCATTAAGAGAGCAGTTTGTTACAGAGATGAAGTGCGGTGTGCAGCGGTGGAACTGACGGGACGACTAGTGGCCTGCCTCCCTCCCAGCAAGGTCAGTTCACAGTCTTCTTCTTCATGCCAGTTTCTTATCTCAGTTGGCCTGTTACCTAGCTGAAGCTCAGTCAAGCAATAAAAAATGGATGCTGAACACGTGGTGCATTGGTTTCATTTCATTGTATGTTTTGTTGAAATTCTGTTCACAAAAGCGTTTCTTTATGACAAAAACATATGGCAAAGTGTTTTAGTGACTACTACATGAGTGAATGCTTGATTTATAAGCTGTCAGCAATCTTAATGTAATTCACTTATATATAACCGTTATTAACATTGGTGACAAAGCTTGACAGAAGTCATGCGCATATTTTCATTCTGACGTGACATACTGGGTCTGGTCCTGGATACATCAATTCTCCTATCATCTCACGTCACTTTGCTGCCTGTAGCTTTTCCTGTTTTTCTGTCGGTGTTCCCTAGTCTAACTTTCTTCAAGTTTCTTTTCAAGCCTCCCATGCCACGCGTATACACACATGCACATGTATGCTGGTGAAGCAATGCAAGGGAAGAGAGAGGAGTGTTAACAATATGTACATGTATGCTCTTGTAGCAACGCAAGGGAAGTGACAGGAGTGTTAACAATATGTACATGTATGCTGGTGTAGCAATGCAAGGGAAGTGAGAGGAGTGTTAACAATATGTACATGTATGCTGGTGTAGCAATGCAAGGGAAGTGACAGGAGTGTTAACAATATGTACATGTATGCTGGTGAAGCAATGCAAGGGAAGTGAGAGGAGTGTTAACAATATGTACATGTATGCTCTTGTAGCAACGCAAGGGAAGTGACAGGAGTGTTAACAATATGTACATGTATGCTGGTGTAGCAATGCAAGGGAAGTGAGAGGAGTGTTAACAATATGTACATGTATGCTGGTGTAGCAATGCAAGGGAAGTGACAGGAGTGTTAACAATATGTACATGTATGCTGGTGAAGCAATGCAAGGGAAGTGAGAGGAGTGTTAACAATATGTACATGTATGCTCTTGTAGCAACGCAAGGGAAGTGACAGGAGTGTTAACAATATGTACATGTATGCTGGTGTAGTAATGAAGGGAAGTGAGAGGAGTGTTAACAATATGTACATGTATGCTGGTGAAGCAATGCAAGGGAAGTGACAGGAATGTTAACAATATATACATGTATGCTGGTGTAGTAATGCAAGGGAAGTGAGAGGAGTGTTAACAATATGTACATGTATGCTGGTGAAGCAATGCAAGGGAAGTGACAGGAATGTTAACAATATGTACATGTATGCTGGTGTAGCAATGCAAGGGAAGTGACAGGAGTGTTAACAATATGTACATGTATGCTGGTGTAGCAATGCAAGGGAAGTGAGAGGAGTGTTAACAATATGTACATGTATGCTGGTGTAGCAATGCAAGGGAAGTGAGAGGAGTGTTAACAATATGTACATGTATGCTGGTGTAGCAATGCAAGGGAAGTGAGAGGAGTGTTAACAATATGTACATGTATGCTGGTGTAGCAACGCAAGGGAAGTGAGAGGAGTGTTAACAATATGTACATGTATGCTGGTGTAGCAACGCAAGGAAAGTGAGAGGAGTGTTAACAATATGTACATGTATGCTGGTGTAGTAATGCAAGGGAAGTGAGAGGAGTGTTAACAATATGTACATGTATGCTGGTGTAGCAATGCAAGGGAAGTGAGAGGAGTGTTAACAATATGTACATGTATGCTGGTGTAGCAACGCAAGGGAAGTGGTAGGAGTGTTAACAATATGTACATGTATGCTGGTGTAGCAATGCAAGGGAAGTGAGAGGAGTGTTAACAATATGTACATGTATGCTGGTGTAGCAATGGAAGGGAAGTGAGAGGAGTGTTAAAAATATGTACAAGTATGCTGGTGAAGCAACACAAGGGAAGTGAGAGGAGTGTTAACAATATGTACATGTTTGTTGGTGTAGCAATGCAAGGGAAGTGAGAGGAGTGTTAATAATATGTACATGTATGCTGGTGTAGCAATACAAAGGAAGTGAGAGGAGTGTTAACAATATGTACATGTATGCTGGTGAAGCAACACAAGTGAAGTGAGAGGAATGTTAACAATATGTACATGTTTGTTGGTGTAGCAATGCAAGGGAAGTGAGAGGAGTGTTAACAATATGTACATGTATGCTGGTGTAGCAATACAAGGGCAGTGAGAGGAGTGTTAACAATATGTACATGTATGCTGGTGTAGCAATACAAGGGAAGTGAGAGGAGTGTTAACAATATGTACATGTATGCTGGTGTAGCAATACAAGGGCAGTGAGAGGAGTGTTAACAATATGTACATGTATGCTGGTGTAGCAATACAAGGGAAGTGAGAGGAGTGTTAACAATATGTACATGTATGCTGGTGTAGCAACGCAAGAGAAGTGAGAGGATTAACAATATGTACATGTATGCTGGTGTAGTAATGCAAGGAAAGTGAGAGGAGTGTTAACAATATGTACATGTATGCTGGTGTAGCAATGCAAGGGAAGTGAGAGGAGTGTTAACAATATGTACATGTAATATGGTGTAGCAATACAAAGGAAGTGAGAGGAGTGTTAACAAAATATGTACATATATGCTAATTGGCAGCAATACAAAGGGAAGTGGGAGAGGAGTGTTAATAATATGTACATGTGTAATATACTGAATTGTATGTACAAGGGAGGTGAGAGGAGTGTTAACAATATGTACATGTATGCTGGTGTAGCAACGCAAGGGAAGAGAGAGGAGTGTTAACAATATGTACATGTATGCTGGTGTAGCAATACAAGGGAAGTGAGAGGAGTGTTAACAATATGTACATGTATGCTGGTGTAGCAATACAAGGGAAGTGAGAGGAGTGTTAACAATATGTACATGTATGCTGGTGTAGCAACGCAAGGGAAGAGAGAGGAGTGTTAACAATATGTACATGTATGCTGGTGTAGCAATACAAGGGAAGTGAGAGGAGTGTTAACAATATGTACATGTATGCTGGTGTAGCAATACAAGGGAAGTGAGAGGAGTGTTAACAATATGTACAAGTATGCTGGTGTAGCAATGCAAGGGAAGTGAAAGGAGTGTTAACAATATGTACATGTATGCTGGTGTAGCAATGCAAGAGAAGTGAGAGGATTAACAATATGTACATGTATGTTGCTACTTTAGCTAAAGGAGGAGTTAAAATTTTGGTCAGGCAAATAAAATGTTCAGTCACCAGAGAAACTAATGACCAAAAAGTGTAATGTTAATTCACAGATCCTCTGTGTCATGACTTGCCTACATCACAATCAAAATTATGCACGTGACCTTCATCAAACTTTGCCAGCAATGTTGATAATGGTTATATATGTGAATCTCATTACTATTATGGCATGACATATAAAGAAAAACTTGGAGCCATAATTTTAGTACAGTTTACGACAGAATGCATGAACGCCCACATTTTCAGCATCCGTTTTTTATGGCTTGACGGAACTTTTGTTGGGCAACAAGTCATGTGATATGACCATGTGATGTATGATATGAACATATGATTGTATGATATGAACATACGGTTGTATGATATGACCATGTGATGTATGATATGAACATATGGTTGTATGATATGAACATGTGATTGTGTGATATGACAATGTCATGTGTGGTTGTATGATATGACCACGTAATGTGTAATTGTGTGATATGACCATGTGATGTGTGATTGTATGATATGACAGTGTGATTGTATGATATGACCATGTGATGTGTGATATGACAATGTGATGTGTGAGTGTGATATGAATGTGTGGTGTGTGATATGACCATGTGATGTATGATATGATCATGTGAAGTGTGATTGTATGATATGACCATGTGATGTGTGAGTGATATGACCATGTGATGTGTGCTATGACCATGTGTGTTATGTTGTAGAGTGCTGCTGAAAACCATGTGTTGTGTGAGTGGGTGGAGCTGCTGTGTGACAGCTGCTCGACCCACCACAGCCAGCAGCTAAGACTGAGCTGTGGAGCAGCTCTACTCCACAGCTCCCATCTGCTGTGTGACGCCACCGCTGGTGAGTGCTAGAGGGCGGGGGTGTCTCTGTGTGTGTGTGGGGGGGGGTGGGGGGGTGGGTGGGTTAGGATAATGGTTGATTGATGTGTGGCCTTAGGTGGTGGGTGTCTGTATGGGTGGGTTGCAGGGTGTGTGGGTGGGTTGGTGGCAGGTAGGAATTAGTAATATGGGTGGTGGGTGTGTATGGGTGGGTTGGTGTGGGTGGGGGTGTATGGGTGGGTTGGTGTGTGTGTGCGTGGGTGGGAGGTGTGTGTGGGTGGGTGGGTGGGTTGTGGGTGGAGTGGGGTGGTCATATCATCAGGTAAAAGGTGTCCTTCTGGGTGGGTTAGTGTGGGTGGGGGTGCCTCGTGGGTGTGTGGTGGGTTGGTGTGGGTGGGGTGCATAGGTGGGTGGGTGGGTGTGGGTGTGTATTGTTGGTGCAGCCGGAGGGGTGTGGGTGGGTGGGTGTGTGTGTGGGGAATTAGGTGTGTGTGTGGGTGGGTGTGTATGGGTGGGTGGGTGGGGGTGTATGGGTGGGTGGGTGTATGTGTGGGTGGGTTACATTTGTAGTCGTCTGTGTCTATTCCTAGCAACAAACAGTACCACTGTTTTATTCTTGCATTAATTGTGAGAGTAGTTATCAATACCGACAGTGAAACCCCAGATGACACGTGGATAAGAAAGCCTTCGATTTAACAAACTTCCAAGTTTTGTCTCACTCTTCTGAGATATGTCAGTTTTGTTTTTAAACATATCAACACTACTAGCATTAATGCAATTAGATTATTTATTCCATACATTTATAATGCTCTATCATAATTAATAATTTCTGGTAAACACTTCGCTGTTCCGTCATTAATGTTGCGTTGTGTCCTTGTTTTCTAGCCCTCTACCCTGGATCCCATTCAGTTTGTCAATACATGGGCTGAAATTCTAGACAAATGATGTACCTCTTGTAAATGAAATATGAGTCATGCTGATTTTGCAATTGCAAATATTTTTATTTCTAGCTACGTCAAATTCCCTACAAGATTGTAGGTATATGACGCATCTAAGTATACTACATACACATTTGATCCAAGTGTGTAATTAAAGGATGTTCTAAATCATGAACTATGACCTATTTCACTCAGATTGTGTCTGTGTTTGTGGGTTAACGCCATTAGACCTGGTTATAAATGATAAGTCAGTTTGAATCATGAAATATTGAAATAATTGCAGTATCGGTATTCTTTAAAAATGGTTTAAATCGACAGGTTGTAGATAGGAGTTAATTCTTTATATGTTTCACAACTATCCAGTAGATGGCGCCACTAACATGGTCCAATGGCGTTGGTGACCAGCAGCAGTGTGGGGTGGCTGGGGGCGTCATTGGCTTACCCCGCAGCTAGTTTATGGATTCACTGAGAAAAAAAATACTATATGATCTCCTGTTAATCTCTTTGTCTTAAGTGTTAAGCCACGCTATTTTAGACATTTTTCACAACTTGAATTATTGTAGTTGTTTTCCACTCCAATCTCTAGTGTGTCTATGTCCTTCCTATGATATCACCTCCATGCTTGTATACCTTATGCCTTATGCATTAACTTAATAAAAATTCCAATTCACCTAATTTTTCTTCTGAGTTGATCGTCTCGCCCAAACTATCAGCCGCCATTTTTCTTGAGTTGCAACCACTGACTGGCATTTCACCTAGTGGTTCTTGGTCATAGAGATATATCATGGCTTGGCGGGAAATTCCCGAAAACGGAGCTCAAATAACGCTCATACATATCGACTAGCATGGTTACGACCTAGCCACTGCTCTAGGCCATCACAGAAGGGTTTACGCCCTGCTCATGCTTATGCACCCAGTATTCTAAATGAGACCTAACCATTGCTTTGCATAGCGGTATAATATTTGTTATATACCCTTTTATAATCTTTTTCATTATAAGTTACATTTCTCGTAATTACCGGTAGTCAGAGAATTGATTACCTTTCATTGTTGTGATCCCACACGGTTCTGAAACTGTCATGTCAGTGCTATGTGGTACTTCTAAACTCTTATTTTATGGTAGTATGTAGAACATTATCTCCTATTTTATATTTCACATCCAAGTTCCTGTATGTAATGTGTGGGCATTACATTTCACAACATTGAATAACATCTGTGCTATTTTTCTGGCTATTTGACTAGGGTAATCATGTTTAATTTTTCAGTATCATATTTGATACTGTAGCATCATCCAAATCATTGATATACTGTACAATAAAACTAGAGCATCTCTGGACTGACCAATTTACTTGTTATATCTTAAATTTTGTATACCTGAAATTGCCCACAAACTTTGTCATACTAACAGAAATAGGCTTGAAATAGGTGAATAAAAAGCTTACAACCCAGTGTAAATCTAGATGGTAAGAAACTGTCTTTATTCCGTTGTATTTAATGTAAAGAAAAGTGGATCCAGACCCACATTTTATCACATCTTTGATTCTTTATGTCCGATGATATTTCAGCCACTGGGACCCACAGAATTGTTCGTTATAGCCACAAATTTGTTATAATTTATTGTAATAATTTCTTATACGTGCAGACATTTTTCAGAAATTCAAATAAAATAACTTGAAACCAGTTCATTTATTTGTTATAAGCAAGAATTTGTTATAATCAAATTCATTATATCCAAGGTTTACTGTAATGTATATATTGTAATGAAAATAATAAAGGTTCCAATACCGACCCTTGCAACTGGGTGTTGTGAATGGGATGGAGGCTGCGGTAATAAAGACTATTTAAGGGGAACTTATTGTGTAGTTTTAGTATTTATTCATGCAAGCTGGCAAAGATGTCCACCCCTAGATACATCTGTGAATATGTGAAGATTAAACAAAGAAACATGCCCTTTTTGGCAAAATTATAAAAGTCTCATAAAATATTTCTCAATCATGGTTTATTTGCTGGTGTGACTATTGAAAATGGTTCTTTTTATATTTCATCCACTAGAGATAGCTGTGGATATTTAATGGTTTGTTTTGAGATTTACTAGGTGTGTTTGTTATTAACCAATTCTGCACTGCAATCCTTCAAGTGGTGTTCCAAGTACAGCACCTGCTGCGTTAAATGTGCTTCTAATAAAGCATGTCTCTGGCAGTGACTTAGGCCTAATAGTGTCTAAAAGAGCCATGTTGACATGTCTGCTGGTGATTCTAGGGCTTGATGGAAGGAAGGCATGTGTTGGTGACATCTTCAACACCTCCTGTCACCCCTCAAACCGTCTTCCCACGTTTCCCAAGGAACATTCGGATACTTGAGATGCCTTTAAGCAATGATGTTTATGATGGGTTATCTAAAAATGACTGCTTACTAACCACCTGGGCGGACTCAGGCAGTGGGAGGGGCTCCGGCTCCTGTCATCAAGTGATGGCTGATGCCTGCATGTTATGTGCAAGGACCCAGTCAGACGAGGACCCGTGCGAACCGAGGACCCTGACAGACCATGGACCCTGGCAGACCGGGGACCCAGGCAGACCGAGGATCCATGCAGACTAGGATCCAGACAGACCAGGACCCAGGCAGACCGATGACCCGGGCAGACCAAAGACCCAGACAGACCAGGACCCAGGCTGACCAAGGACCCAGGCAGACCAGGATCCACGCAGACCGATGAACCAGGCAGACCGAGGAACCAGGCAGACCAAGGAACCAGGCAGACTAGGACACAGGCAAATCAAGGACCCAGGCAGACCTGGACCCAGGCAGACCATAGACCCAGGCAGACCATGGATCCAAGCAGACCATCGATCCAGTCACACTGTAGACCCAGGCAGACCTAAGACCCAGGCAGACCGAGGAAGCAGGAAGACCAAGGAACCAGGCAGACCAAGGACCCAGGCAGACTGAGGACCCAGGCAGACCAAGGACCCAGACAAACTCAGGACCAAGGCAGACCAGGACCAAGGCAGACAAAAGACCCAGGCAGACCAGGACCCATGGAGACCAGGACCCAACCAATCCAAGGACCAGACCAGCCAAAACAAAGGCAGATTGAGCACCCATGCAGACCAAGGACCCAGGCAGACCAGAACAAAGGCAGACCGAGGATTACCCAGACTGAGGACCCACACAGACTGCCAGAACATGGCGCATGAGTCATTCACTTTGCACAAAACACCAGTTGTGTTGTGCGTACTTGTGTTATACTGCAACCAGATGTTTCCTTGTAGCTTCAATGATAGCAGGGTGCTAACTCCCCAAACCTCCCGTCCCTGGCCCCCATCCCCACGTAGCTCAGGGTGTTAATATATGATATTTACGTTATATATATTTATACAAAAGTACATATAATAGTGTGGCACCAAATAAAAAATGGATGGTTCATGACACAGCATAGTGGGGGTTGTGTTACTATTGTGAAAGTATTGCAATAGCATAATGGACTAGCAAACAGTTAGTTAGGGTGACGCCATTGTGTGGCCTTGGAGGTGGTTCAGTCACAATGCGATGAATCCATCTATGACACTGCTGTGGTCAATGATTGTTGGGGTTAGTTTGGTAAATAATAAAATTACTAAATGAAATTGTAAAAACATGTTTATGAAGATTGTTTTTGTGTTGTACAAGTAGCCCTGCTGATCTGTTTGTCAACTATCACTACTGTTGATAGTTCGATGTACTATCAACAATAACTACTGATAGTTATCTTTATTTTTGATAGTTCTATATATCGTTACACCTCCCTACTACGTAGTGTACTAAAAAATTCTGTTGGACCAGCTGCTCAAGTAGGTATGATTTGTCTGTTTCTCTGCCAGCAACAAGCTATCCACATGAAATGTTTTGACAGGTGTGACAAAAACTTGCCAGTAAACAGACATGTTATGACAGGAGAAGACACCTGGCTGTGGACAGGTGTCATACCTGTAGTGGGCAGCGCACAGCATCACCAGAAACATCACTGTAGTCAATTTCTTTTTCTTCTCATCTCTCAAACATGTTAGGTTTAGAAAAGATCTGCTGATGGCATTATTGAAATAAACACACTAAAACCACTTAACTCCTTAATCTCTTCTGCAACCAAATACCAGGTACATGTATAGGTGCAGCTGCTCCTGAAAATTATTAAGGTGACGTGATCATCCAGAGAGTTTGCCTTATCAACATGTAGTACATGCTTTGAAAGGGCATATAACGTAATGCTTCAAAGGTAGACACTGTAGAATGCTGCCACCTTGCAGGTAGTCAAAGGTAGACACTGTAGAATGCTGCCACCTTGCAGGTAGTTAAAGGTAGATACTGTAGAATGCTGCCACCTTGCAGGTAGTCAAAGGTAGACACTATGTAGAATGCTGCCACCTTGCAGGTAGTCAAAGGTAGACACTATGTAGAATGCTGCCACCTTGCAGGTAGTCAAAGGTAGACACTATGTAGAATGCTGCCACCTTGCAGGTAGTCAAAGGTAGACACTATGTAGCACGCTGCCACCTTGCAGGTAGTCAAAGGTAGACACTATGTAGAATGCTGCCACCTTGCAGGTAGTCAAAGGTAGACACTGTAGAATGCTGCCACCTTGCAGGTAGTCAAAGGTAGACACTATGTAGAATGCTGCCACCTTGCAGGTAGTCAAAGGTAGACACTATGTAAAATGCTGCCACCTTGCAGGTAGTCAAAGATAGACACTGTGTAGAATGCTGCCACCTTGCAGGTAGTCAAAGGTAGACACTGTGTAGAATGCTGCCACCTTGCAGATAGTCAAAGGTAGGCAATATGTAGAATGATGCCACCTTGCAGGTAGTCAAAGGTAGACACTATGTAGAATGCTGCCACCTTGCAGGTAGTCAAAGGTAGACACTATGTAGAATGCTGCCACCTTGCAGGTAGTCAAAGGTAGACACTATGTAGAATGCTGCCACCTTGCAGATAGTCAAAGGTAGACACTATGTAGAATGCTGCCACCTTGCAGATAGTCAAAGGTAGGCAATATGTAGAATGCTGCCACCTTGCAGGTAGTCAAAGGTAGACATTGTGGAATACAAACATTACCTTCCAGTTAATGGAAGGTAAATGCTGGGTTCTCACAGGTGTATTATGTGTGTGTGCGTGCGTGCATGTTTGCAGTGAATAGATGTAGTTCAAGGGTGAAAAGGTGTAGTTCAGTGGTGAGTAGGTCTAGTTCAGTGGTGGATATGTGTAGTTCAAATGTTAATTGGTGTAGTTTGGTGTTGAATAGGTGTAGTTCAATGGTGAATGTATGTAGTTCAAAGGTGTAGATCAATGGTGAATAGATGTAGTTCAAATGTGAATATGTGTACATGTAGTTCAGTGGTGAATAGATTTAGTTCAAATGTGAATATGTGTACATGTAGTTCAGTGGTGAATATGTGTAGTTCAAAGGTGAATATGTGTATATGTAGTTCAGTGGTGAATATGTGTAGTTCAAATGCGAATATGTGTACATGTAGTTCAAAGGTGAATATGGGAAGTTCAAAGGTATAGTTTAAGAGTGATGATGGTGTTAAAAGGTGAATAGAAACAGTTCACATTTTAAAATGTAGACACCTTTTCAGAATACAGCATATCACTTGTGTACTTACTTGCATATTTAATTATTTATATATAACATTGTCCTTTAACTAAGGTTATGCGAACCAGCAGATCTTGTAGATGTATCCAATTGTTTGTGGACTATTTTAGGTGTGGATGTGCTAGAGCTGTGGAGCGTTGTGATGCGGCTGCTGGAGGATGAAGACGACTGTGTTCGTAGGACCATGGCAACAATGATACATCACCTCAGTTCTTATATCCCAGCTCACCTCAAAGGTACTCACTCAGTATCATACAACAAGTACAACAGATGGTGTGTAGTATTTAAACTGGTAGCATCCGTGACAAAAATGAAACCTTGCATCTGTTGTATACATGTATATTATGTAATGTTAACAAGGTTATAAACTTGATAAATGTTATCATATATCTGTTTTAATTGTGTTGCAAATATGACTAAATTAAAAATAAATCCCAAACTTCATGAGAAACATTGTACCACCATAACTCTGTAGACTTCATGTTCTGAATTGATAAGTTTTTTATGGTTCACAATGTTTTATTATTAAAAACTCAATGTGAATTAATAATCGGACATTTTATGTAACAAATACAGTTAGATTGTATGCGCTTCACTAAATCTAGAGTAACTCCCTATGAGAGAGCTCAGTCTAACGATGCCCCTGTTTCTTGCCTCATAGAGCCAGCTGTCTTGCTGCTGAAACTTGACAGCAATATCTGCAAACATCCCTGCCACTTGACCCTACAACTGCTCAACTTTGTTTATGATCTCCCCATAACTAAACGTGAATGTTCCTCTTGGGATAGTCCAACTTGAATGTGACACCAACTACTGCGTTACTTCAATTAGTGACACCACAGCAGTGATGGAGAGGCTGTTTCTCATCTTCCCAGGCCCTCAGCAGCCTCCATAGCCCAAGTGCAGCACCTGTCACACCCCGCCCCCTTGCCCCGCTGCCATGTATCACCCTGGCACCTGTCACCATTGGCAGAGGTGGTTAGCTGGGGGACACTAGTCATCCTTCATTACTGTTAGCTGGGGGACACTACACTCTTCATTCATTGTTGTTAGCTAGGGGAACTACACTCTTTCTTCATTGCTGTTACATAGGGGACACTATACTCTTCTTTCATTGCTGTTAGCTAGGGGACACTATACTCTTCCTTCATTGCTGTTAGCTAGGGGACACTAGTCGTCCTTCATTACTGTTAGCTGGGGGACACTGCACTCTTCATTCATTGTTGTTAGCTAGGGGAACTACACTCTTTCTTCATTTCTGTTAGGTAGGGGACACTATACTCTTCCTTCATTGCTGTTAGCTAGGGGACACTAGTCGTCCTTCATTACTGTTAGCTGGGGGACACTACACTCTTCATTCATTGTTGTTAGCTAGGGGAACTACACTCTTCCTTCATTGCTGTTAGGTAGGGGACAATACATTCTGCCTGCATTGCTGTTAGCTAAGGGACACTACACTCTTCCTTCATTGATGTTAGCTAGGGGATACTACACTCTTTCTTCATTGCTGTTAGCTAGGGGACACTACACTCTTTCTTCATTGCTGTTAGCTGGGGGACGCTATACTCTTCCTTCATTATTGTTAGCTAAGGGATACTATACTCTTCCTCCATTCCTGTTAGCTAGGGGATACTACACTCTTCCTTCATTGCTGTTAGCTAGGGGATACTACACTCTTCCTTCATTGCTGTTAGCCAGGGGACACTACACTCTTTCTTCATTGCTATTAGCTGGGGGACACTATACTCTTCCTTCATTATTGTTAGCTAGGGGACACTATACTCTTCCTCCATTGCTGTTAGCTGGGGAACACTATACTCTTCCTTCATTGCTGTTAGCTGGGGGACACTACATTCGTTCTTCATTGCTGTTAGCTGGAGGACACTGTACTCTTCTTTGTTGCTGTTAACTGGGGGACATTATACTCTTCCTTCATTGCTGTTAGTTGGGGGACACTATACTCTTCCATCATTGCTGTAAGCTGGGGGGACACTACACTCTTCCTTCATTGTTGTTAGCTAGGGGACACTATACTCTTCCTCCATTGCTGTTAGCTAGGGGAACTACACTCTTCCTTCATTGCTGTTAGCTAAGGGACACTATACTCTTCTTTCATTGCTGTTAGGTAGGGGATACTACACTCTTCCTTCATTGCTGTTAGCTAGGGGATACTACACTCTTCCTTCATTGCTGTTAGCTAGGGGACACTACACTCTTTCTTCATTGCTATTAGCTGGGGGACACTATACTCTTCCTTCATTATTGTTAGCTAGGGGACACTATACTCTTCCTCCATTGCTGTTAGCTGGGGAACACTATACTCTTCCTTCATTGCTGTTAGCTGGGGGACACTACATTCGTCCTTCATTGCTGTTAGCTGGAGGACACTGTACTCTTCTTTGTTGCTGTTAGCTGGGGGACACTATACTCTTCCTTCATTGCTGTTAGTTGGGGGACACTATACTCTTCCTTCATTGCTGTAAGCTGGGGGGACACTACACTCTTCCTTCATTGTTGTTAGTTAGGGGACACTATACTCTTTCTTCATTGCTATTAGCTGGGGGACACTATACTCTTCCTTCATTATTGTTAGCTAGGGGACACTATACTCTTCCTCCATTGCTGTTAGCTGGGGAACACTATACTCTTCCTTCATTGCTGTTAGCTGGGGGACACTACATTCGTCCTTCATTGCTGTTAGCTGGAGGACACTGTACTCTTCTTTGTTGCTGTTAGCTGGGGGACACTATACTCTTCCTTTATTGCTGTTAGTTGGGGGACACTATACTCTTCCTTCATTGCTGTAAGCTGGGGGGACACTACACTCTTCCTTCATTGTTGTTAGCTAGGGGACACTATACTCTTCCTCCATTGCTGTTAGCTAGGGGAACTACACTCTTCCTTCATTGCTGTTAGGTAGGGGACACTATACTCTTCCTTCATTGCTGTTAGTTGGGGGACACTATACTCTACCTTCATTGCTGTTAGTTGGGGGACACTATACTCTTCCTCCATTGCTGTTAGCTAGGGGAACTACACTCTTCCTTCATTGCTGTTAGGTAGGGGACACTATACTCTTCCTTCATTGCTGTTAGTTGGGGGACACTATACTCTTCCTTCATTGCTGTAAGCTGGGGGAACACTACACTCTTCCTTCATTGTTGTTAGCTAGGGGACACTATACTCTTCCTCCATTGCTGTTAGCTAGGGGACACTACTCTTCTTTCATTGCTGTTAGGTAGGGGACACTACACTCTTCCTTCATTGCTGTTAGCTAGGGGATACTACACTCTTCCTTCATTGCTGTTAGCTAGGTGACACTACACTCTTTCTTCATTGCTGTTAGCTGGGGGATGCTATACTCTTCCTTCATTATTGTTAGCTAGGGGACACTATACTCTTCCTCCATTGCTGTTAGCTGGGGAACACTATACTCTTCCTTCATTGCTGTTAGCTGGGGGACACTACATTCGTCCTTCATTGCTGTTAGCTGGAGGACACTGTACTCTTCTTTGTTGCTGTTAGCTGGGGGACACTATACTCTTCCTTCATTGCTGTTAGTTGGGGGACACTATACTCTTCCTTCATTGCTGTAAGCTGGGGGAACACTACACTCTTCCTTCATTGTTGTTAGCTAGGGGACACTATACTCTTCCTCCATTGCTGTTAGCTGGGGACACTACACTGTTCCTTCATTGCTGTTAGTTGGGGGACACTATACTCTTCCTTCATTGCTGTAAGCTGGGGGAACACTACACTCTTCCTTCATTGCTGTTAGCTGGGGGACACAACTCTCTTCCTTCGTTGCTGTTAGCTGGAGGACACTATACTCTTCCTTCATTGCTGTTAGCTGGGGGACACTACTCTTCCTTCTACAGTGTGAGATGTTGCTGTCTATAGGACTGTGTCATGTGGACCTACAACCTGATATGTTGTTGCCTATAGGACTTTATTGTGTGGAGCTACAGTCTGAGATGTTGTCTGTAGGACTGTGTCGTGTGGAGCTACAGTCTGAGATGTTGTTGTCGGTAGGACTGTCATATGGAGCTACAGTCTGAGATGTTGTCTGTAGGACTGTGGCATGTGGAGCTATAGGCTGAGATGCTGTTGTCTGTAGGACTGTGTGATGTGGAACCACAGCCTGAGATGTTGTTGTCTAGGACTTTGTCATGTGTACCTACAGTCTGAAATGTTGTCTGTAGGACTGTGTCGTGTGGAGCAACAATCTGAGATGTTGTCTGTAGGACTGTGTCGTGTAGAGCTACAGTCTGATATGCTGTTGTCTGTATGACTGTCACGTGGAGCTACAGCCTGAGATGTTGTCTGTAGGACTGTATCATGTTGAGCTACAGCCTGAGATGTTGTCTGTAGGACTGTGTCGTGTGGAGCTACAGTCTGAGATGTTGTTGTCTGTAAGACTGTGTCGTGTGGAGCTACAGCCTGAGATGTTGTTGTCTGTAGGACTGTGTCATGTGGAGCTACAGCCTGAGATGTTGTCTGTAGGACTGTATCATGTTGAGCTACAGCCTGAGATGTTGTCTGTAGGACTGTGTCGTGTGGAGCTACAGTCTGAGATGTTGTTGTCTGTAAGACTGTGTCGTGTGGAGCTACAGCCTGAGATGTTGTTGTCTGTAGGACTGTGTCATGTGGAGCTACAGCCTGAGATGTTGTCTGTAGGACTGTATCATGTTGAGCTACAGCCTGAGATGTTGTCTGTAGGACTGTGTTGTGTGGAGCTACAGTCTGAGATGTTGTTGTCGGTAGGACTGTCATATGGAGCTACAGTCTGAGATGTTGTCTGTAGGACTGTGGCATGTGGAGCTATAGGCTGAGATGCTGTTGTCTGTAGGACTGTGTGATGTGGAACCACAGCCTGAGATGTTGTTGTCTAGGACTTTGTCATGTGTACCTACAGTCTGAGATGTTGTCTGTAGGACTGTGTCATGTGGAGCAACAGTCTGAGATGTTGTCTGTAGGACTGTGTCGTGTAGAGCTACAGTCTGATATGCTGTTGTCTGTATGACTGTCACGTGGAGCTACAGTCTGAGGTGTTGTTGTATGTAGGACTGTCGTGTAGAGCTACAGTTTCTGAGATGCTGTTGTCTGCAGGACTGTCATGTGGACCTACAGGCTAAGATGTTGTTGCCTATAGGACTGTGTCATGTGGGGCTACAGCCTGAGATGTTGTTGTCTGTAGGACTGTGTCGTGTGGAGCTACAGCCTGAGATGTTGTTGTCTGTAGGACTGTGTCATGTGGAGCTACAGCCTGAGATGTTGTCTGTAGGACTGTATCATGGTGAGCTACAGCCTGAGATGTTGTTGTCTGTAGGACTGTGTCGTGTGGAGCTACAGCCTGAGATATTGTTGTCTGTAGGACTGTGTCGTGTGGAGCTACAGCCTGAGATATTGTTGTCTGTAGGACTGTGTCGTGTGGAGCTACAGCCTGAGATGTTGTTGTCTGTAGGACTGTCGTGTGGAGCTACAGCCTGAGATGTTGTCTGTAGCACTGTGTCGTGTAGAGCTACAGTCTGATATGCTGTTGTCTGTAGGACTGTCACGTGGAGCTACAGTCTGAGATGGTGTTGTCTGTAGGACTGTGTCGTGTGGAGCAACAGTCTGAGATGTTGTCTGTAGGACTGTGTCGTGTAGAGCTGCAGTCTGATATGCTGTTGTCTGTAGGACTGTCAGGTGGAGCTACAGTCTGAGATGTTGTTGTCTGTAGGACTGTCATGTGGAGCTACAGTCTGAGATGTTGTCTGTAGGACTGTTTTGTAGAGCTACAATCTGAGATGCTGTTGTCTGTAGGACTCATGTGGAGCTACAGTCTGAGGTGTTGTTGTATGTAGGACTGCGTGTAGAGCTACAGTTTCTGAGATGCTGTTGTCTGCAGGACTGTCATGTGGACCTACAGGCTAAGATGTTGTTGCCTATAGGACTGTGTCGTGTGGAGCTACAGCCTGAGATGTCTGTAGGACTGTATCATGTTGAGCTACAGCCTGAGATGTTGTTGTCTGTAGGACTGTGTCATGTGGAGCTACAGCCCGAGATGTTGTTGTCTGTAGGACTGTGTCGTGTGGATCTATAGCCTGAGATGTTGTTGTCTGTAGGACTGTGTCGTGTGGAGCTACAGCCTGAGATGTTGTCTGTAGGACTGTGTCGTGTGGAGCTACAGCCTGAGATGTTGTTGTCTGTAGGACTGTGTCATGTGGAGCTACAGCCTGAGGTGGCGCTGGAAGTGTGTCTATCAATGATGACACAGACATGGGGGAGTGTCAACTGGGGGACGTGTGTGCACCTGTTACTGCGGTGGATCCTGCAAGATCTCCAGCCTGCATTCTTCACACCGGTAAGTATCCCAATCGACATGAATAGAGACATTGATTTTCCATTTCAAAAAAGGCAAATTCCGTTTCACTTCCGTTTCAAAATTCCATTTCAGAAAAGGCAAATTCCATTTCAAACACTGTATTTTCTGTTTCAGAAAAAGGCAAATTCCATTTCAAACACTGTATTTTCTGTTTCAGAAAAAGGCAAATTCCATTTCAAACAATGTATTTTCCGTTGCAGAAAAAAACATGTTCCATTTCAAATGACACATTTTCCATGTCAACACGTTTTCCATTTAAAAATGGCATACTGCTTAAAGAAGCCCATTTCTGTATAGAAAAGAAATATTTTATTTCAAAATTAACATTCTGTGAAATATCTAAAATATCCAAATGTTAGGATTACTGCATCTAAATAATACTGTTTTACTGTGTGATTAACTTTTCTAACAACATTTATTTGTGCAATATTTGCAACACTAACAACTGTACATAATCAATTTAGACAATAAAATCATTCCTGTCACATAATAACATAAAAATGATGGCTATTTCTAATGCAGCAGTGCTTAATACATGTATATAAGTTAACAAATGTAAATGTTATAGTAACAATTATGAACTCTTAAAGAGTGAAATTGAGTGCATCTTTGATAAATTTGTTTCCTTGAAAAAACAAGAGAAACTGTCCAAAAAGAAACACATCAAAAGAATCCATTAGAAAAATTAAGTACAAACAAATGATGTGGAATTCATATAGATGTACTGGAAATGATGAAGACTACAACATTTATAAAGAAGCACTAAACCAAGCTACAACTGAAATTAGAAATTCAAAGAGAAGCTATGAACAAAAATTAGCTTGTGATATAAAACATGACAGCAAGAGTTTTTATACGTATGTTCGAAGCAAACAGAAAGTTCAGGATAAGGTCGGTCCTCTAGAAGATAGTGCTGGAAATATAATATCAGAGGGATTCTTAATGGCAGAAGACCTGAATGAGTATTTTAGTTCAGTGTTTACCAGAGTAGATATTAGTTCACTGCCAGTACCAGAGGCTAAGTTCAAGGAGGCAGAATCAGACTATTTAGGACAGTTAATTGTAACCCCGGAAATGGTAGCTAAGAAAATAAGGGCTGTGAAGAATAATAAATCACCTGGAGTGGATGGGGTTCTGCCCAAACTATTTTTTGAAATTGTAGAACAAATTAGTATACCGCTTGCAACAGTTTTCAATTTGTCATTAGAAGAGGGAGTGGTTCTTTTAGAATGGAAAGAAGCAAACATTATACCGTTATTTAAAAAAGGTTCGAGAAGCAAGTCAGAGAATTATAGACCAGTGAGTTTAACATCAGTGATTTGCGAATTATTAGAAAGACTAATTAAAGATGACATGGTGGATTTTCTTGTTAAACATAACTTGATAAACCCATCTCAAGATGAGTTTCTAAAAGTGGGGTCATGCTTAACATGTTTTTTGAAGATATCACTAAGTGGGTAGACGAGGGATCACCAGTAGATATATTCTACTTAGATTTTAAAAAAGCTTTCGACAAAGTGCCACATCAAAGATTACTGCTTAATCTAAAGGCCCATGGCATAGGAAATGGTTTAATTAACTGGATAGAAAAATGGCTGATTGACAGAAGACAACGGGTAGTAGTTGATGGGGAGGCTTCAAACTGGAATTATTATATTATATATATATAATATTATTCTTAATATATATCAACGATTTGGATGATGATATAACAAGCAAGGTGTTGAAATTTGCGGATGATACAAAAGTTTTTTTAGAAGGATTAAAAGTGATGGAGATAGACAGCACTTACAAGATGATCTTGACAGGTTGATCAAATGGTCTGAAAAGTGGTAAATGTTGTTCAATTTTGGGAAATGTAAATGCCTCGACACAGGATATGGGAACGAAGATGTAGAATATACAATGGGGGTACTGTATTAAGTACTACTATAAAAGAAAAGGACTTAGGGTTAACCATTAGTGCTGATACGAAGGTTGCAGCATCAAAGGGAAATAAAATCCTTGGATTAATTAGACGAAATATAACGTATATGGAAAAAGAATTAAAAATACTGCTGTACAAAACAATAGTTACACCTCATTTAGAATATTGTATACAAGCGTGGAGGCCATATCGCAAGAAGGATATAGATATGCTAGAAAGAGTACAGAGGAGAGCGACTAAAATGATACCAAAACTGAGGGATCTTAGTTATGAAAAACGCCTAAAAGAATGTGGTTTAACAACACTAGAGACATGGAGATTGAGAGGAGGTCAGATAGAAGTATTTAAAATATTGAATGGTTATGAAAATATTGATAGAAATATTTTGTTCTCAGTTAAGAAAGATAGAAAGACTAGAGGACAACTTAAATCTTGAATGTTCAAATAACTGATGCTGTTTCACTAATTATTTTTGTTCAACCATTTTAGCTAGCGCCATATATGAAGCCATCCAACAGAATTTGTTAGAACTATGAAACCTAGACTATATCACTTTGAGCCAGCGTAACCTAGGCTGTTGTTATTCCTTCAAGTTTTTGTTTTCGTAACCGGAATCTGTACACTTATGCGTGTTCTAACAATGTGACAAGTATAATTCATTAACATATCTTCTATGCGCTTTGCGGACAACCAGACAACGATCACGAAACGGTTTGTTAGCACCTTCCGCCCGCATCCCTGTTTACGTTGGTTGATGTGAGGTAGCAAGGGCACCATGACACTTCGCAACAATTTGCCTTGTGTGTTTTTAAAATCCTGCGTCATAAATCTACCAAAATAAATGAATACCATTGCATTGTTATCACGTCTATTTCAAAATATCGCCAATAAAGTCAGTATCATTTACGGTGTTGGTAATTCTACTCTTTCAGCGTTTATGGAGTTTCCATTCGAAAACGCAAATCCCTTGTCAAAATGTCGATTACGTGGAATTCCATCCATTTTGCATGATCGCGGAATTTCTGTTTCAAAAGGTCAATTCCGTTTCAAAACCTAAATTCAATTTCAAAACCAGATTTTCCACGATTGCGAAAAATCAGTGTCACTATAGTTATTGTTTTACTTAGTTCTATTATCATGACCCATTCTCGTAAGTGTTACAAAATTAAATATTTGAGTATCATTATGCAAATGTAACCATTTGTGTTTGCTGTTGATGCTAACCACTGGATATTTTTCTTCAGTAAAATATGATGACTTGTTGAAACCTTTTAAATCCTCAGGAAGACGGGATATCACAAATGATGATGCTCATATCACATATGTATAACATTGAAAATAAAAAGTAAATGAACCATTTACCAATTTTTTCAGACATAGGCATTAGGTCCTGAGCTGGAAGTGTTGTCACTGTTCATATTTTGAGGTTTTTGAAGTGTAAACATTCCTCGTACACTTTTTAATGCCTGCAGTCACAAACACCTGCGCATGAACGCACGCACTCTCTCACACACACACACATACACACACACACATACACACACACACACACACACACACACACACACATTGCCAGTTGAAGAAACATCAGCCAAATCAACTATTTGTAATTTATTCAACAGTTATATTAATTGGACTTCATATTTTTAACAAATACTATACATTGGAATTGGAACAATTTATTTGACAATAAACAAACAAAAGCACACAATACAAGACACATTTTTACAATAGTTAGTCTATGTCGGGAGGCTCTCACTGTAATTATTTATGGCAAGTATGTATTAAATTGAAAGAAAATAGACATCATCACACTTCCAAACAAATGTTTACCTTTATTTAATTGTTAGCTTAAAAAACTATTTATATATATAGTATTATTGAGCATACACCTTGCCACACATTTAGAGAGATAATTTGTTCACTAATGGCGATGATGATTGCTCTTAGGGTTATTAATTAGTATTAAACAAACCTTATTAAGGAAATGTTAACGGTAGACTTCCTGTGATTTGTTCTTAGTGCACTCTTTCTTGGACACTAGCAGTGTATATTTAAAAATAGGATAACAAGAGTTTTTATACTATGCTCATGTTTGATTTGAGTTTCTGGCCATATAATGTAATGTAATTGCGTCACATCATGTGTTGGTAGGGCATTAGGCATGTCAGTCATATCATGTGTTGGTAGGGCGTTAGGCCTGTCAGTCTCATCATGTGTTGGTAGGGCATTAGGCATGTCAGTCATATCATGTGTTGGTAGGGCATTAGGCATGTCAGTCATATCATGTGTTAGTAGGGCGTTAGGCATGTCAGTCATATCATTTGTTGGTAGGGCGTTAGGCCTGTCAGTCTCATCATGTGTTGGTAGGGCATTAGGCATGTCAGTCATATCATGTGTTAGTAGGGCGTTAGGCCTGTCAGTCATATCATGTTTTGGTAGGGTGTTAGGCCTGTCAGTCATATCATGTGTTGGTAGGGTGTTAGGCCTGTCAGTCATATCATGTGTTGGTAGGGTGTTAGGCATGTCAGTCATATCATGTGTTGGTAGGTGTTAGGCCTGTCAGTCATATCATGTTTTGGTAGGGCGTTAGGCCTGTCAGTCATATCATGTTTTGGTAGGGTGTTAGGCCTGTCAGTCATATCATGTGTTGGTAGGGTGTTAGGCGTGTCAGTCATATCATGTGTTGGTAGGGCGTTAGGCCTGTCAGTCATATCATGTTTTGGTAGGGTGTTAGGCCTGTCAGTCATATCATGTGTTGGTAGGGCGTTAGGCCTGTCAGTCATATCATGTGTTGGTAGGGCGTTAGGCCTGTCAGTCATATCATGTGTTGGTAGGGTGTTAGGCCTGTCAGTCATATCATGTGTTGGTAGGGTGTTAGGCCTGTCAGTCATATCATGTGTTGGTAGGGCGATAGGCCTGTCAGTCATATCATGTGTTGGTAGGGTGTTAGGCCTGTCAGTCATATCATGTGTTGGTAGGGTGTTAGGCCTGTCAGTCATATCATGTGTTGGTAGGGTGTTAGGCCTGTCAGTTGTGATAAAGAACAATAACAACAGGTGTCATAGCCACAAGTGAATACAATAACAACAGGTGTCATAGCCACAAGTGAATCTACAGTTAAAACATAGCAAGTGTCATTATCTTGGACACATGTTTCTGTGTGTACCATAGATAAGTAGGCCCTGCTAGAATGCCTCCAACCAACTTCACTCAGCTGCCAGTGCTGTCTCTAATTGCCCAATCAGCCAACACACACAGCCAGTTTAGATAAGGCCACTTGATGTATAATATTGTAACAGGTAGAGAGATAGCACAACACAACAGCCTGCCTAGAAATGTTCTGCTGGGCAACTGGGCATGACATTGGACCCCATAAATGAACACCCCCTTTGGGAGCGGAATTCCCACGGAATCAGGTGACAGGGTGACAAATGATGGCTATTAACATTGACTCCTTTCTCATTTTATGGCAGGTGATCTTAGGCAGGATAACCTTGGTGATTATATGTTAAACTAGTATATTACTAAATTAATTACATATGGCCACATCTAAAATGTCAGGTAGTTAGCTGTGAATTTATATTGATTGCACATGTGTACATGTATGCATGTAACTTTGCACATGCATGTGTGTACGAGCGTGCATTAGTTCGTGTGTACTTGCATGTCACAAACACTTTGTCAAACATTACTGTGAACAGCCATTGATGATTTTGGAATATAATGAAAAAGCCCATGATATTATTTCTGTAAATTAAGAGTATATGCAGAATGTTTTAAAATATATCTTTTTATTAATTGACTGTGTAAGTTATTGTCCGAATACATAATCGAGAATGTTAGATTATGGTGTTAGCTTAATTTCAAACGCCATCATGCTTCATGACAGACGAACCATTGTTTCAGCACATGGGAAATAACTGCTGGAATTTATAATCACATCATTGCCAGTTCAAAATATCAAACTTCAGTCATACACACTCATGATAGTATGCAAGATTGTTAAATAATAAAAAATTCAGGTAGCTGTATTGGTCCTCAACCTGCAGTCTCGGACCAATACAGCTACCCTCAGGCCAATACAGAGGCAACACAAATACAACCAATCAATATCATATTATAAGAGATGTGACATTGTCTTGCAGGAGAACGCTGTGAGGTTGTTTGACAAGGGAGAAATGAACACATTCAGTGACCCGGTGAGCTTCATCAACCTCGTGGCATGTCACCTCAACAACTTCCTCACGAGGTCCCTTGGAACCACAGACACAGCTCAAGGACATGCTGGTTCAGCCGTGAGACTCCTCACTGGAACCTGTGTGTACAGTGCAACACGAGACACACTGGACGAGTCTACACATGAAGACCAGTTGAGCATACTGGTGCATGAATGCGAGGTGTTGCTAGATAGTGTGGCCAGTCAACTGGACCGAGTCAGTCCACCATGTCCATTTGTGGATGCAGGCCGGTACCGCGAGGACACAGTGGCTCTGTACCGGTCACTAGTGGCTCTACAGTGTCTCTCTGGCTTCACACACCACAAGGACCAGGTGTCTCTCCTGTGTCCCACTGTCTCCACCAGGCTCACACAGACTGGTGGCTCTCTCAATCTCCTCCTGGCCCATGCTCTACTGCAGCACAGACTGTAGACACACATACAGACCTCTGAACCTACCAGGTATAGGTACTATGGATCTACATTATGTACTATGGATCTACATCATGTACTTTTAAGATGTAATGATCACAAATAAAATATATATTCACATATCATTATCATTGACTGGAATTGTAAAAAGCGGCTGATGTAGACTGTCGAGTGAGCAACTGTCCCGTGAGCAACTATCCCGTGGTCAACTGTTCCGTGAACTACTGTCCAATAAACTACTGTCCAATGAACAACTGTCCAACGAACAACTGTCCCGTGAACTACTGTCCCATGAGCAACTGTCCAACGAACAACTGTCCCGTGACCGACTGTCCAATGAACAACTGTCCCGTGAGCAACTGTCCAATGAACAACTGTCCCGTGAGCAACTGTCCAGTGAACAACTGTCCCGTGAGCAACTGTCCCATGAACAACTATCCCATGAGCAACTGTCCCGTGAGCAACTGTCCAATGAACAACTGTCTCGTGAGCAACTGTACCGTGAGCAACTGTCCCGTGAGCAACTGTCCAATGAACAACTGTTCCGTGAGCGACTGTCCAATGAACGACTGTCCTGTGAGCAACTGTCCAATGAACAACTGTCCCATGTGCAACTGTCCAGTGAACAACTGTCCTGTGAGCAACTGTCCAATGAACAACTGTCCCGTGAGCGACTGTCCCGTGAGCAACTGTCCAATGAACAACTGTCCTGTGAGCAATTGTCCTATGAACAAGTGTCCAGTGAACACCTGTCCCGTGAGCAACTGTCCCGTGAGCAACTGTCCAGTGAACAACTGTCCCATGAGCAACTGTCCAGTGAGCAACTGTCCCGTGAGCAATTGTCCTATGAACAAGTGTCCAATGAACACCTGTCCCATGAGCAACTGTCCCGTGAGCAACTATCCCGTGAGCAACTGTCCCATCATGAACAACTGTCCCATGAGCAACTGTCCCGTGAGCAACTATCCAAAGAACAACTGTCCCATGAGCAACTGTCCAGTGAACAACTGTCCTGTGAACAACTGTCCCATGAGCAACTGCCCTATGAGCAACTGTCCCGTGAGCAACTGTCCAGTGAACAACTGTCCTGTGAGCAACTGTCCAATGAACAACTGTCCCGTGAGCAACTGTCCCATGAGCAACTGTCCCGTGAGCAACTGCCCAGTGAACAACTGTCCCGTGAACAACTGTCCCATGAGCAACTGTCCAATGAACAACTGTCCCGTGAGCAACTGTCCTATGAACAACTGTCCCATGAGCAACTGTCCCATGAACAACTGTCCCATGAGCAACTGTCCAGTGAACAACTGTCCTGTGAACAACTGTCCCATGAGCAACTGTCCAATGAACAACTGTCCCGTGAGCAACTGTCCCATGAACAACTGTCCCGTGAACCATGTACCTATATTTAGGACAGTCAAATGTACTCTACATCAAAAGTCATCTAGGTCAAAAGAAAGCTCATGTAAAAAGCCAACTAAAGTCAAAGCCCCTCTTTGTAGCGACCCCCTACACAGCATTGTTGTTATTACAGTACTTGTATTGTAGCGACCCCCTACACAGCATTGTTGTTATTACAGTACTTGTATTGTAGTGACCCCCTACACAGCATTGTTGTTATTACAGTACTTGTATTGTAGCGACCCCCTACACAGTATTGTTATTTCAGTACTTGTATTGTAGCGACCCCCTACACAGCATTGTTGTTATTACAGTACTTGTATTGTAGCGACCCCCTACACAGCATTGTTGTTATTACAGTACTTGTATTATATGATGACTCTTGTCTCTGACCCGGTCACAATATCATGATCCTCTCTGACCCTGTCACAATACGATGACGCTTCCTCTCTTCCAAAATGCTTTATGGTATACCAATATTTTGCCTATGGAAATTTCGCCAACAATTGAGGGAGAGAGTTTTGCAAACCATGTTTTTATTTTGCGTTTATTTTATGTGTATTTTGGTGTAGATTAAGCACCAGAACGAGGAAGCTTGGGAGACCAATAGTGGGCGTGCTAGAGATAGGATTAGCCTCCCCTAATGGTTAAGAAAGGATGGTGCATTTTTGTATAATATTGTTTTTTTCAAGAGCCTGAAGAAAATGTTTTGGCAAGCCTCAAAGGGGTGCAATTGGAGGTTTTTTGAGAGCCTAAAGATTTAAGTTTTTGGCGAGCCTCACACAGGGTGCAATTTGAGGTGTTTTGGTCAGTCTCAATAGGGGGTACAGTTGAAAGTTTCTGGTGAACTTACAAAATTTTGAGATATTTTTACTTATTTCACAGTCAGTTTACCTTTTGTTCTCTTGACGTTTCGACTGCTTCCAGCAGTCTTCTTCAGACGACTACCGCTAGATGGCATAATTTCCATAAAGGTAAACTGACTGTGAAATAAGTAAAAATATCACTCATTTAATCTACCCAGTCTGACGAATCTCTTCACCCTTATACGATTAAAAAATTGTGAACATCACAACAAATATTCAACTGTATCCCTTCCCAAGTCTTCTGAAGTAATGATCCGACAGTCGGTTGGCGCTGAAGCTCCGGCTCAGCCCATCCAATATTATTTTCGTTCTCGCACCAGTGTTAACTAATCACAAGTTACTAGATCGAAAAAGTGATTGTCCATCTTTACATAATTAATTAAATTAAATATATGTCCGTTGGCAAAATAGCCTGGCTTAATTCTGGATCACTTATTCTCGAGCGCCCCACTCAAGTATTCGTGTATTTGGTGCAGTTAAAAAGCCGCCGAGTGGTTTGATAGCGGAGGTCGACGGCCGAGCCCGGCTTATCGTCCATCAAACAGTCACGAGTCGACAGCAAACGTCAACAAAGCACACCGCGCTTTTTATTTCCCGCCTCTCGCTGGGTTGCCGCGAAACACGATCTAAGTTTTTACGAACCGGGAAACGCTTTCCCACGGTGCCTGGATGCGGGGTGTTCCACTCGCGTGACTGGTAAACTAATCGTCATCCCTTCTTGACACGCCTGGTCGTGCACTCCTGACTTGCTAGGGCCGCATATGCTGGCTGATTGTCGGCTACACAGCACAGAGCATCCTACACTCGGGGCGAAGATCGTTTAGGTTTAAACGCGCCGCAAAACTTAACGATTTGAGTCGCGCACAAGAGAACTGTGGCCACGTACGGCGCGGGTTCACTTCTAAAGTATTTACAATCGAGTCAACAAATTCGTGCAAGGTCCAACGGGTGCAAAGTAGCACCGGGCGGGGCGCTGCAGGGCTCTTGTTTAGTGAGTTGTTCACAGTTGCCTTATGGGTTGTTTACATAAATAAAATAGCTAAATTGAGTAAACTTCCCCTGTGGTCATTGCTCAATTGGGCATTTAATTAGCAAAGTGGCCGTAGACGGAAATGGTGTTCACGTCTCTCGATAGGTAAAGGATCACCGTTCGCTTCCAGGGTAGGCAGTTCAAGGTACAGGAACATTCAAGTATTGGGAATCTGACTGTATGCCTATAATAATAACTTCTAGAGTTGGGTTCCACAAACTATTTTAGCCAGGGGCCAATTTGTTCATCCATGTACATCTGCGGGCCGATTATTTAAAAACCTTTTTTTGGACGTTGGGCCTTATGCCATATCAAGGTAGTGTATATAAATATGTTTTCATATATTTTTTCTGTATGTAGTATGTTGGATACAGCATCATAACATAGGTGGTGAAGAATTTTTTATTTAGAAAAGTTGAAATAATTAATCCATTAAAGGGTTAAGTAAGGAGGAAAATACAGTTTTGAAGGTATTTGCACGCAGTATGTTTGATGCTTGCTTAAACTACATGTGGACAATAAATATTTGTTTTTAAAAGTCACAGTAAACACTTGTCCTTCTGCTTGGATCGCAGGGTGTTCTCAATGTCATTCATCATTAGCAATCCCAATTTTGTCAGCCAGGAAAGCACAAACTCATCCTTTACAAACTTGTCTTTTCGGAGTGAGAAACTTATGTTAAGTCTGGTGTAACAGTTTGTCTTGACCGTGGTTATCTTCCACAGCTTTCAGCATACTTTTTTCAAGAGTGAACAGCTTCCCTTCTAAATTCTTTATTGCTTTGCAACAATTGCATAATATGTTTTCCCTCCCAAAAGCTGCAAATTCAAAGTTGTTTTGCCACCCATCCTTGTCTCTCTTCACTGACCAATTCTAGTATATTTTTTCCAACACATCCTCATCCCTCCCATCTTTGTATCTGTTGGCCAATTTGTTCTTGTTTCTATTAGTTGACCCATTCTGGTATATAGGCTAACCCATCATTGTGGAGTGATCACTTGCACACCTAGCCTTTCTGTACCAGTGTAAAGCATGTGGTGATGTCACAAGCCAGTTGATACACATCAAAGAGGGAGTGGTGTAGGCAAGAAAATGTGGTCCATTCTTGCACTTGTCTGAAAATATTAATTACCTCACAAAGACACCTATTTTGACACCCTATTATACATTAAGTACCCTAAAACTGGTTTTTAAAATGTCTCACAATTAGCTATAAATGCAAATACATTTTAATGAGAAGTGAAATCTTTGACCAAGTGTATTGCTTCTATTATGTTTTGTCTGTGTATTATTGTTTTATATTGGTGAACACCATAGTTGTGAATACAGGGTAGAGCTGTATATTGAACATTATTCATTTCAAGTAGCTGCTTGTTTTTCAATTGATAATAACATTTGGAATCTAATAACCATCTTAACCACCATGAGCCTGGACCCTCCAGGTTATGTATTGTTGCAGTATTAAATATCATACATAACTCAAATTGGTTTTTATTTGAATTGTGTATGTAGGACATGTGCTGAATGTTTTTCCAAGGGCGGGACTTCTCAGTAATTGGTAAACACTTGTTTGACATGGGACATAGCGGTATTAGCAAGATGGTGTTTGTTTCTGTTAAACTCACCAGCAACAGACAACCTATGTAACTTGACCTTGTATCTATCAGCATCACTGTCCATCATCTAGTCTCCTTTCAACTGGAGGGCCTGTCACGTCATTGCTGCAGTCTCCTTTCAACTGCAGGGCCTGTCACATCATTGCTGCAGTCTCCTTTCAACTAACTACAGGACCTGTCGTGTCATTGGTGCAATCTCCTTGTAACTGCAAGGCCCGTCATCATTGCTGCAGTCTCCTTTCAACTGCAAGGCCGTCATCATTGCTGCAGTCTCCTTTCAACTGCAGGGCCTGTCATATCATTGCCGCAGAGTCCTTGTAACTGCAGGGCCTGTCATGTCATTGGTGCAATCTCTTTGTAACTGAAGGGCCTGTCATTGCTGCAGTCTCCTTTCAACTGCAGGGCCTACCATACCATTGCTGCAGTGACCTTGAAACTGCAGGGCCTGTCATTTCATTGTTGCAGTCTCCATGTAATTGCAGGGCCTGCCATTGCTGCAGTCTCCTTTCAACTACAGGGCCTGTCATGTCATTGCTGCAGTTTCCTTTCAACTGCAGGGCCTGTCAGGTTATTTCTGCAGTCTCGCTTCAATTGCAGGGCCTGTCATGGCATTGCTGCAGTCTCTGTAAATATTTTGGTAGCAGCATATTGATTAGGGTACTTGATATTATAGCTCTGGCTTCCTGCATGTTTTGTACACTTGAGTAAGTCCCCAGGAAAGAAATTATAGTTGGTTCTGGAAACTTAAATAAGACATTTTATTTTCCATTGTGTTCTGCTAATAAAATAGACAATTGCAATGATTTATATTAATGGATAGTGGATGACTGTAGTCGTCTGTATATTACTATGAATAATAATATTAATGAATAGTGAATGGGATGCTGAGTGAGCAGTTCACCGAGTGAGCGGTTCACTATGTGACCGATTCACAGAGTGACTGATTCACAGAGTGAGCACATCCACACCCAGCCTATGAATGGCTTTGTAACATGTGGTAAATACATGCCCTAGATAAGGCACAAGGCGCATCAAAGAAAGATTGGTGTAGGTGAAAGGACTGACTTCTAGGATTGCAATTGCCTTGGTAGCAACCAAGGGATGGGTTGCATGGTTGAGCACCAATGAAAGTAATCAACACTTGGCACTGTCTCACAAAGACTTAGTACTGTCTCATAAAGACTTAGTACTGTCTCACAACGACTTAGAACTAGCTCACAAAGACTTAATACTGTCTCACATAAGTACTTAAAAAGAAATATATATATATATACAAACACCAATTTGAAAGTCTAAATAGTTTGTTATAATAAACAGTGTTCTTTTGTTAACCATCATCATTCCAATCTTCTTCCTCTTCATCTTTGTCCCACTTTTATGTGGGGTCGATGTATGATGACATTCGCCTCCATGCCGCTCGGTCGTACACTTCCTCCCCCGACAGTCCCTTCTCCCTGAGATCTGCCCTCACACTGTAACCACCTCCTCTTCGGCCTTCCTCTCCTCCTCTTCCCTTGCACTTCCATTCCCATCGCCCTCCTTCCTACATAATCCTCCTCTCTTCTCATCACATGGCCATACCATCTCAACCTCCTTTCTTGGACTTTCTTCGAGATTTCTCCCACTTTCGTTGTCCCTCTGATTCTTTCGTTTCTTATCTTGTCAAGCTTTGTGACTCCGCACATCCATCGTAGCATTCGCATTTCTGCGACATCCAACTTCTTTTCCTGTGTCTTCTTTGCCGCCCATGTCTCCGCCCCGTACATCAGTGCTGGCCTTACCACTGTCCTGTACACTTTTCCCTTGATCTTCACGTTCATTTTTCTGTCACACAGCACTCTTCCAGTTCTTCCACCCGCTCTGCACTCTATGAGTGACTTCCGCATCCAATTCTCCATCATCCGCCAATGTCGATCCTAGATATTTGAATGTCTTCACTCTCTTCACTGTCTCGCCCTGTAACCGGATCTCTAGGTCATTGTTTTCGTTGCACCTCAGGTATTCCGTCTTCTTCCTACTAATCTTTAGTCCTCGCTCTTCCATTGCACTTCTCCATTCCTCGAGCTTCCTTTCCACCTCCTCTCTTCTGGTACTACACAGCACGATGTCGTCTGCAAACAGCATACACCAGGGGGGGCTGTTCTTTGATGCCCCGGCCCAACACATCCATAATCAAGTCAAACAGGTAAGGACTCAGTGAGGACCCCTGGTGCAGCCCCACTCTAACGGTGGTCTTGCCTGTCAGTCCTACACTGCTCTTGACTTGCGTCCTTGCGTCTTCATATGTGTCTTTTACAAGACGTACATACTTTTCAGGCACACCCTGCTCCCGCATACACCTCCAAACCTCCTGTCGTGGCACTCTATCATATGCCTTCTCTAAATCAATGAAGACCATGTGCAATTCCTTCTGCATCTCCCGGTGTTTCTCCATCAGCTGCTTTGCCGCAAATATGGCATCCGTTGTTCCTCTGCCCGGCATAAAACCGAACTGCTCCTCACCTATGCTTGTCTCCTCCCCCAGCCTTCTGTCAATTACCCTTTCCCAAACCTTCATGGTGTGCGACATCAACTTGATGCCTCTGTAATTGCCACAATCCTGGATGTCTCCCTCCTCCTTGAAGATAGGCACGATGACACTGTCTCTCCATTCCTCCAGCATTTTCTCTTGTACGTATATCGTCTGCATCAGATCCCACAGCATATCGACCCCCTCTTCTCCCAAACTCTTCCAGACCTCCACTGGAATTCCGTCTGGTCCCATCGCCTTCCCAGTTTTCATTCTTTTCAGTGCCACCTCTACTTCCTCCCTGATAATTCCTGGTGTTAAGCCTTCATTTGGCACTCCATCGCCAAAGACTGCCCTCGGGTTCTCTACGTTTAGCAGATTATCGAAATATCCTTTCCACCGATCCTTGATCTTATCCTGTTCCCATAGAACCACTCCTTGTCCATCCTTAATCTGTCTTATCTGTGTGAAATCTTTGGTCGATTTGTCGCGAGCCGTTGCTATTCTATATATCTTTCTTTCTCCCTCCGGTGTTTCCAGCTCCTCGTACACCTCGTCCATTGCCTGTGTCTTTGATCTTGCTACTTCTTTCTTTGCCTCTTTGTTTGCCTGCCGATAGCTGTTTCTGTCTTCATGCTTTCCTGATGTTTCCCACTTTTTCTTAGCCTCTTTCTTAGCTCTTATCGCATCCTTCACCTCATCATTCCACCACCATGTCTCCTTGTCCCCAGGGGGTCTCTTTCCTGTTGACATGCCCAGCACCTCCTGTCCTGCTCTCAATATCACCTTGCTGTTCTCCTCTCACCATTCCTGCACGTTTTCCAACAATCTCCTTTCCTCCAACACTTTTTCCCTAAACTGCGTCTTTAGGTCCTCTTCTTTCAATCTCCACCACTTGATCTTCGGTGTCACCTGCTCTGGACTTCTTTTCTTACTACACTTAATCTCCCAGTCCATCACCAGTACTTTGTGTTGTGCCGCCACACTTTTCCCGTTTATGACCTTGCAGTTCTTAGCTTCTTTCAGATGGGATCTTCTACACATTAGGAAGTCTATTTGACTTTCTCTTTCTTCACTCCTGTAGGTCACCAACTGGCTCGCTCTCTTCTCGAAGAAAGTATTCCCTATCGCCAAATCAAATGCCATCGCAAAGTCTACTACCCTTTCGCCTTCCTCGTTCCTCTCTCCCACTCCCCAGCCACCGTGTATCCTCTCAATCTCATCTCTACTCATTCCCACGTGACCGTTTAGGTCTCCGCCTACAATCACTCTTTCTCCCTCTGGTATCGACCTGAGCTCTTGATCCATCTGTCTCCAGAAGGTTTCCTTCTCCTCCTCTTCACATCCCACTTGGGGGGCGTACGCGCATATGATGTTAACAACTGTCTCACCTAAGCCCAGCTTGACACTTATCAATCGATCGTTCCTTCTGCTCACACTCACTAGGCTATCCTTAAGTTCTTTGTGTAGCACTATCCCCACCCCATTTCACCCTCGCTCATCTGCTCCACTATATAGCAACTTGTAGTTTCCTCCCAACTCTCTCGCTTTGTCCCCCTTCCACCGAGTCTCCTGCACACACAGCACTCCCACCCTCCTCCTCTCCATCAGATCCGCCAACTCCCTTCCTCGTCCAGTCACTGCCCCACATTCAACGTCCCAACCATCATCATTCCAATAAAATGTATTATTTTGTTTCATAGAAATCATCTTCTTAGTGCAATCAGCTAGATCATTATTATTTTGATACATAGTAAGTGGATAATTTTAAATATACAATTTGCAGAAAAAAAAATAAGCACTACTTGTGTTTTGTCCATTAGGGTTTATGTCATTGAGGGTTTAACTCCAGAAAGGTTATGTCCTGAGGGGTTATGTCCTTTGGATATTTTATCCATGAGGAGTCATGTCTGCAGAGGAGATCTTTCACGGTTTTGTACCCCACCCCACACTTCACTTGTGTAATCCAATTAGTTTCCACTAGATGGCATCACCGTTTCTTAAACAGGCATTTCTGCAAATACTTGCAAGTTCTAAAGAAAACAACTTGCACATCTGACCGACCAGCTGACCGACCAGCTGCAGAACAAAGGTTCACACAGACACTCCAGTCTCTTGTCATCATTATATATGCTCCGTCGAAACCGGGCCCAAAAGGTTTCAATGGTTTAACCCCATTATGTCTACTGCATAGTATTCTCATTTGGACTACTTGTTTTTTCTGGACATACCCTAGTTGGTCTACTGCAAACTCTTGGCTTCAGTGGCCCCACTCATAGGGTCAGTGGCCGTAATGCAGCACCTGAGTCACTCCTAGCAATTGCAATTAATGGTCACACCTGATCATAAAGATTTGGAACAATACAAACAGAGTAACCAACAAGTGAGCAGATCACGCAACATACTTCGTTGTTTTGAATAAATCTGGAGGACATAGTCCATTATCCCAATAGCCTAACTGGGGAGTCTGCTTCTGACACAAAACATAATTAAACATTTGTTTCTATATGAGTACGTTGTATGTCCTCCTGTTTTCTTGTCGTCAGGAGTGAGGCAAGCCTCGGTTCTGTTCCTCCATTTCAGTTATCTGTTTTCTTCTCTTTCCCCCACTGATCTATGCATTCTATATTACAGCAGCCTTGCGTTTAACTCAATTTAAATTACATGCATTGCTTTAAGATAGCATGGTTGAATGAGGAAATTAGATTCACTAATATACTAGGCCTAGTTACTGGATCAATGTTCACACCGGGAAGCCAATTTCATGGAGGCACATTAGTTTGGGTGAAATGATGAGGTCGAATAATAAATAAATGTTTGCAACCACTTACAGTTGACCGGACCTGGTGGCAAGGTTTAGTTAGCAGGCTGCTGTAGGCTAGGAAAAAGAAGACAACTGTTATGATTATTACAAGGGCCAATGTGCACTGTTATAAGCCAATGACGCAATGAAACCCCAACTGACGATGTTGATTGTCAGCTGCAGAACAAGAGAAGACTTTGACACAACACAGAGATTATACGACCAGTGTTTACACAGTGGGACAAGAGAAGGCTCCAGCGACGGTGGTTAGGTCACTTGTGACACAGCTGTCTAGGGAGTGAGCAAAGTGCACACACAGAGCGACTTCGTGTTTACAAACAAAAGATGGTAGTCGATCATTCTAGGAACATTCCTCGGCCAAAACAATACGTATGTTGTGTATGACTAAATACAAGGGTGGGTGCAGTGCGTGGGACGTATGTAGCCTGTTGCAGTACAGCAATACACAGTTGTGAAATGCCGAAGTTTCCGGTCACAGCAGAAGGTACTGTACGGAACACTGATTGTCACCCGTGACTCAACTACATTATCTTGTGGGATAAACACACACCACTGAACGAATGAACGCGCGAGCGAGCGAGCGAACGAACGAACAAACCTACGCCTTCATAGATGTAATAGATCTGGACATTTAAACAAAAATCAACTACTATTGACAGTAAACAATCGGTCACTTATGATATTGCCCGCTGGCTAAGTTAGCAGTTAAGTTGGCATTGTTTTAAACCTAAACATCATCGGCCATCATGACTTGTGTTCTCGTTACTACCACAGGTGGAGTGTGGTACACAAACCATCCCTTAATCTGCATTCTCCCTACACCCACTTGAGTTGGCACTGGACCCAGGGCGTTTTATTGAATTTCTACCGACAGGGAATCTTCCAGAAGGACACTAACAGATGTAACAAGGGCACCGTTTTGAAGAAGATAAATACACACGCGCATAGACATGTATGCACACGCCGGCAAGCGCACGCACGCATGCATATGCACCCAGTGACTTATTGTGGGCTAAATTAATTGTGGAGGGACATAATACCCGTCACCTGACGGGATGCCACAGTAGAAGACAGTCATGAAAGCAGTAGCGCGGGATCGAAATTAATATTGGGGGCTGAGAACCGGAGCTTCAACCCCACTCGGCTATTGGATCATGACATCACCGGAAGACGCTGTTGACATGTTTTCGTCGCCGCGCCGCTGTCACTTCAGCTTCTCTCTCCGCTGTCTCGGCTGAACTGATAACATCGGAAGACGGGTGTGTGGGGGGGGATGCTGTTAAAATGTTTCGCCGCCGCACCGCTTACTGCGGGGGCAGAACCATATGTCACCCCTCCAATTGCACCCCCTTTCGTGGTCGCAAAAACACCTTAATCCTCTCAGAAAACCTCGATTTGCACCCACCCCTTAACGTTGCCAAAAACAACATTCAAGCTCACATTTCCTGAGGGGCAGAACCACATGTCTGCCCCCCTGCAAAATTCCGAGGGGGCAGTTTCCCTCCCCTTTTCCTGCACCTGTGCTTGAAAGTAATATTTACCAAATGTTAGAAACACACACAGCATCATTGCATAACATATACCATAACATAACACTTTCGCAGATACTCGTCGTTTGTTCAAAATGAGGAAGGTCGGAGAGAATGTGAAGTTCACGTACTGCACATCGATAGGCCCTATAGTCGTGATAGTGAAGAATTGTCAAATAATATTCGTATTGTTATACTATTGGCATGAGGGAAGATTAGACGTATAAACCATTACTGTGTCTGCGTTTACACCGTGTTGCCAAGTCTATATGGCGCAGGGGCCGTTTTCCTGAAGTGTTGAAGCGTGCGCGTGTTTCCAGCGATTGTTAGGTTACGTATTAGTATTACGCGCATATTACGTCTTACGTTCCGAACAACTGATTTACCCCATAAAAGGTGATGATCTGGACATATACATGGTATTTTGAGAACAAAATATAGGCCTTATGCGTCGTATTCTATGCAGGGGTCGTATATTAGTCCATGAACGTTTGGCGCACGAGGGACAAGCCATCTAAGAGGAAAACGTTCACCTACCCTATCTATGCTCTATAGCTCGATTAAATAAGTAGATTGTATATAACCGATCGCTAGTTATTATTATTATTATTATGGTGCGGAATCTAGGAGTGATCTTTGATAGTAACTTCAATTTCCGACAACACATATCTCAAACATGTCGCTGCTGTTTTTATCATATTCGTGATCTTCGCCGTATTCGCCGGTATATGTCATTTTTGGTTGCTAAAACTATTGCAACAGCGCTTGTTAGCAGCAGACTTGACTATTGCAATTCCCTCCTTTATAATATCGCTAGCAAGGATATCACAAAACTTCAGCGTGTCCAAAATTGTCTAGCAAGAGTAGTTACAAGATCTCCTCGTTTTTTTCGTTCTGTTACACTTTTAAAGTCTTTACATTGGCTTCCTGTACGATATCGTATCATATTTAAGATTTGTACCATTACATACCAGGCACTGTCCAGTAAGCAACCATCTTATTTGCATTCATTGCTTACTCCTGTAAGAAAACCTATCCAGTTTCGATCATCTAGTTCTGACCTACTTTTTGTTCATAGAGTCAACACTAACATTGGAACTAGGGCTTTTTCTGTTGGTGCACCAACTCTTTGGAATATGCTCCCTCTTAGTGTTAGATCAGTTTAAAATATTACAAAATTCCGTCGTCATTTAAAAACTTAGCTTTACAACCTTGCTTATCCACCGTAGCTACCTAGCGCCTTGACCCATCTGTTGACAACTGGAATACTGCTTATGGATTTTGAGATTGACCAATCCTTTTGTTTTGATGCGCCACTGAGCTTGGTTTCCAAGGATTTAGGCGCAATAGAAGTTATCTTATTACTATTATTCTCAGAATAAGCACTTCTGGCCACCCGTATTTCTTGAAAAAGCATTTTATCGAATAACATCAAATGCCAAAGTGACATATATGGTAGCACGTGTATAATGTATACACTTTCTTAAAAACAATTAAAATGGTAGTTTAACTCAGAATGCAACTTTAATTATATTTATATGGTGAATCAATATAATTATTTAAGTAAATATGTTGTTAATTTGTGCATTTTTACAAGTAGACGAAGTCATTTCCGTTGTTGATGAAGGTGGCGAACTCCACTACTCGTGGGAACATGCATTCCTCTTTTCCAGCGAGGTATTGTGTCACCATTAAAAGTGCAGGTTTTGGGATAGTTGTGAATAATTTGCTTTTGTGCAAAAAAGCCATTTTTGAATACATCCAATATGTTATCCTTCACACAATTGAAAGGCAATTAAAAGTGTGTCCTTGTTACTGAGAAAGTGTCCTATTTGTGACAGTACCCCTATACTAGACGATACTTACTCCTATACTATACGATACTACCCCTATATTATACTTACCCCTATACCATACTTACCCCTATGCTAGCTTCCCGCATTAACACTTTTGATAACGGAACGTAGCCAATTGGAGCTTGCCCTTTAGCAAAACAAGTGGACTTGTTTGGTTATGCGGTGATATTAAATTAAACTGAAAGTGAATCTGTTTGTTCAGCTGAACACTTGTTAGATTGGTCAATCGTTAGACTGAGGAAGTAATTTATTTAGTCAATTCAGGTGCGTTCCCCTTTTCCTGATTGCCCCGTCCTCACGATTCCAGATTGTTGAAGAGTATTTGGGTTGGTGGATTTCTAACAAGGACTGTCGTCTTTGTAAAACTACTCTAACATGTCATTGTATACAACTGGCCCCTATTTCTACTACCGCCTAGGTGACACTGCTCAATTTGTTTAACAAAAAACATTTTATTTTTAATTCTTCTTGATTTGTTTTCGAAATTATATATCAATCATGGTTGAGATTATTGAGGAGTTACTAGATTAAAAATTCCACTTTAAGAAATCAAAATAGTGTTGGTCATAAGAGAAATTTGAAAAATAGGTGCTTGGTGCCTCGGTCTCCCCAAATGGAAAACAATGCTAAGTAATCGCTTTATTTTTTCGAACTTGGTATAAAAGAGGAATGTGACGTTGTATCGTTGTTTGCCGCGTGACTCGTCCTGTCAGTTTGCGTTGATGTCGAATCTCAGGCGACAACAGCTCGATTGTTGTTGACGGGTTGAGTGAAGGCAGTGTTGACAGGCGTCGGTGCACGCACGGACCGAGCTGTGACCAGCGCAGCTGCCAACAATGGTTTCGTCCACTTTGCAGGTACAGACAGTGTTTGCGCAAGATATGGCGCATGTTGTCTGACAGTCGCTACAACTGTTAACACTGTATCTATAACTTGGCTGCACCGCAAATGAAGACACACTTTACGAGGACGTCAGAGACAATTAAGAAGAAAATACATTCCATTATGTTTGTAGTATAGATATCCTTGGGTGTTAGAATGGTAAACACCGCTTATCCAAGACATAATTCACAATCCTTTCAGAAAAATCATAAAGTTGTAAAAGAAGCGTGTATCACTGAGCAGTGCAGATGAGAGCAACATTAATGGCCCTACTTATGCATGTACACCTACATTGTTCCATAGGGCCTGTACATGAATCTTAGCCTGTACGTACGTGTGCGTGCGTGCGAGCGAGCGTGCGTGCGTACGTGCGTGCGTGCATGTGTCAGTGTGTGTACGTGTGCGTGCCATATACGTGCATGGAAATAACGCACATGGAGATAATGGCGCATGACGTAGCTCTTGTGCCAGAGACTAGTGGCTGCTGCAGTACTCACGAGCGCTATGAACGTCGTGCCGGCGGCTGGGATGGTGATGCATTCCCGCGGTTTACCCCGTGTATAATTTTTATGTTAACGGGGCAAGCAGACCTGTGACAATAGGAGTGAGACCTCACCCACAGTGAGTAGTTCCGTCGAGTGGTTAGCGCTAGCTGCCTCTTGCTAAACGTCCACGTCCGTAACTTTCAAGTTGATCAATTTATAATAGGTGCTTTTCGCGCCCCGGCGTCACGTGCAGTGTTCCGGAACGAACACGCTGTTTGGAGATGCCGACAAAACAGGCTATTGTGCGCCACACCCATATTGTTGATTAGAGATGTAGCCAATTAACAGCCTAATTAGCAACTGGACAATGGAAATGAATACCGGGTCTGTAGCACAAGCTTTCATCTGCCAGACTTCAAACGACAGAACTAGTTGTGAGAGCCAGAGTATAGAATTAGCTGCTCAATCAACGCCTCAGCTCTATTAGAAGGAGTTTATTTTACCTGGGCGGAGCTAACGGCTGTCCGCTTCTTCCCGTAAGAGTTAATTCCCTATTAGTTAGGCCCAATTATATATAGGCATTACGCTTATACGTTAAATGTCATGTAAAATGAGACAAAAACACCCTCCTCGCCTTCTTTCGGTACGCTTTTTGAATCGTGACAAAAAGTCAAAAGCTGATGGTAAATATGCTATACAAGTTTATTATTATTGTGTGTGTGCGCGCGTGCGTGCGTGCGTACTATATAGTTCAGTTTCAGGCTTCCTGCATACCAGTTTTAATATACATAAAAAGACAACTAAACTAGTCCTGGGCTGATAATATAACGAGCCAGCAGCACTTGTCTATCCAAAAAAACACGTCCGTTTCTTAACTTTCGAATCTGCATTATAATTACCTTCCTGCGTAGTCCCAAGCGCCAAATTAGACGCTCCGTGTCGCTGCTGTGTAGCAAGTAACCGCTTGGTTGCTTACGAATTGAATTTTGATATCAAGCCGGTGTAAGTTCAAGACTTCAAGTTATTCACCATCGAAAACACAAGGCCTATACTGTTAGTGCATTTAACCTACGAAAAAAAAACACTGCATAATACCTACCCCTGTTCAAAACTGATGATCGTTTTATCATACAATCCGTATCGGAATTTTTTATCATAGGCATATATAATATACCCTGAGCATATCTAGGATTTCGTAAAGGGGAGGCCAAGCTTCAATGTCACCCATCGATTGACCATGCTTTTAAAACTGTAGTGGCGCAGTTGGTTATGCGGGAAAGGGTCGAGACAACATTTCCAAAGCTGGGTATTTTCAACCTAAGTTAAAACACTATAGTGTACTTTGAACCTATCTAGCTGCATAGCCCGAGTGTTGATGGGGGGTGGGGAGTGGGTGGGCATACATTCCAGTGCCACCCCGCTGTGACAAGAGTTCCGCACGAGGTACCAAGTGCGTGCGTGTGCATATGCAGTTGGAAGTTTTGTGGAGCTGCAATCGGAACTCAAAACACGGACCCACAACAATCATCCTGTGTAGTGATTTGATCGAGGGTGTTAACGTCCTACGTCGTCGGACTCACGTTACGCTGCCATACACACACTGGGAGACAGGAGATTACCGGTCTTACGGTGTGTTACATTTAGGGGGCAAAAGCTCAGTCAAGTTTTCAGAGTATATAGTACATCACGCTAAATATGGACTTTTTCGAGACGCCCCGCCTCCTTGTAACGCTCTGTGGCGCTGGCCTGTACGATACCCTAAAAGTACGTTCGTTTTGAGAAAGACCCAATCTGTTATCAACACATCAATGTTTTAATTCGGTGCATTTCTGTGTTGATTCGTAAATAACAGGCAGATAAAGGTACATGTATACTAGTAAACAACAATAATAATAAACAATAACACCAACTGTCCATGTTTAGACCTATGTACTTTTAATAAATGCATGTCGTGATTTATAGGGTCGGGGTGCTGTAGCTCCGCTGGTATAGTCGCGCCGGGCTGGCGATCGCTCGAGTTTAGGCCTACTGCGGTTTCAAAATTTGGGCAATCTCGTTCACCCTAGATGCGTACGTTGTCCGTTTCTTTTGAAAAGACATTACAAGTCGTGTTCTTTCTAAAATAGGAAGTAACAATGTATACATGTAAATATAAAACTTCTTATACGGGCGCTGCATACTAACATATGATATTTAAAATTCTTCATTCATTTTACACGTAGGCCTATCTAGAGCCCCTTTCCACGATCCTAACATATGATATTCATAATCATAATTCATCATTCATTTTACACGTAGGCCTATCTACAGCCCTTTTCCACGATCCTAACATATAATATTCATAATTCATCATTAATTTTACTCGTAGGCCTATCTACAGCCCCTTTCCACGTTCCTAACATATGATATTCATAATTCATCATTCATTTTACTCGTAGGCCATCTACAGCCTCTTTCCACGATCCTAACATATGGTATTCATAATTCATCATTAATTGTATCCGTATGCCTATCTACAGCCCCTTTCCACGATCATAACATATGATATTAATAATTCATCATTCATTTTACTCGTAGGCCTATCTACAGCCCCTTTCCACGATTCTAATATATGATAGGGCGGGCGGGCGGGCGGGCGGGCGGGCGGGCGGGCGGGCGGGCGGGCGGGCGGGCGGGCGGAAGGGCGGGCGGAAGGGCGGGCGGGCAAAGAACCGTATTATTTTATATAGTGTAAAATTTGTCATCAGTCGGTCGGGACCGAAACATAGGTTTCCATATAGGTCGATCGTTCATCAGGGATGGGAGGTCTGTCTCTTCAATATCAATTAAAAAACATAAAATGTAATAAAATTATTATTTCAAGACCTTACAATGAGCGCGCAATACACATGCCCCGTTTTGTTTTGCTTGTGTAGGGATGGTCGACTCAGAGGTTTAAAGAAAATATGCGTGGGTGAGATGACGTAACGCTTCCAGTACAGATCCTAAACAGCGATGTTTATTGTTGGAACCCAGTTCGTTATCAGATGTTTCGCACGAGTTACGACAGAGCGTGTTTATCGTCATGACTCGTGCACAAGGCCTTTCGTCTAAAACATGAGTCATCAGCTTTTTAAACTGCCTTGACGTACTCGCAATCTACACACAGACCAGAGTACATATTTCTCTTTGACTGTGAGGTCCATTTTTAGATGGTTTAACCCAAATCTAGCCCAGCAGCCAGGTGGGTCATTGGAGTGACTACTTGTATTCTTTTTTCCCCAGTACCATTCGACTTTGGAATTCCCTCCCTCAATATATTGTTAATCAGAACAGCCTGGATGCGTTTAAAAGCAACATCCAGACTTTGCACTACCCCATGTTTTAGATGTTAACAAGTTCTTTTACACGTATTTTTGTTTATTTACACGATAATTTGTGTTCTTATATATTGTACTCTAAAAACAAACAAAACATTTCCTGTTCGCCTGCCATGCCACGGCACCGCCTGTATCCTCAGCATGTTGAGGCTAGGCGTGTATTGGAAGAAGAAGAGAAGAGATGGTCGGACAGGGCCGAAAAAAAGTCAAAATGGTCAGCGTGTTCCTAAATGCGCCCCTCTTTACGATTAGGCCCTACTGGCTACAAACCTGCAAATCTTTCAATATTTTTAAATGCATAGTTTATAATATTGTATAAACTATAAAATTGTATAGACACATTTCTAACAGAATACTGTTCTGATAATAATACATTACATAACTATAGTCACACACCTGTGAGACAACCGGTTGTGAGTGAGTCCACTTAGCTGACAGTTTAACTACCAAAATAATTGTCTGCACTGTATGTATGCTGGTTATTTTGTTTCCAAATAATGCAATGTCGCTATTGTATTTTGTCGTTTTTGTGCGAATATTTTTCTTGGGGGTATGGCACCATGATGACATTTCTGTCAGTTCTACCCTAACTTGATGAGAATGTCAAAATGTGTGTTAGTAAAACTCTTATATATGCCAATGGAAGTCTCGTGGATCACGGGAGAGCAATACAGTTTTCTTTATTGAGGACATTACATACGCTGGTATTAGTTTCCAGATTTTGTAATACACTTTATATATGTACCGAAACTGTGAAGTGTTATAATAATGGTATATTCTAATATTAAAACTGTTCAGATACATGTTTAAATTTGTTTCGCTCCTCTCTATCATGGGTACTTGATCCCTAATAACAAACCACCCTCCGGTGACTCAAGTGTTTAAAAATAGCGGAAGATGCCGTTGGGATTCCGGGTTCAAAGTTTATCGGCGTCTTCTAAGTTAGGTCAAACACCGATATACCCTCCAGCTCGCAATCGTTCTTATACAACTGGATTGGAACATTTCAAACATACTTTCAGGTCATACAACAAAAACATCTCCCACGACGCTGGTTTCCCTGCAGCAATATAGCGCCCGAAGTCTCAGGCACGCATTATGATTATACATGGTAGAAAAGCTCTACCGCTAGCTAGCACAGTGACGTCTACGGCGACATACAAGCAGCGTGGGAGTGCGGCAACATAATCCCGGTCCCCCACCCCTATGGCGGCTAGCAGGCCGACGGCGGGACTTGCAGCCTCAACTGCGATGTCATTCTATGTAAACAACAATGTAACGTCGTGGGTGGACGTACAGTCAATGCCTCCTGCCACTCTTCAAATATTCAAATTACTACTCCCAACCAGTGAACATTTAACACACCAATTGCAATTGTGTTACTCTGGCTTTTTATCACAATTATTTTAACAATATATACTAAACAAATGGTTTCATCGCACCCTACCACCCCTCTTTTGTAATGAATCCGGCGTAGCGTAGACGCGTTGTTGACGCGGAAAACTGCTCGAGGTCGCCGAAATGGCGGGAAAATGATGCGCGCCGTCAGTGAAACTTTGCGCAGGTGTTGATACATAGTTATACATGGTTCTAATTTAGAGTTAGACTAGACTAGTCATTGACAAATATTTTGTGACCGACTACGGCTACGACGGCGCCTACAGAAATGGAAAATGTATGTCATGAAAAACAGCACTGGTTGGTAAACAATTATTTTTCGGTTTGGTATTCCATATAAGGGTGACCCGCTGACCTGGTATCGGCGCTGAACAATCGTCCATGTAGATTGGGCGCCACTGACGTCATTTGGTAATAATAACTACTTGCCGCTCACTATTTGCTTTAAACAAAGCTGGTCTGCGAAAGCTATACATAATATTCTCATTCCCAACAAGGCAACATACTGCCTATGACCGACATAAATGTGACCGTTTTCGAAGTACTTTAAAAGCTGCATTCCTGTACACTGTGCGGGAATTCGCGAGCAACAAGTGGGAGCCGTAGCCTCATTGATGCGCGGCGAACACGCTCATGTCAATCAATGGTCACGTGAACCAAGTCACTGGAAAAAGTTAGCGTCGGTGTAAACCGCAAATTGGGCACAAGCCCCGCCCCTTGGCCAATCCGGCGCCCTGCTCACGTCTTATAAACTGCGTGTTGGGTGAACAGGCATCAGAGCACTCGATAATAGACAAGGTGGTGGTGATTCTAAACTGTCCACGAATAACTACCGTTCACCCGCACACAGTATGTCGACAGCTTTGGTGTCTGCATTTTACGATGTTGGAGAAGTTTTATACCAGGTACGTTTAGTTTTGTTCTCGAAGCCGCCAGAGCGCTCGTTCTAAACTTAGCTGGCGCACTATCGCTATGCGGCCGCAACCATGATGGCATGTGGTCGATAAACACTTTTGAAATATCTCGTGTTTGTTTAGCTTTATTCGTGTTGTTGTTCGGATTTTCACAATTCGTGTCATCATACCAGTTAGTTATGGTGCTAATTCGTATGTGTAATATTTTAGAACAAGATGCCATTATGATTATCTTGATCAGTAGGAAGGGAACCAAATTTGAATTGAGCGGCGATTGCTAAATAGCACATGGCTTTAACGGCCGCCAACCCGTTGAGACGACTTGATGAGTGTGGCTGGGACTTGGATGTTAGTTGTGTGACATGCTGATTCCGCATTAACAGTTTTGGCCAAACTTTTGGGTATACTTAGTCTTGTATTCACTAGTCTTGTTATTTACACACATACTTTTTTTCTCACAGAATCGGAGGAATAATCCAGCAATGTTTCACGAGCGGACGAAGCTGCCAGTGGGTACTGCATTGCCATTGACACGCAATCAACTCGGTGGTCGGACGATGGGCGAGACTTCCCCGTTCTCACTTAGTCCGGATAGATTGTCTCCTCCTGCTAACGTTAACAGTATGATCTCTCCTTCGACGTTCAACGACAACATGTTGCTGTCGGATTGGATGGCTAATGCCGCGTGTCACAACCACAAACTAGACAGGAGTATTAGCGAGCCAGTCTCCGAACGCAAACTGTCGCTAGGGGGCCAGAATGCGGTGAACAACAACAGCAACCAGAACATTAACTCGAGTCGTTACAAGACAGAGCTGTGTCGCCCCTTTGAAGAAAGTGGACATTGTAAATACGGCGACAAGTGCCAGTTTGCCCACGGACTGGCCGAGCTGCGAACCCTAGCCCGCCACCCCAAGTACAAGACGGAGCTGTGTCGCACCTTTCACACGATTGGCTTCTGTCCGTACGGACCACGCTGTCATTTCATTCACAACGAAGACGAACGCCGTCTCAGTCAAATTATCCAGCAGAAGAAACAACAAGACATGGCTATGCACCGACCGAAAGCCCTCAACTTCACCCCGGGAATGCGTGACAACCTGGGATCGACCGCCGACTCTCCCCCAAGCAGCATCACCGACAGTCCGACGATGAGCCCGACCTTCCTCAGCGACGACATCTTCGCGGCTTCGTCGTTCGCCCCGATCCCGCCCGCCAGTGCACCTGCAACCATCCGGAATGCATTCACCTTCGGCGACTACATGCCGCCGGCGTCCTCACACCCTTTGATGGCTCCCCTAAACGTGGCGACCGATCAGATAATGAACCTGACGGCTAGTCTACAGGCGACGAGCCTCGGTCAGCACGACCATGACTTCCGAGACTGCCTGCAGCGCGGCAGTCCACAACACGACGCCGTCTTCCCCGCCTATGCTCAGCCGTCGCCACCGGAGTCGCTGAGCGAAGATAGCGGCGTGAGCACATGCGGCTCCCCGCTCGACGTCAGCCGTGGATTACACCTGCCCGGAATATTTAGCCGTGTTTCGGACGATTGTTAGGTGGGTGGGCAAAGACCCGGTCGCTGGCCGGGCTCCGTCACTGCCAGCCACCGTGCACGTGTGGGTGAGGTAATAATTTATGTTCTGTACATACAACTGTTCCAGGAAACCTCCTTGGAGTTGGATAACTTATTGCTACAGTCATAGAAACCAGAGTACAATTCACAAGGAGATGTCACCTTGTTAAAAAATCACCTTGTTCGATCGTGTGAATTCTGGTAGCCACAGCCATTGAGCTGGTGGCAGGTAATCGTGTTATCAGCACACGGAGGGAGAATGACTAACTATGGCATTTCTGAATTTTATTATGTAAAAAGTGTAATATTTGTATTTTATTGAGATTGCATATTTATGTATTACAGTGATAAATCATGTATTTTCATTTCCACTCATTTGTTTATTTATTGCATTTTGAATTTGATGTCGAGCGTCACTTCCCAGGAAGGCTACAGTCCAGTGTTCAGAGGTTGCGTGATTACGACCCAAATATGGGCTTGACTTAGTCCTGTTCAAAAGCAGGTCACTGCTTTAGTTAAAACTGCTGTTTTGCAGGGAACACTTACTACCAAATGAGATGCCAGTAAATTATTGTATATCCGTATATATGTAAGTTATGCTTAGTGATTTAACATGCTGGATATAATTGGAAGAGCTGGTTGGCACAATGTTAATATTTTTTACATTTTGGAAATATTAGCTTTGTAGAAGTCCTGTCCCAGTTGGACAGATACTTCTGGCTAGATGTACTGCGGTCGCAGTTATCTTGACTATCAGCTATGCAAAGGGTTAATTTCCTGTCAAGGATGAACGGACTGGGAGCATTTTGCCAGGGGTAGTTAACATAGCATTATAGGGACAGACAATGCGTTCATTTGTGACGGCAGTATTGCCGCTGTAAAGGTTCTTGTGCTGGAAATATAATGGCAGTCTTCAGTACGGAATCGTCATCAGCAATTCCAAACTCACAGCAACAGGTGTTTTTGTGTCTTAAATATATTTAACTTATGGTTCTTATTTATTTGAAATGGAAGGGAAATGTGCGTTTTTGTATTAATGCTTATATTTATCAGTTTATTATTTGTGTTAAATTATAAAGCCTGACTTGGTAGTTCACCAAAGATGCAGTAGTGTATCTACATACCAGGTTTATGACATTTAGCCAGTCGCAAACTGGACTGTTCCAATGGTAAAACAGATCTTTTGTGAGAGGGTTAATTTAGTGTTGGCCATGCATATCATTTACATTTGTTTGTGGCACGATCTCGCTCGTACACCCAGAGAATAAATGGCAGCCTTGCTTTGTTGGCAGATTTGGTGACTTGTAGCTATGCATGCCTAAATGCATGCATGCAGCATACTGATAAGCCAGGAGTAAAAGTACTGTTAAACGAGCTGGTCAGCTGTTTTGTGGATAGTTGGCCAGTAAATTTTATTATGAAAAAGACTCCAGATGAGTAGATTCATGTTTTGGTAAATGCTAAGTAATGACAGACTGTTGGGTGCAGCCTGCTTTTTCTTTTGATAATAAGAATGCCTGTTTGTCAATCTGCATTGCACGAGCATGTTTTACATAAATGCATTGCAGAATGACAATGTGAATGGTGGTTTATTTTTCTTTTCTGAAGTTTTTAAGGTCACCTAATTTGTTACTGGTGGCACACGTTGCCAGTGTTTGCATTCCATATATGTGGTTCATTCCAAAATGTTGCAATAGATTTTGTTAAAATTTGCAAAGCTACAGGCTCCCGAGTACTTTGAGATGTGATGTTCAAATTGTAGTCTACATAGTTGTGTTGACTTTCTGCTTGCCATAATTGGTATCACAATTGTTACTTGTCAATCATGCATAGACAAGCCACTGCAATGTCAGTTTTCTTAATTGTACTATAACTGGCTTCTCTGGCCAAATAGGCCAAGATAATGAGCTTAATAGCGACTATTGATTTGAGGCATTGTTGCTTGACAAAGTTGGGCCCAGGTATCAGGTCATGTGACTTGGAACCACTGGTGTTCGCTTGTTCAATGACGATAACTCTTAATAAATGAACGGATCTCCAAATATTGTTGTATTTTTCTACGGCTAGCAGCAGTAATGTGATGCTTGTTACAATAATCATTGTACATCAGTGTTGGTTCAACAAGAACAATTGTTCTTCCACCCTTATATCACCTGACTGCGTTTGTTGAGTAATCTAGGTTGCTATGGTGACTCGTTTAATTATGCATGCTGGCATGGTGTTTATTTAAATAATTATGCAATATTTTAATGAAACTTTGGTAGCTGTTTAAAATATCCCATATCCATTTATGTCACAAAGTAGTTAAACTATTACTTGCCGTGCTACAATGTCAGTACAGTGCTTTAATCTAGTCAACAGCCAGATATCGGCTGTAATACAGATTTTGTCACCCAGAAATGATTGATTCGCATATGCAGAAAATGTTACCCATTGCCTTTGATTTAGATGCTGTCGACTTGCATCATTGTTATAATTGTTCATTAAAACGTGACACCACCAGCGACATTGCCACATCAATGAGGTCAAATGACGTAAATATATAGTACTTATTGAAGCGGTCAATTTTTGTTCGAATTTATACAGTTGTATATTTATTATGGAACGAATGACATGTTTTGTATGTAATACAAAAGTTCAATAAAAATATGATTATTCTAATACTGTTCTTTTGTGTTTATATTAGAAGTGGTCTAGTCCTAAGCCTTGTTCAACGCACCAACCATGCAGTAGATGTGTTGGTAAAGTTGACACACTGTTTGTATCCTCCTACTTGTCATTGAACAGGAGACCTTCAGAAAGGACTGAGTAGACATTGCAGATGCTGGTAATGCTGGCGCAGTAGAACTTTGTTGAAGCAGTTTCCTCTTTTCCTGGTTATAAATCGTCTGCATTTAAGTCGTTTCATCCCTAGCTTGCTTCCTCGTGTTTCCCCTCAACTGCCACGCTTGTACGTCACCAAGGTTGGGTTTGTGATTGACCATCTTCAGCTTTCACCAAAGTTCCATCATTGCTGACCACCAGAAATTCCATACACTTCACACTGTTCCTCTTGTTACACGTGGACTTGATGCCATTTGTCAACCCTTTTGATTTGTGATAGGTATAAATGTTCAAAACGGCAACAGAGTGTCCCCTAGCACCTTCGATGAACTCGACGCCAGCAGCCATGTTTCATGTGTCATTCTGAACTCGTTATAAAATTCAACATGAAACTCGGGCCAGCTAAAGCAGAACAGCTCAACATATCCTTTCCTTATTGGCTAGAAATGTGTGAACTGGCAGGCAGAGAACACCACAAATCCACAATCCACAGTTTGTTAAGTTAAAAGTGGGGGCAATTGACATTCTACTGTAATAGCTTATACCTGGATCAGGGCAATTGGCTTTCATGTGTGAGTTAAATTGGGTCTTGTTCACATCAAACAAGCTTGATGGAGAGGATTTACCTTAACTCTTAGAACTGAGCTTTCAACACCACACAATTGATGTGTGAAAGTTATGTATATGGGACTACAAATGATTAACTCCACCTACAATTAGAAATATGTAGAAAGAGGGTGTGTGTTAAACCAACAGCATACCGATTAGGGGGTTACTGGCACTCAATTCTCACACGTCGTGGGGGGGTACTGGGACAGGGGCTTGAGACACGGGGGGGGGATGACATCGACACACGGGGCCCGGTGGGATGACACAGACACACGGGGGTGGGATGACACAGACACACGGTTCATAGAATCAGTTGTAAAGTCTTTAGAAATGTAATGTTTTGTTTACATTTTGAATATTTCACGGGCACAACATTCACATTCATTCAAAGTGCTTTTGTGCTTATAATTTAGCAGGCTGTATACCTTCAACATAATATAAATATTTCTTCTAGTAGTAATAATGTATTAAAAATCAGGAAATGGCCTTGGTTTCTTAACAAGACCGCCCAATAAAAATGAAGGTAATTTAGTATTGAATTGGTATGAAAATAAGGATAATCTCGGAATGTCGATTTCCGATATCAGACGAGATTACTTTCATCTGGTCTCGGGCCCCCTCAAACGAAAGTTTGTAAACACTGATATGATCAATATAACAGTATCAGTCCAAAGTGTAAAATATCGATGTCAGACGACAAACGAAACTGCCTCTGAACCCCCTCCCCAAACGAAAGTAATTTCGTCAAAGTCAGATAGTTTATCAAACCAAATCAAACACGATGAATGCACAATTAAATGTACAAATTAAATATACACATATACAAATTAAATATACAAAGCAAATTTATGAAAAGTTTGAAAGGAGAAACATTGAAGTAAAAATATTTTGAAGTCATGTTACTCCTTTGTCGATGTGTTATGGCAACTTATCTAATTGTTTTAGTTTATTCAAACAAATCAAACATGATGAATGCACAATTAAATGTACAAATTAAATATACACATACAAATTAAATATACAAAGCAAATTTATGAAAAGTTTGAAAGGAGAAACATTGAAGTAAAATACTTTTGAAGTAATGTTACTCCTTTGTCGATGTGTTATGGCAACTTATCTCATTATTTTAGTTTATTCAAACAAATCAAACATGATGAATGCACAATTAAATGTACAAATTAAATATACACATATACAAATTAAATATACAAAGCAAATTTATGAAAAGTTTGAAAGGAGAAACATTGAAGTAAAATACTTTTGAAGTAATGTTACTCCTTTGTCGATGTGTTATGGCAGCTTATCTCATTATTTTAGTTTCGTATTCTACATCGACGTTCTGAGATGATCCCTGATTGACATGTACTTTTCAACATTAATGAAGGTTGAACCAGTGATTACACAAAGTGGAATCACTAAAGAAAAGTAGATTACGTGTGAGAATGTATATGTTGTTGCCGAGCACAATAAAGAAGGAACTAAATTATTATCCATTGATTGTGTAAATGCCGACTGCAGTTTCAATATTTGATAACATTGCTATATAGGTTTCCTTAAAATAATAGCAGTCTTGTTAGAGCAGGTTACGTAAGTTCGCAGTCTCCAACAAGCCTGTGGCATGTTATATCTTATTTATAGGTGAGTGCTAGTTTGGTTGTCGCTATGTATGACGGTGACAATAAATTGTTTGAACCGTTACACGTTGGCCTGCCAACTCGTGAGACAACCCCTTAATATGCATAGATTCAGTAATAGAATAGAAGACTTGTGTAAGGGACCGTCTACAAATGATATATGCAAGAACAGGGTGGGGGAAATAATGACATGCTTACAACATGCATACAGGGCAGTTTGGTCTAGGTGACTGTGTAGACAACGTAGACAGGATGATAAAGTTATACATACGCATACACGCACGCGCACATGTAGGCACACACACACACACACACACACACACACACACACACACACACACACACACACACACACACATAAACACACATAAACACACACAAACAGACACGCATACACGCATACACAAACAGACATACACGCATACAGGCACGCACACTTGCACGTACGCACAGAGGCACACACACCTCACACGTGCACCACACAAGCACACAAACACGCCTATACATATATGTGTCATATCTTGTCAGTTTTTGTGACAGACTTGTGCGAAAGAAACAAACCCACCAAATAAGAATCACAGCTCGCAAATACTCAGTTGTACAACTCAGGTGAGTATTTTATGTGTCGTGTACCCTCACTGACTCTGTGTCGTGTACCCTCACTGACTATGTGTCGTGTACCTTCACGGACTCTGTGTCGTGTACCTTCGCTGACTCTGTGTCGTGTACCCTCACTGACTCTGTGTCATGTACCCTCACTGACTCTGTGTCGTGTACCCTCACGGACTCTGTGTCGTGTACCCTCACGGACTCTGTGTCGTGTACCCTCACTGACTCTGTGTCGTTTACCCTCACTGTCACAGTGTCGTGTACCCTCACTAACACTGTGTCGTTTACCCTCACTGACTCTGTGTCGTGTACCCTCACTGACACTGTGTCGTTTACCCTCACTGTCACAGTGTCGTTTACCCTCACTGTGTTGAGTTGTCAGACACGGACAAGAGGGCGTGAAACGAGAGTGTGTGTGTGCGTGCGTCGGCCGGCAGGCGGCCCGCGTGTGAGATGGCGCAGTGGTTTCTATCGTGATTCACAACAAGTGGCCTATTCTGTTGACGCCAGCAGCCTGATGCTATCATTTGCTGAAAAATGCCCAAAAGAGTAAAGTTACTGTTACCTGTGCAACTTGAAGCCAGCACGGCAACAAAGAAGGCTGAATATGAATCACGTGTGAACTAGAGCGTGACAGCGAGCGCGTCTCGATGGCCTTTAGAAAACCAACGCGCCACACAAGTAGTAGCGTCGCCATTTATTTATTTATTTCCTCTGGCTGTTTGTCAGCCGTATAGAATCGTGAATCTGCTTCGCTGCCCACTGTCGTTACTGTCACCCCGTCCATTCATCAGTGATACGTATCTGTCTCCATCACACCAGTCAACAGCATTTCGACACGTAGACCACTTTTATTTAAAGCATTCATGTCACTGGGGTTGTTATTCAAATCTAGTAAAGGTCAAGCCAACACGCCTTGTTTACCCGCCGCATGCAAGCTCGACGCTTTTAAATACTTGTTGGTTTCGTCGACCGTACGTCTTCAAAAACACACATCAGTGGACCTCCTCCATTGTATGATGCCGTAGCCTAGACAGGTGCGCAACAACGTACGTCATAAGACATTTACGTATATCCCCAAGAAAAGGTTCGACGTATACTGTCGTACAAGATCATGTACACTGTACACTGTGCTAATGAGATGTTCAGTTACATGTGCTGTTTTACCAGATCCTAAACAACGTAGCTTGGCCTACATCGTTTTAATAAGACACTCAATAACAATCGTTCTGTTTACCTAAATCAGATCATCAACGGCATAGGGTCTACACGTGTTAGTTATAAAACATACATTTTGACAACTATCTAGATCCTCACTACATACATTTTAACAACTCTAGATACTCACAGCATACATGTTGAGAACAGTAGATCCTCAGAACATACATTTAATACATTTCGACAAATATAGCTCACAACGTACATTTTGATAATTATAGTTCCTCACAACGTATATTTATTGACAACTAGGCCTATATATCCTTCGAAAGTACATTTTACAACTGTATATCCTCACAACGTACATGTTTACAACTGTAGGTCCCCACAACGTACATATTAACCACTACAGATCCTCATAATGTACATGTTTATAGCTGTAGATCCTCACAACGTACATATTGACAACTAAACATCCGTACAACACACATTTTGACAACAACAGATCCTCACAACATACATTTTGACAGCTATACATAATCACAACATACATTTTAATAACTATAAATCTTCACACTATACATTTTGAAAAATATATGTACATGAATTCATCATTATTATAACTCTATTATAATTATTATTATACAAAATGTTACAAAAGTCATGATTTACACTGGTGATGCGGAGACGCGCGTGTTGCGCATACCCAGTGAGTCTGGCAGCGTGTGTTAGAGAGTGGACCAACACAGTAATATAACGTTTGTAACGTATGATAGTATCAGTTTCATATGCCGAGCCGACAGCCGCCGACACAGGCCAAGGCTTTCATGTATTTATATATGCAACATGCACGTGACATACGCCTACTTGAACTAGTAACACTGGTAAATAGATGCCATTGCATCACTTAGTATCTAATCGAAAGTCAACTCGAAACTAACTAGTGTATTGTTGTGTGTGATTGCACATCATGGCGAATCTAACTTTTATTTATGAGTAGAATTTCGTATGATTTTAAATGGAGGTAGTCCGTTCGTGTTTATTGTAAAAGCACGGTATAAAGCATACACTGTTCGTATTCTAACATACTTACATATGTTTTAACGAGGCAGAAACTACTTTTCCATTCAACAGTTCAGTGTTTACAACAATCGTTGAGCTGTCACTCAAATCTCCGAATTACGAGCTCAGATAATTCCGGGTGCGTGGTGACGTATTACGAGATGCACACACCTATAACGGTCTCATTGGTAATCCGACCTGAGACCACGCTCGGGGAAGCGTTGAGCTGTCATGTAAACAACCTGTTTCTTCCCGAAATACTGTCATTAAAAAGGGTTCATAAATACACACGTGGGCGGGCAACATGTTATAATTTATGTATCGGTATAACATGATTGTATAATAAAAAGAACATATTACCTCCCTTCAAACACGTTTTATAATTATTAATTAAGGCCAGACCAGTTTTCTGGCGGGCAGTGCCATGTCACTAATGACTCCCGAGGGTGGACAACGCCAAGTCAATAATGACCTTATGCGTCAGGACACCCGAGGATTGGCAGCGCTTATAATCGCCTGGTTTTCTGTGCCGCATATACGTACATAGGCCTACACAGCACGTATACGGCGACTACACGTACAAGGCCCATAATTTAACGGGGTGGTTTTCGACACCCCGACTGTTGGTCTACGGGCAGTGATGCGTGTGTGAAGGAAAGACGTCTCGCCAACACAACCTAGTCACTTGTTGGTATGGAATGGAAACCGAATATGTGACGTGTTGGCCGATTACGTGAACGCGACAACGCCGATTGTTGTGCCAGTTCCGTATTTGTGTTGTTGATTGCTGGCAGGGTTAAACTCTATACACAGCAGCCTGAAGTATAAATTCCTGAATGATTGTAACTGCGAAATGCTGATAATGTTGTCAAAGTCCACATATGAAATAATCCTAATTTCGGACCCATATAATAATTATTACTGTCAACACGCTCCCCCGTTGATAAACGATTCAGGTGGTTGATGTGTGCTCCGAACTAACATCCAATGGCGTACTGTATTAATCCCCTGTTAATCCGGTGCTACCTATAAGTCACTGCTGTGTTGTGCCACATCGAGGACGGCGGATTATCGTCATGTAGAAACCAACTATTCAATATATACTTCATGCTCCACGAATCTCTTGTATATTATAAGTTATGCGACACAAAAATCCGGTTTCGCGCCTGATATTTCCAATTAGTAAACAATTTTAAGACTTATCATGTTGCGATTATCGTACAGTATTCCTGTGGTAATGCCAAATCATACATATTACACAATTATGTATATCATCATGTGACACAAAACATTCGTGTGTGTGCGCGCGAGGGAGGGAAGGAGGAAGGGAGAGAAAGAGGGAGGGAGGGAGGGAGGGAGAGAGGAAGGGAGGGAGTGAGGGAGGGAGGGGAATAAAGAGGGGCAGAAAAGAAGGACTTATCTAGGAAGATCACCATGTATTAACTATTCAAAACAGCACCGACTCAGTCCAGTGAGGACACCATACACTATCACACTTGACTCAGTCCAGTGAGGACACCATACATTATCACACTTGACTCAGTCCAGTGAGGACACCATACATTATCACACTTGATTCAGTCCAGTGACGACACCATACACTATCACACTTGACTCAGTCCAGTGACGACACCGTACACTATCACACTTGACTCAGTCCAGTGAGGACACCGTACACTATCACACTTGACTCAGTCCAGTGACGACACCATACACTATCACACTTGACTCAGTCCAGTGACGACACCATACACTATCACACTTGACTCAGTCCAGTGACGACACCATACACTATCACACTTGACTCAGTCCAGTGACGACACCATACACTATCACACTTGACTCAGTCCAGTGACGACACCATACACTATCACACTTGACTCAGTCCAGTGACGACACCATACACTATCACACTTGACTCAGTCCAGTGACGACACCATACACTATCACACTTGACTCAGTCCAGAGAGGACACAATACACTATCACACTTGACTCAGTCCAGAGAGGACACCATACACTATCACACTTGACTCAGTCCAGTGACGACACCATACACTATCACACTTGACTCAGTCCAGTGACGACACCATACACTCTCACACTTGACTCAGTCCAGTGACGACACCATACACTATCACACTTGACTCAGTCCAGTGACGACACCATACACTATCACACTTGACAGTCAGTCACAGATGACACGACACCATACACTATCACTTGACTCAGTCCACCATACACTATCACACATGACTCAGTCCAGTGAGGACACCATACACTATCACACTTGACTCAGTCCAGAGAGGACACCATACACTATCACACTTGACTCAGTCCAGTGACGACACCATACACTATCACACTTGACTCAGTCCAGTGACGACACCATACACTATCACACTTGACTCAGTCCAGTGACGACACCATACACTATCACACTTGACTCAGTCCAGTGACGTCACAGATGATTCAGTCCGACACCATACACTATCATGCTAGACTCAGTCCAGTGAGGACAACATACACTATCACACATGACTCAGTCCAGTGAGGACACCATACACTATCACACTTGACTCAGTCCAGAGAGGACACCATACACTATCACACTTGACTCAGTCCAGTGACGACACCATACACTATCACACTTGACTCAGTCCAGTGACGACACCATACACTATCACACTTGACTCAGTCCAGTGAGGACACCGTACACTATCACACTTGACTCAGTCCAGTGACGACACCATACACTATCACACTTGACTCAGTCCAGTGACGACACCATACACTATCACACTTGACTCAGTCCAGTGACGACACCATACACTATCACACTTGACTCAGTCCAGTGAGGACACCATACACTATCACACTTGACTCAGTCCAGTGACGACACCATACACTATCACACTTGACTCAGTCCAGTGACGACGCCATACACTATCACACTTGACTCAGTCCAGTGACGACACCATACACTATCACACTTGACTCAGTCCAGTGAGGACACCGTACACTATCACACTTGACTCAGTCCAGTGACGACACCATACACTATCACACTTGACTCAGTCCAGTGATGACACCGTACACTATGACACTTGACTCAGTCCAGTGACGACACCGTACACTATCACACTTGACTCAGTCCAGTGACGACGCCATACACTATCACACTTGACTCAGTCCAGTGACGACACCGTACACTATCACACTTGACTCAGTCCAGTGACGACACCATACACTATCACACTTGACTCAGTCCAGTGACGACATCATAAACTATCACACTTGACTCAGTCCAGTGACGACACCATACATTATCACAGATGATTCAGTCCATTAAGGACACCATACACTATCACACTTGACTCAGTCCAGAGAGGACACCATACACTATCACACTTGACTCAGTCCAGTGACGACACCATACACTATCACACTTGATTCAGTCCAGTGAGGACACCGTACACTATCACACTTGACTCAGTCCAGTGACGACACCATACACTATCACACTTGACTCAGTCCAGTGACGACACCATACACTATCACACTTGACTCAGTCCAGTGACGACACCATACATTATCACAGATGATTCAGTCCATTAAGGACACCATACACTATCATGCTAGACTCAGTCCAGTGAGGACAACATACACTATCACACATGACTCAGTCCAGTGAGGACACCATACACTATCACACTTGACTCAGTCCAGTGAGGACACCATACACTATCACACTTGACTCAGTCCAGTGACGACACCATACACTATCACACTTGACTCAGTCCAGTGACGACACCATACACTATCACACTTGACTCAGTCCAGTGACGACACCATACACTATCACACTTGACTCAGTCCAGTGACGACACCATACACTATCACACTTGACTCAGTCCAGTGACGACACCATACACTATCACACTTGACTCAGTCCAGTGACGACACCATACACTATCACACTTGACTCAGTCCAGTGACGACACCATACACTATCACACTTGACTCAGTCCAGTGAGGACACCGTACACTATCACACTTGACTCAGTCCAGTGACGACACCATACACTATCACACTTGACTCAGTCCAGTGACGACACCGTACACTATCACACTTGACTCAGTCCAGTGACGACACCATACACTATCACACTTGACTCAGTCCAGTGACGATACCATAAACTATCACACTTGACTCAGTCCAGTGACGACATCATAAACTATCACACTTGACTCAGTCCAGTGACGACACCATACATTATCACAGATGATTCAGTCCATTAAGGACACCATACACTATCATGCTAGACTCAGTCCAGTGAGGACAACATACACTATCACACATGACTCAGTCCAGTGAGGACACCATACACTATCACACTTGACTCAGTCCAGAGAGGACACCATACACTATCACACTTGACTCAGTCCAGTGACGACACCATATACTATCACACTTGACTCAGTCCTGTGACGACACCATACACTATCACACTTGATTCAGTCCAGTGAGGACACCGTACACTATCACACTTGACTCAGTCCAGTGACGACACTATACACTATCACACTTGACTCAGTCCAGTGACGACACCATACACTATCACACTTGACTCAGTCCAGTGACGACACCATACACTATCACACTTGATTCAGTCCAGTGACGACACCATACACTATCACACTTGATTCAGTCCAGTGACGACACCATACACTATCACACTTGACTCAGTCCAGTGACGACACCGTACACTATCACACTTGACTCAGTCCAGTGAGGACACCGTACACTATCACACTTGACTCAGTCCAGTGACGACACCATACACTATCACACTTGACTCAGTCCAGTGACGACACCATACACTATCACACTTGACTCAGTCCAGTGACGACACCATACACTATCACACTTGACTCAGTCCAGTGACGACATCATAAACTATCACACTTGACTCAGTCCGGTGACGACACCATACATTATCACAGATGATTCAGTCCATTAAGGACACCATACACTATCATGCTTGACTCAGTCCAGTGAGGACAACATACACTATCACACTTGACTCAGTCCAGAGAGGACAACATACACTATCACACTTGACTCAGTCCAGAGAGGACAACATACACTATCACATTTGACTCAGTCCAGTGAGGACACCATACACTATCACACTTGACTCAGTCCAGAGAGGACAACATACACTATCACACTTGATTCAGTCCAGTGACGACACCATACACTATCACACTTGACTGAGTCCAGTGACGACACCATACACTATCACACTTGACTCAGTCCAGTGACGACACCATACACTATCACACTTGACTCAGTCCAGTGACGACATCATAAACTATCACACTTGACTCAGTCCGGTGACGACACCATACATTATCACAGATGATTCAGTCCATTAAGGACACCATACACTATCATGTTTGACTCTGTCCAGTGAGGACAACATACACTATCACACATGACTCAGTCCAGTGAGGACACCATACACTATCACACTTGACTCAGTCCAGAGAGGACACCATACACTATCACACTTGACTCAGTCCAGTGAGGACACCATACACTATCACACTTGACTCAGTCCAGTGATGACACCAAACACTATCACACATGATTCAGTCCATCAAGGACACCATATACTATCATGCTTGACTCAGTCCAGTGAAGACACTATACACTATCTCACATGACTCAGTCCATTGAGGACACTATCACACTCGACTCTGTCCAACCAGAACTCTATCCACTATCGCACATGACTGAATCCAGCAGACACCATGCACGGGCACACACGATTCGGTGTAGTGGGGATATCAGACACCGTGACATATAAGTGATGACACAACGAGCGCCATTTGTTCCACCCGTTCTTTTATGGGTAGTTACGCCACCTGAACAGAGCACTACAACTCATTATAAACTAATACGTATGACTGTTATCTATTTATGTGACTGATTTAATTAATTATGTGAATAAAGCAATACATGTTTCTTCAGAATGTATTATTACAACTGCTTTACCTCTGACGAACAAAGATGACAGTTATTAACAATCGCATCAACTAATTAGGCCTACGTTGATATTACTTCACTTTCACTGGGAAGTCTAACTGCCATTTTCACATTCATACTGGGAAATCAACGACGCTTCCTTCCCAATTAAAAGTCGTCTGTTGACGCCAAGTTTTGTCAAAGCTGGCCTCTAATTACCGTGCCGTCATTGTTACCCTTGCCACCCCGTCTCACCGCCACCACCATAGCCCTCTTCCACGGGACAACTGGTACTCCGCAGCGCGCCTTTGTAGCCTTTCAAATGGTCATTAAAGGACAGTGCACAACTAGCAACATAAAGTAAAATAAACGTCCCATAAATTGTGCAAAGAAAACGCAAGTATAAATAAGAGCGTCTGTGTTTGATTGTGTGAGATTGAATGCCTCCTGGTGTTTATGTTTGTCACTGATGGGCCGACGGTTGTTTACCAGTCTGGGCGAGCGCGTCATGTGGACTTCTGTACCTGCACTTGTCATGGCGGCGTGCGAGTCAGCAGTGACTGAATGACAGGTCACAGGCGGGTACTGCGAGGCACCGCGCCACTGGTCGCTACACTCGGCCATTTGACCATCTACAGCACCACGCATGCGAGCAGTGCTTTCTTTCACAAGTTGTCTAATTAGTTATGGTAATTACATATGAATTCTAGTGAATATTTGTATCTTATTGTTAATTTGCTACATATATTTGCTACACACGCACGCACGCACGCACACACACACATACGTATGTATGTATGTATATGTATATATATATATATATATATATATATATAAATATATATATATTTATATATATATATAATTTTATAATGAGATAAGATCAGCATGAGCTGGTCAAAACAATATTATTAATTATACACAATCCTTAATTATAATTGTGTTCAACAGGGACTATTCAAATAAAGCCTGTCATTTTGGTGAGGAATATTTTATTTGATTCAGAATTCTGTTTTCAGAAACAAAACCATATAAGAAAGATTAAACATAATGTTAATGACTTTTTATTATTTAATCCCTGGTACTATCATTGGAGATAGTGAATCAATCATCACTTATCATGCAATGGGTGTGACATCACGGGGCATCATGGGGGGGCTACATAAGTTGACAAACTAACTCGCAGTTAGACCCCTATTTTTGACAACTTTAGTGGTAGGTTGTAGAAAAATAGAGTTGAAACTGAAATAAAAACCATAACAGGCTTACGTGTACGTAAACAATTGGCGGTTCATAACATCGCAAGTTTCGCATTTCTACTTAGGTGTTATTACTCGGGAAGCCAAGTCATAATGACTGTTTATGACTGTATCAGTGACACACGACAAATGTGCACTATTCGTGCGTTGTTCTCCCTCTCATTAAGTGTACGTAGTAGCGGATGTAACCAGGTTGATATGTGGATGTTTTAGAAGACACTACTCGCAGATTCATTATTTATGAAACAATTATGTTTCGTTGAATCGTCAATGTTTTGTTTAATTATTCCTTTTAAAATTGATATAATAATTGTTTATAATATTCCCCCAAAATAATCTCTGTTCACTAACAACATGCCCGAACGTCAGTGGGTCTTCTGCCTCGTAATGAAATCACGTGATTGGTCTCTGTGGGTGAAAGTGACACCAAACTTGCCAACTTTGACACTTAACGTCTGGTAACTGGATCTAGATCATTAGTTTATTGGATCACGACATAAAAATGTAGGAATTGACAAAACATTGCTGCAGATTGGTGGCAAGACAAAAATCAAACAGTACAGTTTTTTTGATGTTGAATTGTGTATATGATTTTAAACATTGTTTTAAATGACGAAAATAATATTCGTGATCTGTTGCAGTTAATTGATTTTGGGGCAGACAGCTATGAAACAGAAGAATGGAGTAGAACTCAAATGAAACAGAATAATGGAGTGGAACTGTTGTCTGAATTGTTCTCTTGCCAGACTAGAATCATATCTTACATTTATGAACCATCACATTAACTGTCACGTCCTGTCACCGTTTGTTGATATGTACCGGACATTTGGGTAGACCTGTTGATGGTGACTCAAGTTGTTAATGTTGTTTTCAAGTTGCTTCACGGTCAAGAGGCTCTGTAGGTTGAAATGACAGCTCTCATCAGATGATGTCACGTAAGACAAGATTATGTGGCAATTACATATTGACAGTTGAAACACACTCGACGTGTAGTATCGATGTTGACACACCCACTCAGGTACTCAGGCAACAACTTCCTTCTTATTTGTTCATTTAGCTGAACTAAGCAACATAGGCAGACATATACTTGACCTGGGTGTAACTAGTGAGTGTGTGTAACAGGTCGGTGTGTAATGGTAGGTGTGTGTGTGTGTGTGTGAGTGAGTGAGTGAGTGAGTGAGTACGTGCGTGCGTGCGTGCGTGCGTGCGTGCGTGCGTGCGTGTGTGTGTGTGGTCGGTGTGTATGTGGTCAGGGTGTAATGGTTGGTGTGTAAGTTGTCAATGTGTAATGGTAAGTGTGTATGTGGTCAGTGTGTAATGCTAGTTGTGTAAGTGGTCACAGTAGAGAATATAACAGGACAAAGGATACAAGTCATTGCTTCATTCTTTTTATAACACACCAGTACAAATTATAATTGTGTAATCGAAAAATCCTGATTTGACAGTTAATTCATAGAATACTTCTAGCAATCCATTTATCGCATTGTGTGGTAAATTATCATATCATTACCGCGGTACATGCATTTATTTATTTTATTTAGGTTCATTATTTAAAAAAAAATAACAACAGTAGTTGCCGCTTTTTACATGAGGTTTGTAAAACTTTTACAAACGCTTGATCACCAGAACGTCAATGGAAGCCAATCAATCTGTCTACATTATTAGAAAATATATCCGTTTATTCAATGTTATCTTCATAGGCTGTGATAAATATAAACACTTTTATGTTGGTTTTCCATTCGGGCCATTATCTGTACAGGTGAACATTTCTTGAGCCGGTCATATTGTGCTGTTGTCACGGCCAAACACTGCGGTAGATGGCCCGATAGCCGCCCGCAATCTATCATGGCCACTACAATAGCATATCTCCGCACGTCAAGTTCCTGTGTTTAACTTCTCTTTTTGTAGAAACATTGCAATGTTAGTGAGAGACAGTGATGAAAGGCAATGCATACAGCTGTGTAAGAGTTGCTCTTGTTATGTGAATATATTCTGTCATCAAAAGTGTCAACTGGTGGTTCATGAAGTGTTTCAATTGACATATATTCTGTCATCAAAAGTGTCAACTGGTGGTTCATGAAGTGTTTCAATTGACATATATTCTGTCATCAATTGTGACATATGATGAGGTAATGAAGTGTGTTAACTGACATGTACTCGGTCATCAGAGGCGACACACGACGATATAATAACATGTGTCAACTGACATTATTTTATCACAAAACGTGACATCCAAAATATGTCAACAAATGTGGGTTCTGGTGGAGTCATGAAGTGTGATAACCAGCATAATTGTCACTGGTCAGTGGCAGTGCAAGAGTTAAACTGCAGCATTTCAATAATATTGCAAGGCTTAAACTGCAGCACAAAAATGGTAGCACAATGGTTAAGTAAATAGAGGAATAATATTGACGTATCCTAACACATTAATGCTTTTAACATATCCACTAATGTGCGTAAGAATGAACGGTGTGCGTGTGTGTGTGTGTGTGTGTTTGTGCGTGCGTGTGTGTGGTGTGTGTGTGTGTGTGTGTGTGTGTGTGTGTGTGTGTGTGTGTGTGTGTGTGGTGCTTGTGTGTGTGTTTGTGTGCGTGTGTGTGGTGTGTGTGTGTGTGTGTGTGTGTGTGTGTATGTGGTGCGTGTGTGTGTGCGTGTGTGTGTGTGTGTGTGTGTGCGTGTGTGTGTGTGTGTGTGTGTGTGTGTGTGTGTGTGTGTGGTGTGTGTGTGTGTGTGTGTGTGTGTGTGTGTGTGTGTGTGTGTGTGTGTGTGTGTGTGTGTGTGTGTGTGTGTGTGTGTGTGTGTGTGTGTGTGTGTCCCTACATTATGTGTGTGTGTATGTTTGTGGTTAGGTGACATCTGAGCCTAAGTGTGACGGGAGCAATGTCCACAGTCCAAGTTGCCGCCGCAGACAACACTTCTACCGTTGCACAAGTTGTCTGTCCACTTGTCTCCAATTCACCGACAAATATAGGTTTAAATAAAAAAAAATCTGCGTCTACAAATCAAGCATCAAGTCCAAGATAAAATTAAACTGTATTGATGAATGGTTATATGACACTGAATGCCGCAGATAAAAACTGCAGTGATCACTGTGTGCTCGGCTCGTAGCAAATATCACCTCTCGTTTTCATAAATAGCTGGGGCAAAATATTAATTGTATGTTGTTTTGTCTGAAATGATAAATCTCGTGATGAGCTTCTTCCACGACGGGTTTGGTGAGAGAAGAAATAATACTGAATATGGACAGTCTTAGGACACGTTGATTCATAAACGAATGTGTCACAGTGAATGGTGCACGGTGAATATGACATAATTCGTGGACCATCCTAAGACAGTCTGATGCACGGTGAATATGACATAATGCGTGGACCGTCCTAAAACAATCTTGTGCACGGTGAATATGACATAATGCGTGGACAGCTCTAAGGCAGTATGATGCATGGTGAGTGGGATACAATGACCAACAGAAAGACCGCCGAAAAGGAAGACCCGAGTGAACCACTCGTATTGAATTTCTTTCACTGATAGCTACGAAGTCATTTAAATGGAAAGTGCAGTGAATTCAATGGTGGTTTAGGCTGCTTTGAAAGCGGAGGGCTGCCATTGAGTGGAACAATGCGCGAGGCGGCCCGGCCTCTGTCATGACAAATGTTCCCTGCATGGGGGCTGGCCGGAGCTGTCAACATGGCTTACACGGCGCTGGTGACGCACCGCTACCGCAGGTGTCATCCTTATTCGACCTCAATGACACATGTAGAGGACGCACTGTATCCGGGAGAGAGTCCAAACACTGGGCTCCGTGTGAAAGGCTCTCTCTGTCTTCGGCTTGTCAAAGAGCTTTCAAACTATAGCTGCGCAGGTAGAATATACAAACGACACGATGCAATTACAAGAGTTTGTGTTAGATTAGAAGTTCCAGTTACTAATGTCAATACGGCACGTTTAAATGTGACATTGCTATGCGTGTGTGATTGCATGGGTAGAGAGCTGTGGAACGCTATATGAGCCGTGTTCAAGTCGGTCTGATCTCACACGATAAATCAACAATGCAGTCTATTGAGGGCATCACGCAACGTGCGGTGGCAGACAGCTCTGTTGACGGCACCGCCAGCATTATTAAAAGCAATGAGGGTAACTCAACCACCAGCACACCTGGGCTAGTAAGGCACACCTGTAATTAAAAGATCTACCTGTTCATTGTAAATCTCTATGTATGTGTATGTAGGGGATTGATTACATGTCTAAATA
>CM034538.1:49059380-49114380 GCA_020002185.1 Paraescarpia echinospica | reverse complement strand
ATTTGTACCTTCAGAGAAACGCTTTACACATTTGTAAAGCTAATGGATAATACCACGCTCGTCTTTTATAATGTCTGCGTTTGTTGGGTGTTTTCAAATTGGATTCCTGGCAACTGTAATTTCCCCGGTGAGCAATTATCCGGTGAGCAACTGTCTGGGGAGCAACTGTCTGAGCACCAAATGACATATGTATTGGGTGATTTCAGGTTGAATCCTAAGATTTAAGTTACATGTTTTATTTGAGCATTATGACACCATGTTTGGTTTTAGGTGACATTTAATATACATTCAATTTGTGACATGAAGTCAAATTGTCAACCTAGCGCCACGATGGCCATTGACTTTTGATTATGGCCGTACCAACAGAAACAAACCTGGAACTTTCCATCTAAATAGTAAAACTGTATTGCATGTGGTGTAGACGGTAATACTATTTTGTTGTAAGTACGTAGTATGATTGAAATGGCTGACATTACAACACCAAAGCACATTCCTACTCAACATGTATTTGATACATATTAATCAATAAATTATTTGTATCTGTAAATTATCTATAAATGCACATATGTGTACACTCATGTATGCATGCATGTGCATGAGTGTCCATGTGTACACACTCATGTGTACATGCGTGTGTGTGCTTATAAATGGAAGTTACTATGTACCATATAAATAAATATATATATATGTATCTATATACTATATATTATATAATATCTCCACGGTACTTTTCCCCAAGAGTAATCCAAGTAAAGAGGACAAGTAGTGAAACAGTGTCATTTAACACCTTTAATGGTTTCACAACGCATAATAGTTAACCTGCAATGTATCACCTGGTCGATTCTAAAGCAGTTAAAGGTGTTTTTGCTTGAAGAAGGCCATAAAGCTGTAAGTGTCACTCTGACTGTGGGTCAGCATCAACAGATACCAGCCACTGACTGGCTCAGTAGAAAGTCTTCAGACACATCCTAATGATTGCTTCACTGGTGAGTTTCTGCCACCCTACAAGACCCAAGGGTGGGGTTGTCAGCAGTCTGTGCCTGCCAGGGTGTCACCTCACACACTGCCCACAGGGAACATCATCCCCTGCCCCCCATTGCCCCTGTCATTGCTGTCCCTACAGTTGTACAGGAAGGGTAAAGTGACACTATCACACTGACTGGCCTGGCAGCTCTCAGCCCAGCCACAACAGGGGTCCAACTCCAGCCCCCTGCTTAGATTCACCCTCCCCTAAATACAATCTTAATCTTCAGCACTTCAACACTCTGCCCGTCCTTCAATTATAATGCTGCTGGCCACTTATATAGTTCATCAACATGTTTATGTCCCTGCAGCCAGTTTAATTCACTATTCACCTAGCTTTCAATGATACTGACCCTGGTCTATGCATTCACTGGGGACATTTTCTTACCCCCTGCTTATCCAGTCTAATCATCTCTATTCACCCCATTTCTGCTATAGTCAGATCCATTCCAGTTGCAATTTAAAGTAGTTAGCTGACTGAGATTGACAGCCTGTTTTATTCTAGTGATTCCTGCTGATCAAGATAGAGCACACAAGAGAAGATTGTGTTCATTATTGAGGTGCCTGTCTGAGTCATACCCACTATCTATAGACAGACAAACAGCCATAGACTGCATGGTGATCAACACAGTCTATGTTTACATGTGGACTCTTTATTTAAACCATGTTTTGATTACAACCTTTCACTATACAAACTCTCATCCAGGTGGTTCTTGTAAATAACACAATGTGACTTTACACCCAATCTTATCATGTTTCTAATGAAAATGAAAACATAGTAAACTGTATGTATATAATGACTTTGTGTTATGTAAATGTATATTTAATATTATGTTGATGACACTGGATGATAATTACACATTTACTAATGTATCAAGGCACCATTCAATCAGTGGCTTGTAGAGTATGGTGGCATGCCCCTGGTTTCACTGTTTTCGGTGTGTGCTCTATTTCAAAGTACAGAAGTGAGCATACATTCACCAAGTGCATTCTTGAAAGTTAGTTTTGCACTTTTACGACACAAGGACTGCCTGCACCAGTGTAAAATACACTTGAAGTAAAACACATAACTGCAGTACTCAGGAATGCCAATGACAGGTTCAAATCAAACACCTCTTTAAAACAGCATAAAGCATAACTGACTGAGTTTCAAAGGGCTATTTGCTTCAACGAAACAAAGAATAAGACCACTTTTGAACAATCACCATTAACATTATTAGGGCATAAAAATGCTTTTGAAATGAAGGACAATTTATGTAACTATGATTACTATTACAGGAAGTCAAGAGTTAGCTGAAATACCAGACATGTCAACCAGACAAGTAAACTTCTAATACATAGCACATGTTGCAGCTATGATACACTGATTTATAGGTATACATACAAAATAAACATTGGAATGACTTGAATATTGGGGGCACTCCATGGCTGCTGTCAGTCATGACATCAGAAGATGAGATGAGGGGGGTGATGTTGACGATTTTTATGGATCGACCATGAGGTGACGTAATTTCAGCTCAGAGGATGAAATTTAGATGATGATCACCAAAAACATATTAAAACTACCAAACATATTGCCCCCCCACTCTAAATATTAGAGGGCTCACCTCCAAGCCTTCCATTATAATAATAATAATAATGTTTTATTTCAGACAAAAGTCCATATGTACATACAATACAAGTAAATAAAAATAAAATATAAAAAAGTACTAAATAATTAAAATACAAAGATATAGATGCACATGAAATAAAAATAGATGGTTAATAAGATATATATAAAACGTGCATTCAACTTTAAGTATACAATTGGGTAGTCCAATATTTAAACATAGGACTTCTAAAATGTATATCAGTATAAAAATAATTAACAAAAAGTGGATTTTCAGACCGTTCAAGATGACATAATAAGCTATATATGGATGAACGCATACGTTCATTAAAAGATTTAACACAGTTTGTAGCAAACATAAAATTTGCACTGCAGCGTGATGACAAATTGTGTAAAATTCTAAAACTATTGTTGTAGGCAACAGTAATATCTTTCAAACTCTGTTTTTTAAATTTACACCAAAGACTTGAGGTATACATAGCACCTAACTAAAACCTTTCAACTAAAAGGACTATGTTGTTTATACAATATATATAATCAGAAGCGTATTGCAAATCATGCACGTGTATACATGCATCCATGTCGACATGAGTGGACAGTGAGTGGACAGGGCCAGTGAGCGAGAACTATATCAACCACAACTAACAGACAAAAACAATTTCCAGCACTGTCATTAATCGGCAACTATGATTTTCATGGAACAATTACTACCAGGCATTGCGGCTAGGATGTCATGGTGATTACAAACCAAACACATCTCAACACGGGGCAGATGATTTGCTGACAATCGACATAATAACTCTGCACATTATCACAATTATCTATATTGATTTTTGTAGATTATTATGGCTTATTGTCTTCAGTCATTGTCATCAACATGCAGGCCTGTAGCGTGGTTGGTTTCTATTTGTCACGGGTGTGTTCTTTTGGCCTGGGATTGCATATTTCCAACAAACATCTGCCAGAGGCAATGTGGGGATTGTGATGGAGATTTTTCATTGTCGAGCAGGGGTAGTGTTGCATATTTTTTATGGTTGAGGGAGTTTCAGGTTTTTCGCAGTCGAGATGATGGGTGAGAGTGTTGCGGATTTATTGCTACCGAGGAAGGTTGGATACCATGAACAAAATTATGTAATGATGTAAATTCAAGCAGAATGAGTTCTCTCCAAATAGAACTACTTCCTAGCTACCAAGCAGAATTCTGTTGCCTTAGTGGAGGAGGTGCATATGCCGTACTGTGCAGCCATCACTCTCCTCAAGTCTACGGGATGACTCGCAGCAGCAGCAGCAACAGAGCAACTACAGCAGCTTCAGCAATATCAACCAGAGCAGCAATAGACAGTGATAGAAGCAACAGCAATAGAAGCAGCAGTACTAGAATCAGCAGTAATAAAAGCAGCAGTACACTCTATTACAAGCAGCAGTGATAGAAACAGCAGTGATAGAAGCAGCAGTACACTCTATTACAAGCAGCAGTGATAGAAACAGCAGTACACTCTATTACAAGCAGCAGTGATAGAAACAGCAGTGATAGAAACAGCAGTGATAGAAACAGCAGTGATATAAACAGCAGTACACTCTATTACAAGCAGCAGTGATAGAAACAGCAGTGATAGAAGCAGCAGTACACTCTATTACAAGCAGCAGTGATATAAACAGCAGTGATAGAAGCAGCAGTACACTCTATTACAAGCAGCAGTGATAGAAGCAGCAGTGATAGAAGCAGCAGTGATAGAAGCAGCAGTACACTCTATTACAAGCAGCAGTGATAGAAACAGCAGTGATAGAAGCAGCAGTACACTCTATTACAAGCAGCAGTGATAGAAACAGCAGTGATAGAAGCAGCAGTACACTCTATTACAAGCAGCAGTGGCAGAAACAGCAACAATAGAAGCCACATTGGTAAGACAGATGCGATTGAAGCCGCAATGATAGAAGCAGCAATGGTAGAAACAGCTGTAATAGAAGCAGTGCTCAATGATATCAGCAACAGTGGTAGAAGCAGCAGTGAGATAGGATCAATTTATATCTAAAGTCAGTGGGTGATTGTGAACTTTGGTGAACAGAACTGTACCATCACTACCATGTGAGTCAGTGTTAATGAACCAAGCAGAAGAAAAGAGCCATGTCATCAAACCATGCCACTGCGTTGGTCTACATTTGTGCAGTGAGAAGACAACACAGACTAACACAGTTACGTATTTATACAATGTTGCATTACAGAAGATTGTAGAAGACTGAACCAAATGAAAGAGACTGTGCACTGTTTGTTTACACAGCACAATAAGCAAATATTATATTATTAAAATTATTTACACTCGCCTGATAAGCTCAGTAGAATGTTTGCATTAACCACAAAGTGCAGAATCCTGCACTACTTATTGTCCAAGACATGGTTGTGGTCTAGTAAACTATTACACTGGTCATTAGCGTAAAACACAAATTGTAAACAACACACCGTCTATTTGAATCTGCAGCTTCAGTTTCTGAAGCTTTAAGAGGCCATCACTAAAGTATATCATGCTATTTGTGACCCCCAATCCCTTGTTAGCAAACAGTTTAATTTATGTTATACTAACCTTATTGGATCACCATATCACCGTAATTATTCAAATGGCCATGAAGTTGCAAGTAGCATGACCTGTTTCTAAAGAACATGACAAATTAAATGTCTGATAAGTATTAGGAAAATTAGAAGGCGTAGCTCAAGGCTCTATGATCATCAGTCCCAACTTTATCTTACTATTTACGATCCTGTTTCTCTTTATTTATGAGCAATGTAGCCAGCATAATATGTTAACTGTACCTGTACAACATGTATTTTGAAAGGGAATGGATAACAAGTTTCAACAAAAGATTGCACAATTTTTATTGTATTTATGAGAAATACTAAGTGAAGTCACCATTGAAATATTGGGTTTTTAAACAGTTTATTTACAAACTTGACTTAAATCTCTCTTGGAATTCCTCCACCATGATTCAATCCTAAGTACATTAGTTCACTTTACAACAGTTTTATACATGCCTGACTCCTACCATCACAACAAACACATTAGGGATCAAAATGTCTTGATACAATCTCAACAGAAAATTACACATCAGAATATCTCAAAGTAATCTCAACAGATGTTCTTTAAAAAACTACATAATGGTTGGTTTGTCAACAATATTGTTCAGAAATTGGTTACATAATATTTGTAATATTGATGTCTCATTGAGTTTCACATGTATCACATGATGTATTGGTTCACCAATACATAGTCTGGCCAACCGCGATAGCTATGTAGGTGTATTGTCTTCATCATTGTAGCAAATATCAGATTACCAAATGAAGTAACTTGACATGCTTTCACACTTTTGGGCAAGACTAAGAAAAGCTATAACTAGATTTATTGTTTTTGCAACACACAAAATTACTGGTATTCCAACATTTCAAAAATAAAAATATATTCATATGGTAATCAGCAAAGTAATTCATTGTGTGAGTTATTGGTGTTGAATGAAATAATATGGACCATTAAAAAATATACCAAATATATTTTGTAAAATAAATATTTACACTATAGCACAAAGTTATGTTATACAAGTGTCATTAGTGATATATATTTTGTTAACTTAAAGATATCTTGTGGGAAGACACAGTTGGTGCTGGCAAATCATGAAGATATGTTGACAGCTTAGCTGAATAATGATATAGTGTGGAGTTGAGCATGATGACCCAGGCATTGCCACCTCTGTGCACAGCCATTGTTCTCCCTCTATCTTATCTCTAGTCTGCAGTAATCCAATGCCTCTATCTTGACAGTGGCTGGTCTGTTGTCACTCAGATCCCTCACTGCCAACACCCTATCAACAGGCAATGTGGACACTGCCAGTGGCAGTCACCTCATCCTGCCTTGCTGTACTCACTGATGGGCAAAGTCACCACACACATGACCTCACTCACTTGTCCTAGATGGCCATGTCCTGACAACAGGTGTCCTTGTCCTAACACAGGTGTTCTTGTCCTAACCACATGAATCCTTTTCCTAACCACAGATGTCTTTATTCTAACAACAGGTGTCCTTGTCATAACCACAGGTAGCTTTATCCTAACCACATGCATACTTGTCCTAAACACAGGTGTCCTTGTTCTAATAATAGGTATCCTTGTCATAACCATGAGTGTCCTTGTCCTAACATTGTATCAAGCAGCAACCTGGATAAACAAAAATTACAAGACTTAACTACTCTTGATGTAGTTGTATTATTGTCAAACTAATTAACATGTGTAATTACATCTGTTACACAACTTGCAACAAGTGACATATCCTTATGTTACACAGAGCATGTAGTGTAACACAATCTTTCTGTTACACAGAGCATGTAGTGTAACATAATCGATCTGTTACACAGAGCATGTAGTGTAACACAATCGTTCTGTTACACAGAGCATGTAGTGTAACACAATCGTTCTGTTACACAGAGCATGTAGTGTAACACAATCGTTCTGTTACACAGAGCATGTAGTGTAACACAATCGTTCTGTTACACAGAGCATGTAGTGTAACACAATCTTTCTGTTACACAGAGCATGTAGTGTAACACAATAGTTCTGTTACACAGAGCATGTAGTGTAACACAATCGTTCTGTTACACAGAGCATGTAGTGTAACACAATCGTTCTGTTACACAGAGCATGTAGTGTAACACAATCTTTCTGTTACACAGAGCATGTAGTGTAACACAATCGTTCTGTTACACAGAGCATGTAGTGTAACACAATCGTTCTGTTACACAGAGCATGTAGTGTAACACAATCGTTCTGTTACACAGAGCATGTAGTGTAACACAATCGTTCTGTTACACAGAGCATGTAGTGTAACACAATCGTTCTGTTACACAGAGCATGTAGTGTAACACAATCGTTCTGTTACACAGAGCATGTAGTGTAACACAATCGTTCTGTTACACAGAGCATGTAGTGTAACACAATCGTTCTGTTACACAGAGCATGTAGTGTAACACAATCGTTCTGTTACACAGAGCATGTAGTGTAACACAATCGTTCTGTTACACAGAGCATGTAGTGTAACACAATCGTTCTGTTACACAGAGCATGTAGTGTAACACAATCATTCTGTTACACAGAGCATGTAGTGTAACACAATCGTTCTGTTACACAGAGCATGTAGTGTAACACAATCGTTCTGTTACACAGAGCATGTAGTGTAACACAATCGTTCTGTTACACAGAGCATGTAGTGTAACACAATCGTTCTGTTACACAGCATGCCATGTGTTATCTGTGTTAGACTCAAGTGCTGATCATGTGACATCTAAGGTGTTTGACTCAAGGGCAGACCACTGAATCATTTGACATCCAGAGTGTGTTAGGCTCACATGCTGACCACTGAGTCATGTGACATCGAGGGTGTTTGACTCAAGCACTGACCACTAAGTCACATGACATCCAGAGTATGTTAGGCTCACGTGCTGATGCTGACCACTGAGTCATGTGACATCCAGAGAGTGTTAGCCTTAAGTGCTGACAACTGAGTCATGTGACATTGAGTGTGTTTGATTCAACTGCTGACCATTGAGTCGTGTGACATCCAGGGTGTATTAGGTTTAATTGCTTACCACTGAGTCATGTGATATCCAAGGTGTGTTTGACTCAAGTGCTGACCACTAAGTCATGTGACATCCTGAGTGTGTTAGACTCAAGTGCTGACCACTGAGTCATGGGACATACAGGGTGATTAACTCAAGTGGGTGGTCATGGAGGGGACATCAGAGATTGGCTATGAAAGCTTTATGGGGGTGTTTGAGTGCATAGTTCAGTTGGTGTCTGTGTATTTGCCCCGTTGCAGGGCAGACACTCCCCTTCCTGCAGGTTTCCTGGAAGCCCTCTTCACAGGGCAGCCTTGTCTCCCAGGCCTGCCCTGGGGAGTGAGGGGAGACTAGGGACAGGGAGCAACAAGGACTGACTGTTGTCACCCACACTGCCTGCTGTCACTGCTGGTGGACTTGGCTGCATCTAGCACTTACTGAGGCAGTTACACAGGGATTTCTCAAAATGTTGTGACATGTAAAACAGAAAGATATCATGTGAGAGTTGAAGTTGTACAGCAATGAAAGCTTATGTCAAGTGTTGGAGGATGCTATGGCTACAACTCACCACTGGTTCAACATGCTATAACTAACCACATATGCCACCCCCACTGATGCCACCCACCACTGATGCCACCCACCACTGGTGCCACCCACCACTGATGCCACCCTCCCCTGATGCCACCCACCACTGATGTCACCAACCAGTGATGTCACCCACCAGTGATGCCACCCTCCTTTGATGCCACCCTCCTCTGATGCCACACTTCACAGATGCCACTCTCCCCTGATGCCACACTCCATAGATGCCACCCTCCCCTGATGCCATCCTCCCCTGATGCCACCCTCCCCTGATGCCATCCTCCCCTGATGCCACCCTCCCCTGCATCAACAGTTAACACACAGTTTCATTGTTGTCACAAAGTATATACAATTATATAGATCAATAGAGATAAATAAATATAAATAAATATGATGCATGATATAAGCATAATATGTATACAATGATTTAATCTAGGTGACTAATTTATGTTACTATATAATCCAATTCATCCGGGAAAGAATACTTTAATACTGATCAGAGTGAAAGCTAGTGGCTGGAGGCAGGGGGGCAGGGGGCAGGGGGCAGGGGGCAGGGGGCAGGGGGCAGGAGGCAGGAGGCAGGAGGCAGGAGGCAGGAGGCAGGAGGCAGGAGGCAGGAGGCAGGAGGCAGGAGGCAGGAGGCAGGAGGCAGGAGGCTCAGGCAGGAGGCAGGAGGCAGGAGGCAGGAGGCAGGAGGCAGGAGGCAGGAGGCAGGAGGCAGGAGGCAGGAGGCAGGAGGCAGGAGGCAGGAGGCTGGAGGCTGGAGGAGGCAGGAGGCAGGAGGCAGGAGGCAGGAGGCAGGAGGCAGGAGGCAGGAGGCTGGAGGCAGGAGGCAGGAGGCAGGAGGCAGGAGGCAGGAGGCAGGAGGCAGGAGGCAGGAGGCAGGAGGCAGGAGGCAGGAGGCAGGAGGCATGTAAGTGAGAACAGATGTTGACATGTCAGTGAATCACTCATAAATACAGTGGCTCTTTACAAGAAGTAATCACTCATTAATAGAAATGTCACATGACTGCATCAGTACGGGTGAGTTTGTATCCGGGATAGTGGCTGGCCTATTTCTCTACATGTGTAGACATACACGCATGTATTACACGGGCGGACACCCACACACACCCACATACACACAGACACACACAGACACACTGTACAGACCTGTCAACACCAACCTTTGCAGGCTGGATGGTGTAAAAACAGCAAGAAACAGCAATGGAGACTGACAAACTGCGTCACACTCGTTGTGGTCTGCTGGCAACTCAATATATAATATATGAATCATTCTATCAGAAATGTAAAAAACATTAGTAGAGTATGTCAAAGAGTGGGTGTATGGACAAACCCCCCGGACTTAAGCGTCACTACACAAAAGTTACCCACCCAGAAAACAAAATTCCCCTCCTCAAGTAGCTATGAAAAGCAAAGCACATACTGCAGGGTAGTATGAGCAACAGTATTTCATTGTATTTGTCGATGCTTAGATCATATCTTTATAAATGTGTGGCAATGTCGTCTCACTTGAATGAACAGTTCTGTTAGCCATACAGTGTATGATGAAGGATTTTGCCAGGTCATTAGCCCCAATCTCTGGCAGGGACACAGTTTAACAGCCTAGACTGTCTGCACATTAGCTTTGTTGTTCTCATCTATGCCTTTAGCAAACAATCGTCTAGAATTCTGCTGCACAGCATATTCTACAGGAAAAGATCTGAAAAAATCCTATGGAATAATATGTAGAATGTTTTGCCAAGGGTATTGTGATCTGAAGGTTTCACTGCAACAAATTTGTACTGATTGACTCGTTGCATTCAGAGGCTCACATCTGGGTTATCTTAAAACAACTTTATATAAAATATAGTGTTCAACATAATATCTTTTATTATACACTTGTTATCACAAAGTGTTGGGTCATATATGTGCCACATCGGTTACTGAGGATTATAAATGTTAACTGATTATTATCAATAAATTAGCGTTGTCAATAAACCAGCAGTTTCTTGTTGTGATTATTTTAACTAAATCCTCCTTAGGTGTGGTTAGTAATGTACACAGCAAACAGCCCAACTAGACCCTAGGTTTGGCTATGTGACATCTCTCAATAGTCCGAGACTCAGCCTTCCCAGAAGACTGGATACTGGGCAGTGACAGTGATAACTGACCCAGGAATACACACAGCCTCTCCCCCAATTACCAGATCACCTCATTAGGGTAATGATGTGAACAAGACAGTGTCAGGGGGGTAGTTTGGGGGTAGTTTGTACCCAGCAGGGGCACACATGGCAGGTGTGTCATTGGCTTGTCTTATCCAGCAGATGGCAGGGGTGTTTATGGCAGGGGGTGTTTATGGAAGGGGCAGAGTGACTTCATGATTGGCATTATGCTGTCACATATACCTGGTTCACTTGTAAGACATTCACCCCTCCCCCCGGATGCCCCCCCAGACATTCCCACACTAAAAAACTTTTGTTCCAATTCTGTATACAACCTGAGCTTGCCATTTCAACTCTAATAACAGTCAACAATTACTGTGTAAATTGTACAAACCACATAACATTCCATTATGTGAAGGGAAGAAGTCACAGAATAATAATAGCATTTACAATTAGCTACAAAATGTATTAACGTTAATTTAATGATGTTTGTTTCAATTTTTCATTAGAACATCACTTCTAATATAAAGATTAGGGAAACCAATTATAAAACAGGACACTTTGTAATAACATGAAATAAGTGAAGAAAAATATATTTTCATACCCCATATATATTTACTAATATTTATTAATTATTTAAGAAATATATTCAATATGTTATACTGATGTACTGTCAATGTGTTTGTTGATAATAACATACATCTCCTAATCCAGTCCTACTAATTCTCTTATTCTCCCTCATATTAATTATGATATCGTCTTATGGGGGTCATCAGGCACATCAAATTTTCAAATCACAAAAAAAACAATGCAAATAATATCCCTAAGTAAATACAATGCTCACACAAGTCCTATTTATAAAACACTTCAGTTACTAAAGTTGGATGACATTTATACACTCCAGCAACTAAAATTCTACTACAAATTAATTAACAATCAGTTACTCGAATATTTCAAAGTTATTTCTTGCACACACAACTATGAAATTCACCAACACAACACACGCAAACAAAATGATCTGCGTATGCCTAGAGTCAAACATGAAGTTGCCAAAAAAACACAGCAGATATCTCTTAAGTTAATAATACACCAGACATTATCATTCAGAAAATGTATATCTACATGATTTCTCAAGTTACATAAAAAATTACATTATTCTAAATTATGAATCATGCTGTTTTATCCATAATTGCTATATTTGTAATTCTTAAAACACAGATTATAATTTACTGATCTGATCATACTATGTACATGTTGTTATTAATTTTTGGGATGGCTCCCATGCTAGCGACAATATATGTCGTAACGGGAGTCTCCCCGACCTTACATATTATTCATATTAACAATGTATTAATGTATATATTGTGTATGTGGACAAAGTAAAATAAATTGAATCTTGAGGGGAGGGGAGTTAAAGAATTATTTTATATATCTACTAATGCGGGGAGAAATGTCTGCCTTTTCATTTCAGTGGGGAGAAATGTCTGAAGGAGGAAATGACTGGAGGAAACATTCAGAGGAAATGTCTGGTGGGAAATGTCTGTATCTCTAACTTTCTAGATTAATTCCTAACTTTCAATGTACTCAGTTATAACTTCCGAAGGAGCTATTTCTAATTTTCAATGAGCCCATTTCTAACTTTAATGGACAAATTCCTAACTTTTGATACAAAAATGTCTAACTCTTGATGGAGCCATTTGTGTAACTTTCCATGTAACCATGTCTACAATATTTCACTGATTACTTTAATTGTGACACATCAAGCCTCCTGTGTGCATCAGGATGTAGACAGCCAAGAAGTACAAGTAGGTGCAGCTGTGAAAGACAGCAGCTACCAGGAAGACAGTGACAACATCAACACTCATCAACAGGATGTCACATGGCAAATGTTGTTAAGCAAGTGTAAGAAAAAAAAACACCTCCAAACATAGCTTTCTACCTCTTGCTGTGTTTCTGTCACTTCATGAAATACCAGCAACAAGTGAGCATAGAAACAGTAAGTAAACTGAAACAGTTGTGAATCATACACTAATTTATCAAATGCTTAGTCACAGTTTTTCATGAGGGTAATGACATGTGGGGGTGGGGGTAATTTGTCAATTGTGGTTGTCATATGGGGGTCCTGTCCACAAGGTTTATGTTCACTGGAAGGGGAAGGGATTGGGATCTGTGTTCAGTGTGGATTTTGTCAATGGGATCTATGTTCAGTGTGGGTTTATCCACAGAATCAATGTTTCAGTGTGTTCTATCCATGGAATCAATGTTCAGTGTGGGTTTTGCTCATGAGCTGAGAGTATCACCAATCAACATAAACAGTGTTCATAGACTGAGAGTATCACCAGTCAACATAAACACTGCTCATGGGTTGAGAGTATCAAGAGTCAACACAAACACATCTCATGGGCTGCATAAACACTGCTCATAGGCTGAGAGTATCACCAGTCAACACAAACAGGGCCATTGTTCATGGACTGAGAGTATCACCAGCCAAAACAAACAGAACCACTGGTCATGGACTGAGAGTATCACTTGTCAACAGAAACATGGCTCATGGGCTGAGAATATCACTAGTCAACACAAACATGGCTCATGAGTAGAGAGTATCACTAGTCAACACAAACACAGCTCATGGGTTGAGAGAATCACTAGTCAACACAAACATGGCTCATGGGTTGAGAGTATCACCAGTCAACACAAACATGGCTCATGGGTTGAGAGAATCACCAGTCAACACAAACATGGCTCATGGGTTGAGAGAATCACCAGTCAACACAAACATGGCTCATGGGTTGAGAGAATCACCAGTCAACACAAACATGGCTCATGGGTTGAGAGTATCACCAGTCAACACAAACATGGCTCATGGGTTGAGAGAATCACCAGTCAACACAAACATGGCTCATGGGTTGAGAGAATCACCAGTCAACACAAACATGGCTCATGGGTTGAGAGAATCACCAGTCAACACAAACATGGCTCATGGGTTGAGAGAATCACCAGTCAACACAAACATGGCTCATGGGTTGAGAGAATCACCAGTCAACACAAACATGGCTCATGGGTTGAGAGAATCACCAGTCAACACAAACATGGCTCATGGGTTGAGAGAATCACCAGTCAACACAAACATGGCTCATGGGTTGAGAGAATCACCAGTCAACACAAACATGGCTCATGGGTTGAGAGAATCACCAGTCAACACAAACATGGCTCATGGGTTGAGAGTATCACCAGTCAACACAAACATGGCTCATGGGTTGAGAGAATCACCAGTCAACACAAACATGGCTCATGGGTTGAGAGTATCACCAGTCAACACAAACACAGCTCATGGGTTGAGAGTATCACCAGTCAACACAAACACAGCTCATGGGTTGAGAGTATCACCAGTCAACACAAACACAGCTCATGGGTTGAGAGTATCACCAGTCAACACAAACACAGCTCTTGGGCTGTGGTCACAAAGTGTTTTCTATAACATTTCTCATAATTAAGTTTATCCCTTTCACAGACAGGAACATAAAGCTGCCTTTTCCATGCTGATCGTAGATAGTTCTTGCAGAATGACTAGGTTCCCTAAACCTTGACAATCTAGAAAGAAAGTGTCATGAGGTGTCAATTACACACACTGCAGGTCCTTAGATGTGACATGTCATCAGTCAATCTTGGACTCTGACTTGTCCCCCCATGACATGTTTATTGGCCCTGGTGCATTAAGACCCACAGTTGACATCTTGACAGAGACAGGCTGGCACTCCTGGTCTTGTGAATAGTGTCACCTTGGTGACACAGGATGACACTGCAAAACACAAGACACCAAAAACACGACCCTCTGTCAAGCAGAAGACACCAGAAGTCCTGGGGATCGACCTTGAACCAGGTAACAGGCATCTATGGTCTACCACATGTATTGCAGGAAGGACCATAGACCAACTTGTGTGGACCATCTGCCATCACTTTTACTCGGATCCTTCAAGAAAAAAAAGGAATTGTAAAGAAAAATGATAAGAGTGTTCTCTTTTCAATTCACTTGATTATTTTACAAACTGTTAGTGTTAGTGGCTTAATAAGATCTGATCTGACTGGCAGATCACAGTTGCATTGGTGGTCAGTATCCTATCATTGTCTCCTGCTCTAATGAAATGTGTCTTCCTGAGTGTGAGGCATTCATGCACACTTACACATGAGTCATTCAGTCACTCACTGAGTCACTCATTCAGTCACTCAATAATTCAGTCACCCAGTCACCCAATAACTCAGTTCACTCAGCCAGTCAGCCAGTCAGTCAGTCAGTCAGTCAGTCAGTCAGTCAGTCAGTCAGTCAGTCAGTCAGTCAGTCAGTCAGTCAGTCAGTCAGTCAGTCAGCCAGCCAGCCAGCCAGCCAGCCAGCCAGCCAGCCAGCCAGCCAGCCAGCCAGCCAGCCAGCCAGCCAGCCAGCCAGCCAGCCAGCCAGTCACTCAATCACTCACTCACTCACTCACTCACTCACTCACTCACTCACTCACTCACTCACTCACTCACTCACTCACTCACTCACACACACACACACACACACACAAATGCACACACACAAATGCACACAAACACACACACACAAACAAACACACACACACACACACACACACAAACACAAACACACAAACACACACACTCATACACACACAAACAAACACACACACACAAAAACACAAACACACACAAACACACACACACACACACACACAAACACTCACTCACACACACTCACACACACACACACACACACTCACACACTCACACACACACACACACACACACACACACACACACATACACACTCTGCCATGTTTTAAAGGCTGTGGATGTAAGAGTTGCGAATGTGAAGTCTAACTGAAAAAACACTATTTTAATGAGCTGTTATTCATCATGAGTTCCATTAAATAAATGACAAAATCCATACAAAACTACTTATTTAGTGAAGGATGAAGAAATATATAGACATGTGTTAGTTGTGTTAATGAGAAAGAACATTTGTTGCTGCCGGCCAACATTGTAGACATACTTATATATCAGGTTACTGTAGACCAGACTACTGCTGATATAAAACCATAAAAACGTAATTTTATGGCCTTAACTTTCTAATGAGGAGCATGTAAACTAATATCCTTTGGTTTTCAAGAGTGATGAGTTCTCAAACCAAAACACATCCATGTAATGGTTTGTAGACAGTGGCCAAGAAAAAGAGAGTAAATGAGAGAAAAAGATATTTCTACTAAAACTACCCGTGTAGAACTGCAAAGCTATTTAAGATTAGCAACAGTGGAAACTAAAGAAGTGAAGGTACAGTACTGTGTTGTAACTATCCTGCTGCATTTATCTTATGATTTATGTCCTGTTTTAGATCATTATCGCCCATGTTTCAGCACAGTGTATAAATATATAACAAACCTTTCATTGTAGACTTCCAAGAAGATGACACTTGAGGAGAGCCACAGAGAGCTGGGTGGAGGTGTCTGCTCTGTGCACACTTGAGGAGAGCCACAGAGAGCTGGGTGGAGATGTCTGCTCTGTGCACACTTGAGGAGAGCTACAGAGAGCTGGGTGGAGGTGTCTGCTCTGTGCACACTTGAGGAGAGCCACGGAGAGCTGGGTGGAGGTGTCTGCTCTGTGCACAGACTTTAATAACAATAATTTAACCTTTTGTAAAAAATAAGTTCTTACATAGCACAGTATATCCTGTCTTTAGAACTGATGAATGCACTTTACACTTCCCCTGGCAGACCTATTCCAATCCCAAATACATTATCTAGGAAGCATTCAGCCATTAGTGGATGAAGACTATTTGTTCTAATGTAGCCATCAGTATCAATAGCCAGGTATTTTGTTGTAGAACTGAGTGAACTGTGGCACTGTGGAGCCCCAATGACAAGACGGCAGAAAGAACTGTGGTCTTGTAGACTGAGTGTCTGACGTTCAACCTACTGTGCTCCAGTTTCTCACAGGGAATATTGATCACAATCAAATCTATTTAATTTTAATTCAAATCATGAAATAAATATACAAAAGAACCATCTAAAAGTAATGGCTGTCGGAGAACATATTTAGCAAATATTTATTTGGAATCGATTATTCAATAATATTATCATAGCCACATAACGTGTTTTTTTAAAGAAAGATGTTTAAGAGAATTGTAGCTAAACCTGTTTCTTCAAATTGAAATGATGCAGGAAGACACATGAAGCTATTAAGAGAAACTTCACACAAACAAATATAATGTGAAGGGAGTTTAGTTTAAGCATACAAGATATGAAAAAAGACCGCAACATTTTATAGAGGCGTTATAAACACAACTAAAACACAATATTTGTTGAAATTAGAATAAAATTATCAAAGAGATGTTGTTGCTTTGTTGTAGCAACCAGTGGGTGAATATGTTAGGAAGCTGAACACAGGTGAAAGATAAGGGGTTAGATAACAGGAAAGTAGTCACCAGCAGATATCATCACACCAGCAGATATCATCTGAGGGAGTGGATGAATAGACACAAGTAGATATCATCTACTTAGATTATCAAAGAGCTTTCAATAAACTACCATATCAAAGACTGTTGTTTAGATTAAAAGCTCATGAAATAAGGGATCTTATAATCAGGTGGATCCAGATAGAGAGATGGCTAACAGAGAGATGACAAAGGGTAATAATAGGTGCAAGTCAGTTTTGTGAGGAGTATCAATTGATCAGTATTAGGACTGATACTGTTCTTACTGTGTATAAATAACTAGATAAAAAGAAAAGTTCAGAGTAATTAGAAATGCTTACACACATGATGTAGGTACTATGTAATAATTCATATATGCGCATGCATGGACACTGGCATGCACATCCTGCATGTATGCATGTTCACAACCATGCACACACATATACACTATAATAAACTCCAAAAGTACAGATAATTTACTACGTTGAACAGAGTTGTAGTTTCTTCTTGTTTATTTATTACCTACAAATATATCTTTATAATTGTGTGAGTATTATAAATAAATTTTATAGACATAATGTGGGTGTGTGTGTGTGTGTGTGTGTGGCTGCGTGCGTGCGTGCGTGCGTGCGTGGTGTGTGTGTACGTGTGTGGTGTGTGTGTGTTTGTGCATGGTGTGTGTGTGTGTATATATATGTGTGTGTGTGTGTGTGCATGTGTGTGTGTGGTGTGTGTGTGTGTGTGTGCGTGGTGTGTGTGTGTGTGTGGGTGCGTGCATGCGTGCGTGCGTGGTGTGTGTGTATGTGTGTGGTGTGTGTGTGTGTTTGTGCGTGGTGTGTGTGTGTATATATATATGTGTGTGTGTGGTGTGTGTGTGTGGTGTGTGTGTGTGTGGTGGGTGTGTGTGTGTGTACGTGGTGTATGTGTATATATATATGTGTGTGTGTGTGTGCGTGTGTGTGCATGGTGTGTGTGTGTGTGTGTGTGTGCGCACATGTGCATGCGTGTGTGTGTGTGCATGTGCATGTAGTAAGGGTCTTATTCTTTGGGCATACTGTGTTGACTGTTGCTGCCCTCTGTTGGTGACTATGTACACTGGGCAGTAGAGTTTCTCTTTGTTGTTGTCTTTGGAAACTGACACGCTGCGTCTGAGCGATCTATTCATAAGCATGCATGATCTTGATAAAACGTCATGGTTCGATAGCTACTGACAAAACTATCTCATGAAGGATGTGCTTGGCTGGACAATTGTAAGAACTAGTACACATTGTGTGATAGTAGTTTCACCCTGGTGCTATATTCACCCCTGGATTAACATTCTATAATCGAATGTTCACCTCCTCCTACAATGTTCACCCAGGCCAATTATTACACTGTGATAAGTTATCGTTATTATGGTGTCACCCCTTACTGTGCATAGATAATCACAAATATATACTTATAACAAGTTTTTATCCACATTATGGGAATTCTAACATATATTTTAGTAAATCAAATGCAATGCTCAATGATTGATTTTATATTTAGAATCTTTTTATGATGTGTGATCATTATCTAATTTATAATTTTTGCCTGCTTGCCTGCCTGCCTGCCTGCCTGCCTGTCTGCCTGTTGCCACTGTATCTCAGTCACATTGGTGGGCTGATCCAAACAAATTTTTTTTCACTTATCCAGGGGACATAACTATGAGCATGGACTGATTGCATGTTGAGTCATTATATTAACCTTCCCACATTTACATTACTTGGAACAGTCACAGAAACCATGTATAGCATTACATCAAATGTCTGGCATGAATACTACATGAAACTGTTTGACCTAAACATCGTCAATATTGACCCATTCAGGAACTACCAAGTTATCCCTGCCTGAGGGTGGGACATTTTTCACTGCCCCATATCTAGGATAGAACAATGGCTATAGGGCGTTATCGATATGGAAACACTCTGATCATAGGTGTAATTTATCAAAATAATTTATTATTTCAAACTATTGTGCACACATTTTATCACTGCTGTATACACGTGCAATGACAATGGAACTTTGATGAGATCAATGTGGGAAAAATTTTGTTTTTGATGAGATCATCATGGGAAAAAATTATGTTTTGATCAAATTGGTACTGACTTTTTATGGGCCTTTATGTAAAATCAACACTGCTTCATTATTATCAAATTTTGGCCGTTAAGCATTTCGTGACCACAGGGGGGCATTGCAACAAACAGAGTGGTCAGATGTGGAGACAGGTTCATAAAAAAATTATAAAATAGATAACATAAAATTTGAGACTTTGAGCTTCATGATAAATGTGCAGCATATTGCCACATAATTCTTCAGTTAGGGAACAGGGATAAATAACCTTTCAACACCAAGGACAACAACACCAAGGACAACAACACCAAGGACAACAACACCAAGGACAACAACACCAAGGACAACAACACCAAGGACAACAACACCAAGGACAACAACACCAAGGACAACAACACCAAGGACAACAACACCAAGGACAACAACACCAAGGACAACAACACCAGGGACAACAACACCAGGGACAACAACACCAGGGACAACAACACCAGGGACAACAACACCAGGGACAACAACACCAGGGACAACAACACCAGGGACAACAACACCAGGGACAACAACACCAGGGACAACAACACCAAGGACAACAACACCAAGGACAACAACACCAAGGACAACAACACCAAGGACAACAACACCAAGGACAACAACACCAAGGACAACAACACCAAGGACAACAACACCAAGGACAACAACACCAAGGACAACAACACCAAGGACAACAACACCAAGGACAACAACACCAAGGACAACAACACCAGGGACAACAACACCAGGGACAACAACACCAGGGACAACAACACCAGGGACAACAACACCAGGGACAACAACACCAGGGACAACAACACCAGGGACAACAACACCAGGGACAACAACACCAGGGACAACAACACCAAGGACAACAACACCAAGGACAACAACACCAAGGACAACAACACCAAGGACAACAACACCAGGACAACACACCAGGACAACAACACCAGGACAAGCAACACCAGGACAACAACACCAAGGGACAACAACACCAAGGACAAATAACCTTTCAACACCAAGGACAACAACACCAAGGACAACAACACCAAGGACAACAACACCAAGGACAACAACACCAAGGACAACAACACCAAGGACAACAACACCAAGGACAACAACACCAAGGACAACAACACCAAGGACAACAACACCAGGGATGTTGTTTACTCATTGCTGTAATATATATCATACCAACCATCCATCGTTGCGTTACCCCTCTAATGCAATATACAAAGTAACAAACTCTACGTAGTATGTTTTCATCACTCTGTTGCCTTAGAAGGGAACATTCTATCTTAGAATAGTCACCTGGAGGTGAACATTCTATAACAAATTCTCACCTAGGTGTGAAGATTGTTTTCTCCAGCAGATTCCATGGGGTGGGAGTAACTGTGACATGAGAACCTAGAAATACACAACTACCACACAGGCAGTGAAAACGTCATCTTGTATCACGATTATCCAAAAAATACCAGACAGAAACGAATGATAAATGCCTGAATTACAGCAAATCAGTAAACTTAATCAGCCAATGGTTGACATTGGCAATATTAGAGAAATAACTGAGTGAAAGGGTCCATGTTGACAGTGGGGCTGATGCTGACAGGGTCTTGATGACAGTGAGACTTGAAGAGGCTTAGGGTGACAAGAACATGAAGAGTGCAGTGAAGCACTTGCATCCTGTATGGAGGTGATTGGTCCCTGGGGACATGTGGGTGGAGGGTACACCCCATGCAAACATGGCCCCATAGATCAAAGCAAACATGGCTCTGTCTTAGATGTACAACTGGTCCACTCAATCTGTTGACTCTGGCTAACTGTCTGTATGTAATGTGCCAGGCCTGTCAATAAACACTTGATTTTAATAAAGGAAATGACATGGGTTCTGGAGGAAGGAAGGAAGGCTGGCATGGGACTATTCCACAGGGCATCAGAAACATCAGCTTTTGAGGAAGGAAGACAGAGATTGAGCTTTTGGTTTGTGCCAATATCACAAGAAAAAAAAACCTCTTCATGAAAGAGGTCAACATCAACTTTACCCCAGGGTACTAGCGGTCTGTACTGTATGAAGTGGGTCAAGGTTATTTTACATCTAAATGTAAGAAAAAAGCATTAAAACATGAGAGCAAGAAAATATGAGGAAAACCAAAAAATGACATTAGAGAGTGAATGTATATACTTGGTGGCTGACAAATTGATATGACATAGTGTATCTAGAGTCCCATCCATTAAACATCAGCCCAGCCAAGGCTGCACACTGCATTCAGTGGTTTGTTAATTAAGAGGAAGTCATAGAATGATATACCTCAATCTGACAACTTGTTTGCATTAGTGCATACGTAAGACAAACTGCTTTTATTGCATATTAAACCATTACACCATTACACCATTACATCATTACATCATTACACCATTACACAGATGGATTCAACAAATTCCATCTTACACAGCATTCACACAATTATTGCACCATTGAACACAACACCCAGACCTTGATTGACAGTACAGCCATGCAGTGAACCTGGACCCCCCTATAGTTCACTGGCTGCACCCACTGGGCCTTGTGGGTGACTGTAGAATATTGTCTACTGTAATCAATCTGAAATGGCCCTCCACACCTGAGAGGACTCTTTGAAATGACCCTCAAATTCCATAGATGATTATATTTAGTTGGTGTCATTTTGGCAGTATTCCCTATGCCCAAGATGACACTTTGAAATGATCCAGAAATGATGGTATTCATTAGGTGTCAGTATGAGACGATCCTTTCTAACCAAGCAGACCTTTAGAAACTGTAATGATCCATACAAATATACAACTTTATATATAATTTATGATGATCCTCCAGATCCAACAATTACCTACTCAACACAAGTGATATGAGGCCTGCACCATCCCACCGATGACAAGGAATGAATATATCACACAAGAAACCTTCACTACCAGGTTTATCTACAGTTAATGTTGCTACATATTCAGCAGCAACACTGAATCATGTCACCCGGACCCGGTAGTACTAAACTTTAAACTGGCCTGACCCCAAGTTATCTACTTAAGATGTAGAGCTGCTGTATAAAAGTTGTAAAATACCAGCAGTGACCAGGAGGACTAAGACTATAGTGGACACTGCCATTACAAGACCACACACAAAGCTCAACATTACAGTCAGTGTGGCCACAGAGTAATTACTGACCAGAGCTTCTACACACAGATACTGTAAGGGCATGCAGGTGTGAGGATGTGCACAGTGTGTGTGAGTGTGTGTGGGGGGTTTGTGTGTGTATGTGTGTGTGTGTGTGTGTGTGTGTGTGTGTGTGTGTGTGTGTGTGTGTGTGTGTGCGTGTGGTGGTGGGTGGGTTTGTGTGTGTAAGTGTATGAGTGTGTGTGTGTGTGTGTGTTTGTGTTTGTGTTTGTGTTTGCATGTGTGTGTGTGTGTGAGTGTGTGTGTGTGTGTGTGTGTGTGTGTGTGTGTGTGTGTGTGTGTGTGTGTGTGTGTGTGTGTGTGTGTGTGTGTGTGTGTGTGTGAGTGTATGTGTGTGTGTGTGTGTGTGTGTGTGTGTGCGTGTCTGTCTATGCGTGTGTGCACGTGTGCGCGTGTGCGCCTGTGTGCCTGTGCGTCTGTCCACCTGTGCACCTGTGCACCTGTGCGCCTGTGTTAATTCACTTATGTTGTGGTTAAAAACTAAAATTCATCCCAGACCCCTATTCCTCAACTTCTTTCCATGGCTGCCATCACCATTCCAGCTACTGTCTAACAACACCTAACACAGGTTTCCCATATTAAGACATGTCTTGTCTGACATCAAAATAAATAGGTCTTACCTAACACCCCCAAACGGTATTGCCTATTACTCCCAGATGGAGACACCTGGGCATGGGGGGGACTCAGGAGCCATGTGGGTGATGTAAGGGTTCATCTCCCACACAGGCTGTTGAGTCTCAGCAACATGTCAGTGCCTGCTGACAGCTGGTGTCAACTGGTGTCTCTACTTGACTTCTGTCAGCACTCAACACCTGACGACTGCTACTGGCCACACCAGGCCACTCTCAAGATCTGACAACTGCTATTGGCCACACTAGGCCACTCTCAACATCAGACAACTAATACTGGCCACACCAGGCCACTTTCAACACTTGACAACTGCTGCTGACCACACCAGGCCACTCTCAACACCTGACAACTAATACTGACCACACCAGGCCATTCTCAACACTTGACAACTGCTGCTGACCACACCATGCCACTCTCAACACCTGAAAATTACTGATGGCCATACCAGGTCACTCTCAACACCTGACAACTACTGCTGGCCACACCAGGCCACTCTCAACACCTAACAACTGCTACCTGTCACAAAAGGCCACTCTCAACACATTTTGTTTAACTGTCCTGACAATGTTGTCAGGACAGTTGAATATGTCCTGTCAATGCTACCAGGACAGTTAAATGTGTCCTGTCAATGCTACCAGGTCAGTTGAATGTGCACTGTCAATGCTACCAGGACAGTTGAATGTGTCCTGTCAATGCTACCAGGACAGTTGAATGTGTCCTGTCAATGCTACCAGGACAGTTGAATGTGTCCTGTCAATGTTACCAGGACAGTTGAATGTGTATTGTCAATGCTACCAGGACAGTTGAATGTGTCCTGTCAATGCTACCAGGACAGTTGAATATGTCCTGTCAATGCTGTCAGGACAGTTGAATATGTCCTGTCAATGCTACCAGGACAGTTGAATGTGTCCTGTCAATGCTACCAGGACAGTTGAATGTGTCCTATCAATACTACTAGGACAGTTAAATATGTCCTGTCAATGCTACCAGGTCAGTTGAATATGTCCTGTCAATGCTACCAGGTCAGTTGAATGTGCACTGTCAATGGTACCAGGACAGTTGAATGTGTCCTGTTAATGCTACCAGGACAGTTGAATATGGCCTGTCAATGCTACCAGGACAGTTGAATGTGTCCTGTCAATGCTACCAGGACAGTTGAATGTGTCCTGTCAATGCTACCAAGACAGTTGAATGTGTCCTGTCAATGCTACCAGGTCAGTTGAATGTGCACTGTCAATGCTACCAGGACAGTTGAATGTGTCCTGTCAATGCTACCAGGACAGTTGAATGTGTCCTGTCAATGCTACCAGGACAGTTGAATGTGTCCTGTCAATGCTACCAGGACAGTTGAATATGTCCTGTCAATGCTACCAGGACAGTTGAATGTGTCCTGTCAATGCTACCAAGACAGTTGAATGTGTCCTGTCAATGCTACCAGGACAGTTGAATGTGTCTTGTCAATGCTACCAGGACAGTTGAATGTGTCCTGTCAATGCTACCAGGACAGTTGAATGTGTCCTGTCAATGCTGTCAGGACAGTTGAATATGTCCTGTCAATGCTACCAGGACAGTTGAATGTGTCCTGTCAATGCTACCAAGACAGTTGAATGTGTCCTGTCAATGCTACCAGGACAGTTGAATGTGTCTTGTCAATGCTATCAGGACAGTTGAATGTGTTCTGTCAATCCTACTAGGACAGTTGAATGTGTCCTGTCAATGCTACCAAGACAGTTGCATATGTCCTGTCAATGCTACCAGGACAGATGAATGTGTCCTGTCAATGCTACCAGGACAGTTGAATGTGTCCTATTAATACTACTAGGACAGTTAAATATGTCCTGTCAATGCTACCAGGTCAGTTGAATGTGCACTGTCAATGGTACCAGGACAGTTGAATGTGTCCTGTTAATGCTACCAGGACAGTTGAATGTGTCCTATCAATACTACTAGGACAGTTGAATGTGTCCTGTCAATGCTACCAGGACAGTTGAATATGGCCTGTCAATGCTACCAGGACAGTTGAATGTGTCCTGTCAATGCTACCAAGACAGTTGAATGTGTCCTGTCAATGCTACCAGGACAGTTGAATGTGTCCTATCAATACTACTAGGACAGTTAAATATGTCCTGTCAATGCTACCAGGTCAGTTGAATGTGTCCTATCAATGCTACCTGGTCAGTTGAATGTGTCCTGTCAATGCTACCAGGACAGTTGAAAGTGTCCTATCAAGTTTACTAGGACAGTTAAATATGTCCTGTCATTGCTGCCAGGTCAGTTGAATGTGTCCTGTCAATGCTACCAGGTCAGTTGAATGTGTCCTGTCAATGCTACCAGGACAGTTGAATATGTTCTGTCAATGCTACCAGGACAGTTGAATATGTTCTGTCAATGCTACCAGGACAGTTGAATATGCTCTGTCAGTGCTACCAGGACAGTTGGATATGTTCTGTCAATGCTACCAGGACAATTTAATATGTTCTGTCAATGCTACCTGGGCTGCCCTGGTGGTTGATGAAGGATTATGCAGGACACAATGAGACAGCATTGGGCTGCTGATTTGTATGAAAGTTGCCCCAACTTGTGATCTTCAATTGTACACAAGGTGAGGAGGGTGAATGCTTCTGACTGGCTCACAGACAACAAGGCAGTATGTCTTGTCTGCATGGGACATCACAAACACTGCAGTCTGAATGATAGCTACATGGATGACTGCCCACTTTTGTGAAGCACACACATGAAAAAAAATCTGTATGATCTCTGGTCTCAATAAACATTACTCAACCATCAACTTTCAAAGGGCCATCAGTAGTATCTTTACTAAGGCTGGCTTTCATAGAATTTATGTTGTGGTGATCCTATAGCCAGGCATTTTATTTGTCATCACAATTTACAAGGAATTTCATCTTTCAAATTACGTAGCAACACTGTTAACATATTACAATAGTCAATGAGCACAAAAACATACCACTGCATTGATTAGTGCTGAGCCTTGTATGACTGATCTCTTCATTGGATTTTTATTGTCATACACAGCCAAGTCTGAAGGAGAATATGTGACAGTTGTAAAAGGTCTGGTCTACATAGTCTACACTCACACGGTGCTAGTCTAGTCTACACTCACACAGTGCTAGTCTAGTCTACACTCACACAGTGTTAGTCTAATCTACACTCACATGGTGCTAGTCTAAGTCTACCCTCACACAGTGCAGTCTAAGTCTACACTCACAGAGTGCTAGTCTAATCTACACTCATACAGTGTTAGTCAAATCTACACTCACACGGTGCTAGTCTAATCTACACTCATACGGTGCTAGTCTAATCTACACTCACACGGTGCTAGTCTAGTCTACACTCACACGGTGCTAGTCATCTACACTCACACGGTGCTAGTCTAAGTCTACACTCACATGTTACTAGTCTAAGTCTACACTCACATGGTGCTAGTCTAATCTACACTCACACGGTGCTAGTCTAGTCTACACTCACACAGTGCTAGTCTAGTCTACACTCACACAGTGTTAGTCTAATCTACACTCACATGGTGCTAGTCTAAGTCTACCCTCACACAGTGCTAGTCTAAGTCTACACTCACACAGTGCTAGTCTAATCTACACTCATACAGTGTTAGTCAAATCTACACTCACACGGTGCTAGTCTAATCTACACTCATACGGTGCTAGTCTAATCTACACTCACACGGTGCTAGTCTAGTCTACACTCACACGGTGCTAGTCATCTACACTCACACGGTGCTAGTCTAAGTCTACACTCACATGGTGCTAGTCTAAGTCTACACTCACATGGTGCTAGTCTAATCTACACTCACACGGTGCTAGTCTAATCTACACTCACACGAAGCTAGTCTAATCTATACTCACACGGTGCTAGTCTAGTCTACACTCATATGGTGCTAGTCGTCTACACTCACACGGTGCTAATCTAAGTCTACACTCACACGGTGCTAGTCTAATCTACACTCACATATGGTGTAAGTCTAATCTACACTCACATGGTGCTAGTATATACTACACTTACATGGAGCTAGTTTAATCTACACTCACACGGTGCTAGTATAATCTACACTCACAGGGTGCTAGTCGTCTCAACAAACATGTTGCTGTTCGTCTCAACTCACACAGTTCTAGTCTAATATGGGAAGTGGGAGGTGGGAGGTTGGAGGTTGGACCATAAAACAGGTGGGAGATTGGAGGTTGGATCCCAAATTAGGTGGGAGATGGGAGGTTGGATCCCAAACGACGTGGGAGATGGGAGGTTGGACCCCAAAACAGGTGGGAGATGGGATGTTGGACCCCAAAATAGGTGGGAGATGAGAGGTTGGATTCCAAAATAGGTGGGAGATTGGAGGTTGGACACCAAAATAGGTGGGAGATTGGAGGTTGGATCCCAAAATAGGTGGGTGATGGGAGGTTGGATCCCAAAACAGGTGGGCGATGGGAGGTTGGACCCCAAAATAGGTGGGAGATGGGAAGTTGGACCCCAAAATAGGTGGGATATTGGAGGTTGGACCCCCAAAACCAGTAGGAGATGGTAGGTTGGATCCCAAAACAGGTGGGAGATGGGGGGTGGATCCCAAAACAGGTGGAAGATGGGAGGTTGGACCCCAAAACAGGTGGAACATGGGAGGTTGACCCCAAAAATAAATGGAAGATGGGAGGTTGGACCCCAAAACAGGGGGAGATTGGAGGTTGGATCCCAAAACAGGTGGGAGATGGGAGGTTGGATCCCAAACGAGGTGGGAGATGGTATGTTGGACCACAAAATAGATGGGAGATGGGAGGCTGGATCCCAAAACATGTGGGAGATGGGGGGTTGGATCCAAAACCAGGTGGGAGATGGGAGGTTGGACCCCAAAACAGGTGGGAGATGGGATGTTGGACCACAAAATAGATGGGAGATGGGAGGTTGGACTCCAAAACAGGTGGGAGAAGGGAGGTTGGATAGCAAAACAGGTGGGAGATGGGAGGTTGGATCCCAAACCAAGTGGGAGATGGGATGTTGGACCACAAAATAGATGGGAGATGGGAGGCTGGATCCTAAAACAGGTGGGAGATGGGGGGTTGGATCCCAAACCACCTGGGAGATGGGAGGTTGGACCCCAAAACAGGTGGGAGATGGGATGTTGGACCACAAAATAGATGGGAGATGGGAGGTTGGACTCCAAACCAGGTGGGAGATGGGAGGTTGGATCCCAAAACAGGTGGGAGATTGGAGGTTGGATCCCAAAATAGGTGGGAGATGAGAGGTTGGATTCCAAAATAGGTGGATGATTGGAGGTTGGACACCAAAATAGGTGGGAGATTGGAGGTTGGATCACAAAATAGGTGGGTGATGGGAGGTTGGACCCCAAAATAGGTGGGAGATGGGAAGTTGGACCCCAAAATAGGTGGGATATTGGAGGTTGGACCCCCAAAACCAGTAGGAGATGGTAGGTTGGATCACAAAACAGGTGGGAGATGGAGGGTGGATCCCAAAACAGGTGGAACATGGGAGGTTGAACCCCAAAATAGGTGGAACATGGGAGGTTGGACCCCAAAAGTAAATGGAAGATGGGATGTTGGACCCCAAAACAGGGGGAGATTGGAGGTTGGATCCCAAAACAGGTGGGAGATGGGAGGTTGGATCCCAAACCAGGTGGGAGATGGTATGTTGGACCACAAAATAGATGGGAGATGGGAGGCTGGATCCCAAAACAGGTGGGAGATGGGGGGTTGGATCCGAAACCAGGTGGGAGATGGGAGGTTGGACCCCAAAACAGGTGGGAGATGGGATGTTGGACCACAAAATAGATGGGAGATGGGAGGTTGGACTCCAAAACAGGTGGGAGAAGGGAGGTTGGATCGCAAAACAGGTGGGAGATGGGGGGTTGGATCCCAAACCACCTGGGAGATGGGAGGTTGGACCCCAAAACAGGTGGGAGATGGGATGTTGGACCACAAAATAGATGGGAGATGGGAGGTTGGACTCCAAACCAGGTGGGAGATGGGAGGTTGGATCCCAAAACAAGTGGGAGATTTGAGGTTGGATCCCAAAACAGGTGGGAGATGGGAGGTTGGACCCCAAAATAGGTGGGAGATTTGAGGTTGGATCCCAAAATAGGTGGGAGATGGGAGGTTGGACCCCTAAACAGGTAGGAGATGGGAGGTTGGATCCCAAAACAAGTGGGAGTTGGGAGGTTGAACCCCAAAATAGGTGGGATATTTGAGGTTGGATCCCAAAATAGGTAGATGGTAGGTTGGGTCCAAAAACAGGTGGGAGATGGGGGATTGGGTCCCAAAACAGGTGGAATATGGGAGGTTGGACCCAAAAACAGGTGGAAGATGGGAGGTTGGACCCCAAAACAGGTGGGAGTTGGAGGTTGGATCCCAAAACAGATGGGAGATGGGAGGTTGGATCCCAAAACAGGTGGGAGATGGGAGGCTGGATCCCAAACCAAGTGGGAGATGGGATGTTGGACCACAAAATTGATGGGAGATGGGAGGTTGGATCCCAAAACAGGTGGGAGATGGGGGGTTGGATCCCAAACCAGGTGGGAGATGGGAGGTTAGATCTCAAAACAGGTGGGAGATGGGATGTTGGACCCCAAAATAGGTAGGAGATGAGAGGTTGTATCCCAAAACAGGTGGGGGACGGGATGCTGGACCACAAAATAGGTGGGAGATGATAGGTTGGATCCCAAAACAAGTGGGAGATTGGAGGTTGGACACCAAAATAGGTGGGAGAAAGGAAGTTGGACCCCAAAATAGGTGGGAGATGGGAGGTTGGACCCCAAAACAGGTAGGAGATGGGAGATTAGATCCCAAAAGAGTTGGAAGATGGGAGGTTGGACCCCAAAATAGGTGGTATATTGGAGGTTGGATCCCAAAATACGTGGGAGATGGGAGGTTTGATACCAAAACAGGTAGGCGCTGGGAGGTTGGACCCCAAAATAGGTGGGAGATTGTAGGTTGGACTCCAAACCAGGTGGGAGATGCGAGGTTGGATCCCAAAACAGTTGGGAGATTGGAGGTTGGATCCCAAAACAGGTGGGAGATGGGAGGGTGGACCCCAAAATAGGTGGGATATTTGAGGTTGGATCCCAAAATAGGTGGGAGATGGGAGGTTGGATCCCAAAACAGGTGGGAGATGGGAGGTTGAACCCCAAAATAGGTGGGATATTTGAGGTTGGATCCCAAAATAGGTAGATGGTAGGTTGGGTCCCAAAACAGGTGGGAGATGGGGGATTGGATCCCAAAACAGGTGGAATATGGGAGGTTGGACCCCAAAACAGGTGGAAGATAGGAGGTTGGACCCCAAAACAGGCGGGAGTTGGAGGTTGGATCCCAAAACAGGTGGGAGATGGGAGGTTGGATCCCAAAACAGGTGGGAGATGGGAGGTTGGATCCCAAAACAGGTGGGAGATGGGAGGCTGGATCCCAAACCAAGTGGGAGATGGGAGGTTGGATCCCAAAACAGGTGGGAGATGGGGGGTTGGATCCCAAACCAGGTGGGAGATGGGAGGTTGGATCTCAAAACAGGTGGGAGATGGGATGTTGGACCCCAAAATAGGTGGGAGATGATAGGTTGGATCCCAAAACAAGTGGGAGATTGGAGGTTGGACACCAAAATAGGTGGGAGATGGGAAGTTGGACCCCAAAATAGGTGGGAGATGGGAGGTTGGACCCCAAAACAGGTAGAAGATGGGAGATTGGATCCCAAAACAGGTGGAAGATGGGAGGTTGGACCCCAAAATAGGTGGGATATTGGAGGTTGGATCCCAAAATAGGTGGGAGATGGGAGGTTTGATAACAAAACAGGTAGGCGCTGGGAGGTTGGACCCCAAAATTGGTGGGATATTGTAGGTTGGACCCCAAAACAGGTAGGAGATGGTAGGTTGGATCCCAAAACAGGTGGGAGATGGGGGGTTGGATCCCAAAACAGGTGGAACATGAGAGGTTGGACCCCAAAACAGGTGGAACATGGTAGGTTGGATCCCAAAACAGGTGGGAGATGGGAGGTTAGACCCCAAAACAGGTGGGAGATGGGATGTTGGACTACAAAATAGATGGGAGATGGGAGGTTGGACTCCAAAACAGGTGGGAGAAGGGAGGTTGGATCCCAAAACAGGTGGGAGATGGGAGGTTGGATCCCAAACCAGGTGGAAGATGGGATGTTGGACCTCAAAATAAATGGGAGATGGGAGGCTGGATCCCAAAACAGGTGGGAGATGGGGGGTTGGATCCCAAACCAGCTGGGAGATGGGAGGTTAGACCCCAAAACTGGTGGGAGATTGGAGGTTGGACACCAAAATAGGTGGGAGATGGGAAGTTGGACCCCAGAATAGGTGGAAGATGGGAGGTTGGACCCCAAAATAGGTGGGAGATGGGAGGTTGGACTCCAAACCAGGAGGGAGATGGGAGGTTGGATCCCAAAACAAGTGGGAGATTGGAGGTTGGACACCAAAATAGGTGGGAGATGGGAAGTTGGACCCCAGAATAGATGGAAGATGGGAGGTTGGACCCCAAAATAGGTGGGAGATGGGAGGTTGGACCCCAAAATAGGTGGGAGATTTGAGGTTGGATCCCAAAATAGGTGGGAGATGGGAGGTTGGACCCCAAAACAGGTAGGAGATGGAAGATTGGATCCCAAAACAGGTGGGAGATGGGAGGTTGAACCCCAAAATAGGTGGGATATTTGAGGTTGGATCCCAAAAAAGGTAGATGGTAGGTTGGGTCCCAAAACAGATGGGAGATGGGGGATTGGGTCCCAAAACAAGTGGGAGATTGGAGGTTGGACACCAAAATAGGTGGGAGATGTGAAGTTGGACCCCAAAATAGGTGGGAGATGGGAGGTTGGACTCCAAAACAGGTAGGAGACGGGAGATTGGATCCCAAAACAGGTGGAAGATGGGAAGTTGGACCCCAAAATAGGTGGGATATTGGAGGTTGGATTCCAAAATAGGTGGGAGATGGGAGGTTTGATACCAAAACAGGTGGGAGATGGGAAGTTGGACCCCAAAACAGGTGGGAGATGGGATGTTGGACCAAAAATAGATGGGAGATGGGAGGTTGGTCTCCAAACCAGGTGGGAGATGGGAGGTTGGACCCCAAAATAGGTGGGAGATGGGAGGTTGGACTCCAAAACAAGTAGGAGATGGGAGATTGGATCCCAAAACAGGTGGAAGATGGGAGGTTGGACCCCAAAATAGGTGGGATATTGGAGGTTGGATCCCAAAATAGGTGGGAGATGGGAGGTTTGATACCAAAACAGGTGGGAGATGGGAGGTTGGACCCCAAAACAGGTGGGAGATGGGATGTTGGACCAAAAATAGATGGGAGATGGGAGGTTGGTCTCCAAACCAGGTGGGAGATGGGAGGTTGGACCCCAAAATAGGTGGGAGATGGGAGGTTGGACCCCGAAACAGGTGGGAGATGGGATGTTGGACCCCAAAACAGGTGGGAGATGGGATGTTGGACCCCAAAATAGGTAGGAGATGAGAGGTTGGATCCCAAAACAGGTTGGAGATGGGATGTTGGAACCCAAAATAGGTGGGAGATGATAGGTTGGATCTCAAAACAAGTGGGAGATTGGAGGTTGGACACCAAAATAGGTGGGAGATGTGAAGTTGGACCCCAAAATAGGTGGGAGATGGGAGGTTGGACTCCAAAACAGGTTGTAGATGGGAGATTGGATCCCAATACAGGTGGAAGATGGGAGGTTGGACCCCAAAATAGGTTTGATATTGGAGGTTGGATCCCAAAATAGGTGGGAGATGGGAGGTTTGATACCAAAACAGGTGGGAGATGGGAGGTTTGATACCAAAACAGGTAGGCGCTGGGAGGTTGGACCCCAAAATAGGTGGGAGATGGGAAGTTGGACCCCAAAACAGGTGGGAGATTGGAGGTTGGATCCCAAAACAGGTGGGAGATGGGAGGTTGGACCCCAAAATAGGTGGGAGATGGGAAGTTGGACCCCAAAACAGGTGGGAGATTGGAGGTTGGATCCCAAAACAGGTGGGAGGATGGACACCAAAACAGGTGGGAGATGGGATGTTGGACCACAAAATAGGTGGGAAATGGGAGGTTGGATCCCAAAACAGGTGGGAGATGGGAGGTTGGATTCTAAAATAGGTGGGATATGGGAGGTTGGACCCCAAAACAGGTGGGAGATGGGAAGCTGGGCCTAATGAGTCATTCTCTCCACAGCTCATGCATTTCACGTATTAAATTATAGAGATAGGTAAATGTGCACCAGACATTTCACCTGGTAGCTAGAAGTAAATAAAGAAAGGAAAAGTTATGTATTGTTTTTTTTATTTTAAGTTCAGAGCACCCGGTCATTCAGTTTGGACCAGTTCTCTATAAACATTCTTCCTCATCAATGATACATCCTGCAGGCATTGTGACCAGAACATGTTTTTATAAGTGAGCACCATAAATACACTTATAAAATGGCTGCAAGGTGAAGACAGGCATGCCACAAACCTATTATCTCAAATTTAAACCAGTGCAGTTACATAAATAAAGCATGTATGCATGATAGCTGAGCGTAACGTACCATTAGTAGTGTGACATATAACAGGACCTGTGAACATGCAAGGCAGTGCTGATCTATGTTCATTGTGTGAGAGAGATTTCATTTACCCTCTTGTGGCATGTTGTTGACCAGTTAGTGTAGTTACCCAGGTAAGAACAATGTACACTTGAACAACAGTTAAAGTCTCATTCAACCTAACTCAATGTGAAAAAGCAATAGTTATCTAATATATATATATATATATATATATATATTTTAATAACACTATATATATATATATATAACATCATAGTGTTATTAAAATATAACACAACAATGTTGTTGAGAACTACTACGAAGACAACATAATAATTATTGTTGCCTCGTGTATAGCGTGTTTGTCCAAAGATGGCATGTATAAATGATATAACAAAACTCAAATTATTATATCACAGATCATTATATGAAACTGATTTTGTACACTGATGACACAAACATCGTAACTTCCCTGGTAATTATGACTATTTTATGCTAACCATAAAAATTGTAGTTACATATATATGTAACTGCTATATTACCAGATTAAGAATATTGTACATTGCCATAGCCTGTAACTAATACATTACCTAAGAGGTCATATATATGCAGGCCAACCTAATTGTGTAAAAACTAAAATTAAGTCTTGAGGCATAATTTCTAAAGAAACAAGAGTAAATTTGCAAATTTCACATTCAGAAACTGCCAGAGTGCAGTGAGAATAGCCTGAGGCACATGACACAGTGCAACAGGACGTTAACGTCAATTCACTAAAGACAGATGGAATGACAGAGAGAAAAAGGAGAGAGTAAGACGGATTTAGTGCAGTGTATTCTCTGAGAGAGCAAACCATATCAGCATCAACATACACTTGAAAGAGCAAAGTCTACCGGATCTAAAGTGGTGATAACGCACTTGGGTGAATGCCACCGATGGCTCCTTTCACAGCCGCCAATGGCAGCTGGTATGTGAACCCGGACACAGTCCCCCAGTGACCACCTCCAGATCCCCTAACCAGCCCCCAGTCAATAACAATACCCACATCAGCTAAATTTGCCTGTATAGAAAGGGGCATGTGAAAATTGTTTGTAAATTGGCACATACAGAAATGAATGGCACATGATTGGTTCTTTTATTCTTAGGGTTAATTGCCTGAGCAACAGACAAAATCTCTTCACACAAGATCTCACAATGTGACAGTTGGATAAAATACCACAATCTTATATGTTCTTGTTGTCTACATGGAGGTAATTATAGTGTGGTGTTTGGTTGGGTTTTAGTGACTTCCCTGGTGATAGATAATATAAGGTACCAATATGGAATTGTCACCAATAGAAGGAAGGCAGCATAATTTGTTTACGTTTGTGTAGTTGTACAGACATTTGTACAGACATTTGTACAATATTTTATTAGCTATAAAAAGCAAGTGGACAAAATCCCAAAAACAACGAATGCATCTTATTAAACCTTGTTTTGTTGAAATTATATACATGAATATGTTTTAGACTTATTTATAAAAAGTCTTGTTTCAGTGACATTTAGTCATTAGACAACATATTACTCTGTTTTAAGTTAGTTTTTGAAAATGGATACAGCACTTGTTAAAGCAAAGAATCCATTACTAGCATTATCACGGCATATTCTAATTACACACGACCACCTTGCACTAATATCTATAAAACTGGAAAGCTAACTTTATGATAAATAAATATTGTGTTGTGGGACTTCCTCAGCTTTATACACAGTAGTGTTTTGTCTTGTGCCCCCAGAGTGTGGTTAACTATGAGCTTGGGTGGAGTTGGCACTGCCTGGCCAAGACTTGGAAGGGGGCAGGGTGCCAGGGGCTAGTAGTGTCACCCTCTAACTCTAAGGGGGGGGCTGTCATATCTAATAATGCACATCTGGCCAGATCTCAATGATACCCTTTAAACAAACGTGCCTTATCTAGGAACATGTGGAGTCTGAAGCATAACTTGTTTCCCTTTGGCAGATGTCATGGACACCTCCCTGCTAATTGCAATGGCACAGTTAACAGCCACCACACTCTTACAGCTGCAATCTTTCTGCAACATGATGCCAGGAAATGGCACTTACTACAGAATATTTGCTCTAACCCCATGATCAACTCTCATATCCCATCATCAACTCTCATACCATATGACCAACTCTCATACCCAATGATCAACTCTCATACCCCATGATCCACTCTCATACACCATGATCAACTCTCATACCCCATGATCAACTCTCATACCCCAAGATCTACTCTTATATCCCTTGATCAATTTTCATACCACATGATCAACTCTCATACCCCATGATCAACTCTCATACCCCAAGATCTACTCTTATATCCCTTGATCAATTTTCATACCACATGACCAACTCTCATACCCAATGATCAACTCTCATACTCCATGATCAACTCTCATACCACACGACCAACTCTCATACCCCATGATCAACTTTCATACCCCATGATCAACTCTCATACCCCAAGATCTACACTCATATCCCATGATCAACTTTCATACCCCATGATCAATCCTCATACCCCATGATCAACTCTCATACCCCATGACCAACTCTCATATTACATGATCAACTCGCATACCCCAAGATCTACACTCATATCCCATGATCAACTCTCATACCCCATGATCAACTCTCATACCCCATGATCAACTCTCATACCACATGACCAACTCTCATACCCCATGACCAACTCTCATACCCCATGATCAACTCTCATACCACATGACCAACTCTCATACCCCATGACCAACTCTCATACCCCATGATCAACTCTCATACCACATGACCAACTCTCATACCCCATGATCAACTCTCATACCCCGTGATCAACTCTCATATTACATGATCAACTCTCATACTCCATGATCAACATGACCAATACCACATGACCAACTCTCATACCCCATGATCAACTGTCATACCCCGTGATCAACTCTCATATTACATGATCAAATCTCATACCCCAAGATCTACACTCATATCCCATGATCAACTCTCATACCCCATGACCAACTGTCATACCCCATAACCAACTCTCATACTCCATGATCAACTCTCATACCCCATGACCAACTGTCATACCCCATAACCAACTCTCATACTCCATAACCAACTCTCATACCCCATGATCAACTCTCATACCCCATGACCAACTGTCATACCCCATAACCAACTCTCATACCCCATGATGAACACTCATACTACATGATCAACTCTCATGCCCCATAAACAACTCTCATATCACATGATCACATACCCCCAGGCTTCTCCTCCACACCCTACAGGCTTCTCCTCCACACAGACAGGCTTCTCCTCCACACCCACAGGGTTCTTCTACACACCCCACAGACTTCTCCTTCACACCCTACAGGCTTTTCCTCCAGACCCCACAGACTTATTACATGATCACACACCCACAAGCTTCTCATCCACACAGACAGGCTTCTCCTCCACACCCCATAGACTTCTCCTCCACATACCACATGCTTCTCATCCACACCCTACATGCTTTTCCTCCACACCCCACAGGCTTCTCCTCCACACCCCACAGACTTATTACATGATCACACACCACACTACATGCTTCTCATCCACACAGACAGGCTTCTCCTCCACATCCCATAGACTTCTCCTCCACATACCACATGCTTCTCATCCACACCCTACATGCTTCTCCTCCACACCCCACAGGCTTCTCCTCCACACCCCACAGACTTCTCCTCCACACACCACATGCTTCTCGTCCACACCCTACATGCTTCTCCTCCACACCCCACAGGCTTCTCCTCCACATACCACATGCTTCTCGTCCACACCCTACATGCTTCTCCTCCACACCCCACAGGCTTCTCCTCCACATACCACATGCTTCTCGTCCACACCCTACATGCTTCTCCTCGACACCCCACAGGCTTTTCTCATCCACACACCACATGCTTTTCGTCCACACCCTACAAGCTTCTCCTCCACACCCCACAGGCTTCTCCTCCACATACCACAGGCGTCTCCTCTACACCAACAGGCTTTTCCTCCACACCCCACCGGCTTCTCCTCAACACCCCACAGACTTCTCCTCCACACCCTACAGGTTTCTCCTTCACACCCCACAGTCTTCTCCTCCACATCCTACAGGATTTTCCTCCACACACCACAGGCTTCTCATCAACACCCACAGGCTTCTCATCCACACCCTACAGGCTTCTCATCCACACACCACAGGCTTCTCCTCCACACACCACAGGCTTCTCCTCCACACCCCACAGGCTTCTCCTCCACCACCCACCCTGCACACAAGTACCCTCTTCCCTAAACCCTCTCCTAAGGCCTGTCTATGTTCCCCCACCTGCATGCCCCCCTCCATATCCCCCTCCCAAGCACCCTCCCATATCCCCTGCCCCCACCCTGCCCACAGGATGCCTGGACACTGTCACCTTTATAAGCTGTCCATAAAATTAGCGTCTGAGCTGCCCACAGGGACTGCTGGTAGAATGCTCCACTGTGAGCAGTGCATTCCTTCAAGTTAATTACAAGTTTGTGACTTCACATTTGGCCAGTGTAACCAAAATACACAAGGTTGGGAATAAACAGGGAGGGTCAAACCCAAGGTGACAGACCAGTGGATCAAGTTCACGACCCCAGGGCCAATACAATGTTGCGGTGAAGTGTACCAGTTGGTGGTGTTTTGGGCCACAATGTTGCACCCAGTATTTTTAATTATGGTAGTGCTATACTCACAATGCTAAGGGGAAGTGTCAAAGTGCTTTAACTGTGTCTCTAATAAGGCTGCTGGCACTCTAAAGATTTGATCCTTGATTCAATTCAACTCAGATTAATTCTACACATCCAGAGGCAATGTCAGATGATATTATGCAGTGTTGGAAGGGTCTATGGGAGGTCCCCTAAGGCGGCACAGGTCACAAACAATGTATACATTACATATTAATGAGTGGTGGTTTGGTGCTCAGTGGTGGTTTGATGATCAGTGTTTTGCAGAAAAAAACACTCCCATGGTGTCACCTAATGAGGAAAACTGGTGCTAATGCACGTTGATGCTACCATGGCTATTATAGAACTGAGTAGAATGGTTGGAATGGTCGTGTCTTAATTAAGTAGTAAAATATTTTAGTTAAATCATATTAAAGCATGAAACCCCTTTTTTATTGTCATGATAGTACAAATGGAGGTTTTGCACATCAGGCCAATTCAGTGTTGCACATATGTCACATGGACTATACAAAACAGTATGCAATTTTTTCTTTCAATTTTTCTACTTTCAAGGCACGCTTAAAGACTCATTTTTTTAGACTCTCGTTCTTGTCCAATGTGGCATAGTTTACTCTCTGCATTGATTTGTTTTATATCTCTTATGTATTAATTAACCTATTTATATATTTATTTTATACTTACATGTACTTTAGTTCAGTTAAATGAATTGACAATGTCTTATTTCTACATAGAACTGTAGCTATGATCATTATTTTAATATATTTATTTAATTACTGTATTTATTCGTATTTTACTAATATTTAAATTTTCTTTTAGAAAATGCATGCTTATTTAGCCATCATTAATACCTCTATCTGGGTTGTACATATTGTAAAGCGCCACGAACAATTTATAATTGGATCTGGCGCTATATTAAATAAAATATATTATTATTATTATATTATTAAAATGATGTTAAAATAAAACAGCTATCAAAAGAAACATCATATATGTGAATAATAGGCCACATTATCTGTCCATACAATATATGTATATTATTATAACTGAGATGTAGTCACAATATGTATATGTACAAGTATCTCAGGCAATGTGCCTCACACTTTTGCCATATCAAACAAGCTGTTTAGTAACTGACAAAATGGCAGAGTGGGACAAGGCATTAGGGACATATCCCAGTGGTGTCAAAGTCCTTACATCTTCCTTGTGAGCCACAAGGGAAGGGAAACTACCCCTTGGTGAGTGTGGATGGCTGACTCAGAGAAATAAACACTGCCTACATCAAAAGCTATTTATTAGTTTGGAAGACCTTGCCAGACAGTGTTTTCTGAGAGTTGATTGGTCACACTTGGTTCACTTGAGCCAATCACTGCTGGTGTGACAGAGAACACCTGATCACCCAAATCATTGGGTGGTGTGTCTTTGATCTTAGTCAACACTGGCCAATTTAGGCATGTTTATACTAACATAGTACCCACTACCTAGGGTGATTAAGATTAAAGTGATATGTATTTAAGTTGCACAGTAAGAGTTAATGGCACTCAGTGCTTTAGATTGAAGATAACACATTCACTGATGGATAAAAAGAAGCAAACCTTCCCTTCTTTTTTGTTTCAGTATTGTTTCTCTAAGACTGGTCTGGTAGCTGATCTGTATATATGGTCTGCATAGACTAGGCTGGTAGGTGGTCTGTATAGACTGGACTGTAGGTGGTCTGTGTACACTAGTCTGGTAGGTGGTCTGTATAGACAGGGCTGGTAGGTGGTCTGTATAGACTGGGTTGGCAGGTGGTTTGTATACACTGGACTGGTAGGTGGTCTGTATACACTGGACTGTAGGTGGTCTGTGTACACTAGTCTGGTAGGTGGTCTGTATAGACAGGGCTGGTAGGTGGTCTGTATAAACAGGGTTGGTAGGTGGTCTGAATAGACAGGGCTGGTAGGTGGTCTGTATAAACTGGGCTGGTAAGTGGTCTGTGTAGATTGTCTGTATAGACTAGGCTGGTAGGTGATATGTATATACTGGGTTGGTATGTGGTCTGTATAGACTAGGCTGGTAGTTGGTCTGTATAGACTGGGTTAGTAGGTGGTCTGTATAGACTGGGTTGGCAGGTGGTCTGTATAGATTTGGCTGGTAGGTAGTCTGTATAGACTGGACTTTAGTGGTCTGTATAGACTGGCTGGTAGGTGGTCTGCATAGACTGGACTGGTAGGTAGTCTGTATAAACTGGACTGGTAGGTGGACTCTATAGACAAGGCTGGTAGGTGGTCAGTATAGACTGGGTTGGTAGGTGGTCTATATAGACTGGACTGGTAGGTGGTCTGTATAGACTGGACTGGTAGGTGGTCTGTATAGACATGGCTGGTAGGTGGTCTGTATAGACATGGCTGGTAGGTGGTCTGTATAGACTGTACTGGTAGGTGGTCTGTATAGACTGGACTGGTAGTTGTTCTGTATAGACTGGGCTGGTAGGTGTTCTGTATAGACTGGACTGACAGGTGGTCTGTATAGACTGGGCTGGTAGGTGTTCTGTATGGACTGGACTGGTAGGTGGTCTGTACAGACTGGACTGACAGGTGGTCTGTACAGACTGGACTGGTAGGTGGTCTGTATAGACTGGACTGGTAGATGGTGTGTGTAGACTGGGCTGGTAGATGTTTCTTATAGACAAGGCTGGTAGGTGGTCTGTATAGAATGGGCTATACAGCTACATGCCTATGTCTCCTGCAGTGTTGGTAATCTGGGTGCAGGTGTCTGTGCTGTAGTTCTCTTTGTGGACTTGCACCCATCTGGTGCTAGAGGGTAGACAGCCCTCCCTGGGGTGTGATCACTGGGCACCCTGTCTCACACTGACCATTGGTCAAGGTGATCTCTCTAGATGTTGAGTGACACTCCTGTCAAAAGACATGTCTGCAGCATTAGCTACAGCCGCAGTCCACTGCCAGCCTTGATGAACCACCTGGCTCTCATCAAGGATGACAGCAGCATGGAGAGGCTGCAGTTGAACCATCCCAATATCCCACTCCTGCTCCACCCCACCCTGCTACACCCAACCCTATTCCATCCCCACACTGCTCTGTCACACCTTGCTCCACCCCACCCTGCTCCAACCCCACCCTGCTCCACCCACCTTGCTCCACCCCTGCTCCTCCCACCCTGCTCCACCCTACCCTACTCCATCCCCATCCTGCTCCATCCCCACCCTACTCCACCCTGCCATACTCCACCCCCACCCTGCTCCAACCCACCCTGCAATGAACTTTTAAGAAAATTGCGCGGAAAATGACATACATATGAGATATGACACTGTCATTATACAATACCCACTTATCAGCCACAGTCATGAAACAATCCTCTCTTATCAGCCACATTCATGAAACAATCCTCACTTATCAGCCACAGTCATGAAACAATCCTCTCTTATCACCCACATTCATTAAACAATCCTCACTTATCAGCCACAGTCATGAAACAATCCACACTTATCAGCCACATTCATGAAACAATCCTCACTTATCAGCCACAGTCATGAAATAATCCTCATTTATCAGCCATAGTCATGAAACAATCCTCACTTATCAGCCACATTCATGAAACAATCATCACTTATCAGCCACAGTCAAGAAACAATCCTCTTATGACCCACATTCATGAAACAATCCTCACTTATCAGCCACAATCATGAAATAATCCTCATTTATCAGCCATAGTCATGAAACAATCCTCACTTATCAGCCACAGTTATGAAACAATCCTCTCTTATCAGCCACAGCCATGAAGCAACCCTCTCTTATCAGCCACAGTCATGAAACAATCCTCACTTATCAGCCACAATAATGAAACAATGCTTTCTTATAAGCCACAGCCATGAAACAATCCTCACTTATCAGCCAGTCATTAAACACATCATCACTTATCAGCCAGTCATGAAACAATCCTATCTTATCAATCAGCCACAGCCATGAAACAACCTATGTTATCAGCCACTGCCATGAAACAACCTCACTTATAAGTCACATTCATGAAACAATCCTCTCTTATCAGCCACTGAAAGGAAACAACCTCAATTTTCAGCCACTATCATGAAACTATCATCACTTATCCACCATAGCCATAAAACAATCCTCTCTTATCAGCTACAGTCATAAAATAATCCTCTCTTATCAGCCACTGCCATGAAACAAACTCTCTTATCAGCAGCAGTCATGAAACAATCCCCTCTTATCAGCCACTGCCATGAAACAACCCTCTCTTATTATCAACCACTCCATTGAAACTTATTAGCCACTGTCATGAAACAATCATCACTAATCAGCTGCTGTTGTGAAACAATCATCACATGCCAGCCACTGTAAAATGACAATATTCACCTTCCTGCTATTATTAGGTACTATTAGAGTCAAACAATCTTGGCACATCAGCCACACCTTGTAAAGTGTTTACTCTCCTGGAGTCACCATGACATACTCAAGTAGCCCAGCATCGCGCATCATCTCATACAACCAGTCATTCATAGTTAGCTGTATCTTGTAGCTTTTTGACGCAGGTATAACATGTGTAGCTTACGTCATGAGGTGTGGAAGTATCCTGGGAACAGGTCCCTCCTACAAGCTGGCTGTGTGTGCAGCCTGTCCCTCCTACAAGCTGGCTGTGTGCGCAGCCTGTCCCTCCTACAAGCTGGCTGTGTGTGCAGCCTGTCCCTCCTACAAGCTGGCTGTGTGCACAGCCTGTCCCTCCTACAAGCTGGCTATGCACAGCCTGTCCCTCCTACAAGCTGGCTGTGCACAGCCTGTCATACCCTGCCATCTCCCACTCCTGTTAGCCTCCACTGCCACACAGCAGTGTCTTCCTAGAACATCTGCCTAGAACTGCTGCAGTTAGAAACTAGCTGAGCACTGGCTAGTTTAGCCAATAAACAAACAGCTTGTTGATTGACTAGCTGATCAGCTCCTCCTAGAACTAGGCTGACAGTGCAAGTTGTGGTTAGGATTTCAGATTTTGATAGTGTATTCAAGACAGCAGCTACTGGGAAATCTTCAATTATTATTTTATTCCATTCATTCTGGTAGGATTGTTTGATCCCAAACCTCTGCCTTACTTCAAGTTATTGTATGTGTTGATTCACTTTCCAATGAGGTTGGCACTTTGTTGACCTTCCCATAATAGATAGACATAGGCAGAAAGATGGTGAAAGAAAATGGTGTGAAGCAAGTGTTGTGTTGTCACATCACAGTGTGTATTGTTGTTGTATAACTTCACTGCATATAAGATAAGGTAACTAGCAATTAAAGGAATTAAATCTTTTTTTAAATCAAATAAATTGATTTATGAAAAAATTACGCATATAAATACATTAAATTGCTATTATAATAAGATATGTAGGGTGGACAATTGGTCACCTTTTCATTGCCATGGTAATCAACAGTCCTGTGATTAACTGTCCCATGAGTAACTATCCTGTGATCAGCTGAAAACAGTGACTAATTATATACAAAAGCACTTCTAGAGATACTAATGTTGGCTAACTATCAATGTTTTAGTTTACAAAGTAATATTAATCATGTAATTAATTAGTGTTCTTTGACTGGGTTGATAATAAAAGAAAGAGGAATTGCTTGAGATTGTATCACTATTATGAGTATTTAATTGTTTAGTTGTTGAGGTGATCACTGAGGGCTCTACCTTCATCTCGGTCAGACCTCCTGTGGGAATACAATGTAGTGCCCAGCTACTTCCTACCAATCTGCATAGCAGTCACATTAACTACTTATGTAACACTAGACTTTGGTGCTTAGAAGCAGGTCTGTTATATCATGAGCCTTTGTGCCCTGGTCATTGAGAAGGCTTACCTTGTCAGTCTCCAGTGTGTGCAGTCTACTTCATAAGGAATATCTCTTCCCATAGCAAACACATTAAAGGAAATCAGCTAAATTAGGTTCCAGAATGTAATTTTACTTACAATTGAACTGATGCACTATTTATCTCCAGCTACTTTGATTCCTTTGTTATGTGACAACACGTTTCCTGGCAGCCATTAGTAGCAGATGTTAGTGTGGTTTCTAAAATAGTAATGGCTACAACTGCTTGATAGGAAGCTGGAACACAGTCATATGTAAGACATGTGATTGAAGCCAATTTTCTACAGGATATTAAAAAAGAAAGAAAGAAAAGAAAACACAATATCAGACTTATTTTTAATTATCTAATTGGGTTATACAAGTTTACAAACATTTATTTGTAAAAGGTAATTATATGTTTCATTACCTTGCTGTGTTGATGATAATGGCTTCTTTGTTCCTTTCTTGAATGTTGTACCCATGTACAAATAACTGGCCTTAAGCACAGTAATTTGGGGTATAATGACTGAATTCAACTAAAAGAGATTGCTTAAATTGATTGGATTAAAACACATTCATGACTCTAGTTCAATAGAAAACTGTAAAGTAAACCTGTGTTGTGTTGGTGGGATTGTGTTTAGTGTCACCTGTGCTGTGTTGGTGGGATTGTGTTTAGTGTCACCTGTGTTGTGTTGGTGGGATTGTGTTTAGTGTCACCTGTGTTGTGTTGGTGGGATTGTTTAGTGTCACCTGTGTTGTGTTGGTGGGATTGTGTTTAGTGTCACCTGTGTTGTGTTGGTGGGATTGTGTTTAGTGTCACCTGTGTTGTGTTGGTGGGATTGTGTTTAGTGTCACCTGTGTTGTGTTGGTGGGATTGTGTTTAGTGTCACCTGTGTTGTGTTGGTGGGATTGTTTAGTGTCACCTGTGTTGTGTTGGTGGGATTGTTTAGTGTCACCTGTGTTGTGTTGGTGGGATTGTGTTTAGTGTCACCTGTGTTGTGTTGGTGGGATTGTGTTTAGTGTCACAACATTAATCAATTAATCATTACACAACTTTGGAAAAATAGAAAGAATGACAAATATCAGTCTTGTATTATAGGTAACCACTATATTTATACCCCAAACCAGATAACACAGCAATTAGTCTCACAATAGTAAAACAAGAACAAAATAAGTATCTAGCTGCAACATATGGCAACATGTAGAGGGTAGGATAATGGGGCATAACAGTGTATGGTAAAGCTCAGGTAAAGGAACTGCTCTGGGGACAGTGGTCAGGTAGAGACAATGCTCAGGTAAAGGCAGTGCTCATGTAAAGACAGTGCTCATGTAGAGGCAGTGCTTAGATAGATGCATTACTCAGGTAGATGCAGTGCTCAGGTCAAGGCAGTGCTCAGGTAGAGGAAGTGCTCATGTAACGGCTGTGCTCAGGTAAAGGCAATGCTCAGGTAGAGGCAGTGCTCATGTAAAGGCAGTGCTCAGTTAGAGGCAATGCTCAGGTAAAGGCAGTTCTCAGGTAGATGAAGTACTCAGGTAGAGGCAGTGCTCAGGTAAAGGCAGTGCTCAGGTAGAGGAAGTGCTCAGGTAAAGGCAGTGTTCAGGTAGAGACAGTTCTCAGGTAGAGGCAGTGCCCTGGTAGATGAAGTGCTCAGGTAAATACAGTTCTCAGGTAGAGGCAGTGCCCTGGTAGATGAAGTGCTCAGGTAAATACAGTTATCAGGTAGAGGAAGTGCTCATGTAAAGGCAGTGCTCAGGTAATGGCAGTACTCAGGTAAAGGCAGTGCTCAGATGGAGGCAGTGCTCAAGTAAAGGCAGTGCTCAGGTAGAGGCATTACTCAGGTAGAGTAACTGCTCAGGTAAAGGCAGTACTCAGGTAAAGGCAATGCTCAGGTAGAGACACTGCTCAGGTAGAGGCATTACTCAGATAGAAGCAGTGCTCATGTAGAAGAAGTGCACATGTAGAGGAAGTGCTCAAGTAAAGGCAGTGCTCATGTAGAGGCATTACTCAGGTAAAGGCAGTGCTCAGGTAGAGATGGTGCTCTGGAGTATGATGACCCTCCTAGGGTGTCACTGTTTCACTGGCTCTGGTCTCTGGTAGTCAGCCTGCCCCCACCCACACTAAGTAACCACATCATCTTTCTTACTAGTCTTCCTGGTAAACTTAGCTCCATAGTTTATACCAAACTATCTGATCTGTTGTCCTTTTAATTCTACATCCATCCTCTTCCTTTTATCAAAACATTACATCAAAGTTGGAAAAGTAAAGGACATTCTGAGTGACATAAATCAAATCAAATCAAATTTTATTTATACACCACATATCTCTACAAAGCAGATTCAGGGGTGTTTACAAACTAAAACATGATGTAAGAATACATTACGTTGTTGTTATAATATTACAATATATGGGTTACATATACTAACACAACTGCACATAAAGGGACTGTCAGAGTGGCTTATTTATTACAAAGGTAACATAAATTATTTATATTTCTCACATAAAGGATGGATGGCTCTGGTATGTCTGTGCACATTTCTCCACTGCAATCCTCATAACAACTGTGTATGACACCTTTTACAATGGCACATGGACACCTGCCAGTGTGCAATAAACCTGTGATAAATCCCAGTAGTGGAGCTGCTAATGAAGAAAATAGTGCTGGGGGAGTGGGCAGTAGGTGCTGGTAATTGGTGGTTGTGGGCCCTGCTTGAGTGGGCAGGGCCCACTGTAGTTGTGTCCTCTACCACAATCTATGAAAGGACATCACCCTGTCATGTGACTGCACTGCATGGCTGGGTATAGAGAGGGGTGATTTGAGCTGAGATTGGGGGCATGACTTCCTCCCCTAATGACTAGGTGGTGTTATCTGAGTTCTTCCAACAATGCACTGCCAGAAGGGCTCATTTTCACAGCACATAAATAAATAGGTTTGCCTCAATGAAATGCCACTGCTATGGGGGCCCAACACACTGCTGATTCTATATTGATATCAACCGGAGATGCACCTACAAATGAGTGAAACCTTCTCCACTTACCAACTGTATGGAACATTGTTTTTATTTGATACAGGTCAAACTGGAGCAATAAAACCTAGGAATTAATTGTGAGTTGCCTGAAGTGTTCTAAGCCATCCACAGCATGTGACCCCCCCACACCCAGGTCATCATCAACAAAATAGAAATGGTCCAAAGAGGGCAAGGCACTTTTGCCTTAAGGGCTATACATCCAGAGAAACTGGATGCGTGTCAGAAATATTTTTTTTTACCTAGAACAACTAACAACCAGACGAACAAACAGATGCCTCACCATATTGCACAAAGCCATTTATGGTCACCTATATTTGCTTGTTGAAAACCTCCTCCAGCCTGTACAATGCCTATCATGACCTAAATTTTCCTATTTCCCCTGAACAATAAAAGATTGGAATTCCCTACCAGATGCAATAGTCAACATTACAGAGCCACAGAAATTCAGACAAGTTTTAATACACGACTAATAACCTAGCATGCAGCACTCAACCAAGCATGACCGTATCACTCCTAGGGAGTGTTGGCCAGTACTCAACCAAGACAAGACAAGAAGGCATGGTGTGTACTATTAGTGGTAACACACACCATTACACTACTGTATTACAGTGAGTCAATTCATTACACACCAATCTATTACAGATACAGCCACACTCATAGATAATGTTATAACCAACATTCATGAATGTTCCATTACATCCGGAATTTTATACAATGACATATCAGACCATTTTCTAGAATTTAATTTTTACAACATCGGAACAAGATCACACAAAATACACAACTATTTACAAATACAGAAAACATTAAGAAATTAAACACGCAGTTACAAAATACAAACTGGGAAGAGGTGTACGATGATCCACATCCTTGCACTGCATATGATAATTTTTCTCTAAATTCTTGACACAAAAATTAAGGAATGTTTACCTCTATAAAAATTTATGGTAAAAACCTACAAAAAAGAGAGGCTCTCTAAAGGAATATTGATATAATGCAGTCAAAAAAATTACTTATACAAAACATTTAAGAGGAACCCTACTGCAGTAAATAAAATTACCTATAAAAGTTATAAAAATAAACTGACTCATATTAACAGGCAGTCAAAGAAAACATATTTTAAAGATAAATTAAAAAGATTGCAGAAAAACATGGAGTACCATAAATGAAGTTTTAAAATCAAAGGACAAAAAACCCATGGTAAACGATACATTTATTACTTCTGATGGCACCCCCTGCACAGACAAAAAGAAAACTGCGGAACAGTTCAATAACTACTTTATCAATATTGGTCACTGCCTTAATGCTAAACTACTGAAAACAGGGAATGACCCAACACAATATATACAAAATAATACTGCAAGTTTTTTTGTACACCCACTGATGCTGTTGAAATAACTAATATTATTAGATCAGTAAATTCATCCAAGTCAAGTGGCATTGATAATATTGATCCATATATTGTGCAACAAGTTATACCATACATTGTAAACCAACTCGCATACATTTTCAGTAAGTCATTGCAGACTGGCATTGTTGCAGGCAAACTTAAAATAACAAAAGTCAAACCATTGTATAAAAATGAAAATCCTGAACTGTTAAAAAATTACAGACCAATTTCAATCCTTCCATGCTTCTCAAAAGTACTTGAACGCCTAATGCAATAGGCTTTACAACGTTTTAACCAAACATAATATATAAAATCTAAAAAACAATATGGATTCAGGAAAAATTATTCTACATATATGGCACTAATTGATTTGGTCAATAAAATATCATGTAACATTGATGACAAAAATACACCATAGGTGTATTCCTGGACCTCTCTAAGGTATTCGACATGATAGACCGTAATATCTTAATACAGAAACCCGAATGCTATGGTATAAGATGTACTGCCTGCAACTGGTCCTTTGACACTCTTATTGAAGAAGTAAATGTACAATTACAAAAAATGTGTAAGTGGTTTCACACAAATAAGCTTTCGCTAAACACCAAAAAACTGATTTCATTATATTCACACGAAACAGGAAGAAATAGAACATTGACAAAGCTGAAATAAAAGTAGATGGAAGCAAAATGAAACATGTTAAATGCACAACATTTCTAGGAATAACTTTAGATGAACAACTTAATTGGAAGATACATATTGACAATTTGTCAACAAAAATAGCACGGAATGTAGGAATGCTAAACAAACTAAGACACTTTCTTCCTATCTACGTTATAAAAATGGTTTTCTCCTCACTAATCTCATCACATTTGCAGTATTGTACTCTATTATGGGCAAATACATATACAGTGTAGCACAAACTTAAGGAAATAAAAAATACTACAAAAGAAAGCTATACAGATAATCACACTATCACACCACATTGCACACTCAGATCCACTATTCTCAAAGTTAAAAATATTAAAATTGGAAGACCTGTGGTGTGATCTTTACGCATAAAGCAATGAATAAACAACTCCCAGACAGCATGGCTTCAATGTTTCAAAGAACTGATAATATTCATGATCATAACCTAAGAAAGAAACCAAAGTGCATATTACATCCAACAAATAAGAACAAACATTAGGAAATGTACAATAATTTATTCAGGACCAATTTTATGGAATGCCCTACCTCATGTTCTGCAGCAACATGTATCCGTAAATCAGTTTAAAAAGAAACTAAAAGAGCTATTATTACTGTCTAAATATCTTTGAACTCTTGAAATGTCTTATTTTATATTCTACTCATAACGTACCATAAGTTTTCATGTTATTATAGGTGATACATTTTTTTTGTTTTTTGTTTTATTCAATGTATTACTGATGTCTAACCTTTAATCTAGTCAAAAAACTATACTATGTCCCAATATGTAAGTTTATTTCTTTATTTCTTTAGCAGTCAACCAATTTCATTTATAAAAAACCACCTATTCATGTATATACTATTCACCTTGTTCCAGTTGAATGTACTGTTTTAATGTTATGTTGTAATTTTATGGTATAAGGAACCTGATTGACATAATGGTGATTGTCCAGGTGGTCCTCGACTCCATTGCAAAAATATATTCAGAAATGTGTATTGTGACCGAAATAAAGTTCTATTCTGTTCTATTCTATATTACAGTGCGTCAATATATCACACACCATTATATTACATTGAGTCAATACATTATGCACCATTTCATTACACACAGAGAATGCATTACACACCATCTGATTACACTGAGTCACACACATACACACTTACTTATATTACAATGATTCAATGTATTACACATTACACTACATTACAGTGAGTTAAGCCATTACAATGAATTTATACATTATACCAATCTAGTACAATGAGTCAATGTATTACACACCACTATATTAGAATGAATCAATGTATTACATAATACACTATTAGAGTGGGTCAATGTAATATACACCATTCTGTTACAGGTAATCAATGCATTACATACCACTATATTAGAATGAATCAATGTATTACATAATACACTATTAGAGTGGGTCAATGTAATATACACCATTCTGTTACAGGTAATCAATGCATTACACACCACTATATTAGAGTTAGTCAAAATATTACACACCACTATATTTCAGTGAGTCAAACATTACAGTGAGTCAATGTATTAAACACCACTTCATTACAGTGAGTCAATGCACACACACATATGCACACACCCATACACAACAACATCCATGACCGGTGACACCACTCACAACAATATGCATGACCTGTGGCATCACTCACAACAATATGCATGACCTGTAACACCACTCACAACAATATGCATGACCTGTAACACCACTCACAACAATATGCATGACCTGTGGCATCACTCACAACAACATGCATGACCTGTGACACCACTCACAACAACATGCATGACCTGTGCCATCACTCACAACAACATGCTTGATCTGTGACATCACTCACAGCAGCATGCATGACATGTGCCATCACTCACAACAATATGCTTGACCTGTGACATAACTCACAACAACATGCATGACCTGTGACCTCATTCACAACAACATGATTGACTTGTATTCTTCAATATACCAACAGAATCATCATCTACTAAAAAAAGAAAGGTTTGTTCTTATATTGGGTCTTTGGGACCACTTAGTGCACTTTACACTATCAATAGACCTGTTAATTCAAATACTATTTCTACTTTTCTGTGAAACATTCAGAAATGCTGTATATACTGGGCAAAGATATTCACCACTGTCTCTAGCCAGGTACTCATTTGTACAGTTGATTAAACTGTTACTGCTTTAGATTAACCAGTCAGGTTTAATAATAATAATTATGTATTTATTTCAGACAATCATCATGTCCATATATAAAATACATCAATAAAAGTATGTAAATAAATAAAAAAATACATCGATAAGAACAACATGTTTAAAAATTATATAAATCCCGGACCTACTGGTGCCGCAGTTTCGAAGTACAATACATGTCACTAATTTTAATGATATAAATAATGGGATTCAAAGACATGACAATCCTATTCATTAGACTAAAATAGCCTTTCTGATTACACATTTACCCGAGCTGACATTAGCTGTAGCAAACATGTGGCTAGCGCTACATCTCATGGGCAAATTGTTCAACATCCTGAAAGAGTTGTTATATGCAACAACGAATTGCTGAAAAATTACTTTTCTAAAGTTCACCCATAACACACACATAGATATTACAAAAATACGTTGTAAATAGCTTATTTTTTACAGCAGTTGAACAAAAGTTGAATTTTTGATGTAACATATTACTCTTGGCATAAAAGTCTCACTTTGGCTTGCATGTCAGACTCATCTGACAAGTTATTAGAAATGACATGTCCAAGATATTTACAAGAGGTGGCAAAGTTTAACTTCTTTCATCCTAATGTCATTTCTTTAGAAAGATTTGACTTTCTAGATTCAAAGTACATGACCAGGGATTTACCCGCGTTGTATTGCACGTCAGGCTCACATCCATATGAGTAACACATGTCTAGTAGTGTTTGTAGTCCTTTAGCAGAAGGTGCAAACAGAAGTAGATCATCCACGTATATAAGGTGATTAACAACCATGTTACCAAGACTACAACCGATTTGTTTTTTGTGCAGTTGTATACTCAGATTATCCATATAAATGTTAAAAAGTAAAGGGGATAATTTCCCACCTTGCTTAACACCATTGCCTACCGAGAAAAAGTCCGAGGAGGTATTTCCCTATTGTATGCATACACATTGATTATTTAATTCATTGCTGAATACTCTTAAGATATATTTCAGTACATTTTGATGTTCTAGTTTCGTTAAAAGTTTATATCGGTTGACACGATCAAACGCCTTTGATGCATCTAAAAACGCGACGTACATAGTTGAACCATGTTCAGTGTAGAACCTTAATAATTCCTTAAATGCAAACATGCATAACTCTGTTCCATGTTTAGTCTTAAAGCCCAATTGATTAGGAGTGGTTTCCAAGTACATCTCCATTCTGTGAAAAAGGACAGTGTCTATTATCTTCGAAAATATGTTCGATAGACATATTGGCCTATAATTACCTTTGTCGTTTACTCGTCTATTCTGGTCTTTAATAACTGGTACAATAACAGACTGTGAAATTTCTTTTAGTATATAACCATGCACCAGAATCGAAGACACAAGGATAGACAAAAGCACGACGAGTTGAGAATCAGTGAACTTAACATGTTCTACATTGATACCATCCAGACCTGGTGACTTATTTTTTGAGAGTCCATTAATAATATCCATCAGTTCAGCTGCACCAACAGTCATTCCCTTATTGCCAGTGGAATAGTCATAACAAACTTTATCACATCGGCTATCCTCCACATCATTAAATAAATGTTCATAATGATGCTTCCACATTGACCCGATGTTTACGTCACCGTGTATATTATCAATGTTTGTCGGAAGTTTTACTTTACTGTTCGTACAGTGCTTAATTTCTTTCCAGAATTTGCAGTTGTCTTTTTGACACAACTGTTCTGCAATGTTATCAACACTGATAGTTTCTTTCTCCCTTTTACATTTTCTGATTGTCAGCTTGAATTTCATTCTGGGTAATTTCATAACATTAAAAATGTCACCTTGTCTAGGTTTACCAATATCTTTCCATATACAGTAAGCATCACGGGCTGCACAATGAAGCTCTTTCACTCGCTCGTTCCAACCTGGTTACAGCATTATACTTATAAGCACCTTTGCGATTTGACCGAAGTGTGTGACCAAACCTCTTCAATGTAATCATGACAGAATTGTAAAAGTCATCGAGATCATCATGATGATTACAGTTATGACAATTGGGATCAGTGCATCTAACACCCGGTGAAACATTAAGTTTGCTCATTTCAACGTTCGTGCATTCTGTATATGCGTCAATATCTTGTGGGTGTAATCTGTCCCACTGTATGCCTTGCTACAATTGCACTGTCTATGCTGAACGATATCGGGTGGTGATCAGAATAAATAATGTCATAAAGTATGGACATGTTAAATAGGCAATCCTTCGCATCAGCGGTACATATGATATTGTCTAGCCAATATGTAGTTCCCCAGGCAGAACTAACGTATGTACATGTGTCTATCTGGAGAGTATCTTGATCACACATAGCCAGAGTAAATTCTTTGTAGAAATCAAGTAAGATATTCCCAAAAAAAATTTCTTGGAAATATCCGCATTAAAATCACCAACAATAATGATACATGAGCTATTAATATTATTAACATATACAGCAATTTGGGACATATAATCATTGAACCTGTCCCTGTTTTCCTCGCATTAATAAGGTAAATATACGTTTAGTAGATAATACTCCTTATTATCCCAACAAATTCTTATGCCACATAGCCAGTCATAGCATTAGTCAAGAATGGTGATGTATTGATCAACGGAACGTTTCCATAAAATACCTACTCCACCATACCAGTTGAAATACCACAAGATGCATCTACAGGAGAAACACCATAACCCACATAACCATTGTGACAGGTGTTTAGTATATGGCAATCTTGTTTAGTGAGCATAAGCTCTTGTAGGCACAGTATATCACATTTCATTAACAAATTATTGTTGGATTACTAGTTTCTGCTGTTTGGTGGTTGGACATTTAGTTAGTTTTTTATTTTAAATTAATAAAATTTGCATATATAATTTATTTCAGTTATTCAATAAGAGAATTTGTTATTAACCAAAATGTCTGTTATCATAAATGTTAGTCTTAGAGGTTTGTGACTGTGTGGGAAGTGTTTTACCACGTGTTGTTGTCCGGCCACATTCTTGAGCAAGCCGACCCAACCGATGGGTTGTTTGTTGAGGAGCTGTGGCTGACAGAGAGTTCTCCAGGTAGTGACAGGATAACATCTGTGGAACTATAGAGAACTTGGCACTCACACAGGGCCTCCCATTACTTCTCTTTAAATAGCACTACTGTATTGTGAGCAC
>CM034538.1:48914380-49056880 GCA_020002185.1 Paraescarpia echinospica | reverse complement strand
CATGTGAGGTTGATGTGAGTGATGCAGCAATTGCAAGTCCCCCTACCTTGTGTGAGGTTGATGTGAGTGATGCAGCAGTCACAAGTCCCCATACCCCGTTTGAGGTTGATGTGAGTGATGCAGCAGTCGCAAGTCCCCCTACCTTGTGTGAGGTTGATGTGAGTGATGCAGCAGTCACAAGTCCCCCTACCCCGTGTGAGTTTGTTGTGAGTGATGCAGCAGTTGCAAGTCCCCCTATCCCGTGTGAGGTTGAAGTGAGTGATGCAGCAATTGCCAGTCCCCCTACCCCGTGTGAGGTTGATGTGAGTGATGCACCAGTCACAAGCCCCCTGCCCCCTGTGAGGCTGATGTAAGTGATGCACCAGTCACAAGTCCCCCTGCCCTCTATGAGGTTGATGTGAGTAACGTATACTCATTAATACCAGGTGCTGCTGACACAAAGCATTTGTTGACAACTGTCAACAAAGTCACACTGATGAATTACCTCATAAACACTGCAGTGTTTAAACCTTTACATAAGTATTGTCAACAAAAAGTGCTGCATAACTGCCAGCTCCGGGCTAAGCAGTCTCTCATGTTTATCATCAGTTTCTAGAAGGCTGCCTACATCTGGCAAGCCGTCAGTTCTGGATCGCTGACTGTGGACCATGAGAATGACACCTGTTGTATTCTGTTCTATTTCTGTTTTTATTAACCTAACTTCAACATTCTGTTTGTTGGTGATACTCTGTTCAGTTCAATGTCAGGAAACAAACAAAGGCAGTGATTTAAGGAAAATGTTCAAATGATACATCAATTATAATAGTTGTGGTAATCTTCTGGTAAAGTGTGAACCACATGATTGATTCTAAGTGTCTTTAGCTAAGTGTTACATAAGAGAGGAGTGACTGTAAACTGATACACACAGTACATCATCAGCACTGAATGCCCCAAGGAGACATCAATTATGACACACTAAATGGCAAAAACAGCCTTAGTAGTACAGCAAACATTGCTGCCTGGTTGCATAATGTTTGTTACTGTAGATTGCATTGGAAATAAACTATGCTATAGAAAACTTAATCAGTTAATAATAATAATAATAATAATAATTGTGTTTATTTTTCCAACATAAGAACAACACACAAAGTGTGATACATCTAGAAATAACTATGTCAGAAAAAAACGGTATATTGAAGAAATTTCTTATATTTGTATACCCCTATGAATTATCTGCTTACAACACATGGCAAAGATTACAAAAATACACATTAATAATAATAGTAATTTAGTGATAATCGGTATTTTATATTGACTAGCAGCAGTTTTTTAGCAGTAACCTGTATTTGTCGATAATGCACCTTTTTAAAATACAGCTGTACAAAGAAATGCATGAAATGTGGGCTTTATGACAGAAAAAGCAAGCAAAACTGTGCAATATCAATGTTGGGCACACCAGTACAGGCGACGAGGCATCAAACCAGTACAGGCGACAAGGCATCAAACCAGTAAAGGTGATGAGGCATCAAACCACTACAGGTGACGAGGCATCAAACCAGTACAGGCGACGAGGCATCAAACCAGTACAGGCGACGAGGCAACAAACCAGTACAGGTGATGAGGCATCAAACCAGTACAGGTGACGAGGCATCAAACCAGTACAGGCAAACGAGGCATCAAACCAGTACAGGTGATGAGGTATCAAACCAGTACAGGTGATTAGGCATCAAACCAGTAATGGTGACGAGGCATCAAACCAGTACAGGCGACGAGGCATCAAACCAGTACAGGTGATGAGGCATCAAAACAGTACAGGTGATGAGGCATCAAACCAGTACAGGCGATGAGGCATCAAACCATTACAGGTGATGAGGCATCAAACCAGTACAGGTGAGGAGGCATCAAACCAGTACAGGTGACGAGGCATCAAACCAGTACAGGTGACGAGGCATCAAACCAGCAAAGGCGACGAGGCATCAAACCAGTACAGGTGACGAGGCATCAAACCAGTACAGGTGACGAGGCATCAAACCAGTACAGGTGATGAGGCATCAAACCAGTACAGGCGTCGAGGCATCAAACCAGTACAGGTGACGAGGCATCAAACCAGTACAGGTGATGAGGCATCAAACCAGTACAGGTGACGAGGCACCAAACCAGTACAGGTGACGAGGCATCAAACAAGTACAGGTGACGAGGCATCAAACCAGTACAGGCGACGAGGCATCAAACCAGTACAGGTGACGAGGCATCAAACCAGTACAGGTGACGAGGCATCAAACCAGTACAGGTGATGAGGCATCAAACCAGTACAGGTGATGAGGCATCAAACCAGTACAGGTGATGAGGCATCAAACCAGTACAGGTGATGAGGCATCAAACCAGTACAGGCGACGAGGCACCAAACCAGTACAGGCGACGAGGCATCAAACCAGTACAGGCGACGAGGCATCAAACCAATACAGGTGACGAGGCATCAAACCAGTACAGGTGATGAAGCATCAAACCAGTACAGGTGACGAGGCATCAAACCAGTACAGGCGACGAGGCATCAAACCAGTACAGGTGATGAGACATCAAACCAGTACTGGTGACAAGGCATCAAACCAGTACAGGTGATGAGGCATCAAACCAGTACAGGCGACGAGGCATCAAACCAGTACAGGTGATGAGACATCAAACCAGTACAGGTGACAAGGCATCAAACCAGTACAGGTGATGAGTCATCAAATCAGTACAGGTGATGAGGCATCAAATCAGTACAGGCGATGAGGCATCAAACCAGTACTGGTGACAAGGCATCAAACCAGTACAGGCGATAAGGCATCAAACCATGTCCACTGCTTAATAAAACCAATGACAACAAGGTAATTTTACATTGACTGGGGAACAGGGAACCTGTATGGGATGACTTTTCTGTGTACAATTGGGAAAACTGGGAACAGGGAACTTACATGGGATGACATTTTCTGTGTACATTTGGGAAGACTGGGAAAAGGGAACTTATATGGGATATGACATTTTTCAGTGTACATTTAGGAAAACTGGGAACAGGGAACTTACATGGGATGACATTTTCTGTGTACATTTGGGAAAACTGGGAACAGGGAATTTACATGGGATGACATTTTATGTGCACAATTGGGAAGACTGGGAAACGGGAACTTACATGGGATGACATGTTCTGTGTACATTTGGGAAGACTGGGAACAGGGAACTTACATGGGATGACATTTTTTGTGTAAATTAGAGAAGACTGGGAAAAGAGAACTTACATGGGATTACATTTTCTGTGTACATTTGGGAAGACTAGGAACAGGGAACTTACATGGGATGTCATTTTCTGTGTACATTTGGGAAGACTGGGAACAGGGAACTTACATGGGATGACATTTTCTGTATACATTTGGGAAGACTGGGAGCAGGGAACTTACACGGGATGACATTTTATGGGTACATTTGGGAAGACTAGGAACAGGGAACTTAAATGGGATGACATTTTATGGGTACATTTGGGAAGACTGGGAACAGGGAAATTACATGGGATGACATTTTCTGTGTACATTTAGGAAGACTGGGAACAGGGACCTTACATGGGATTACATTTTCTGTGTACATTTGGGAAGACTGGGAACAGGGAACTTACATGGTATGACAGTTTGTGTGTACATTTGGGAAGACTGGGAACAGGGAACTTACATGGGATGACATTTTCTGTGTACATTTGGGAAGATTGGGAACAGGGAACTTACATGGGATGACTTTTCTGTGTACATTTGGGAAGACTGGGAAAATGGAACTTACATGGGATGACATTTTCTGTGTACATTTGGGAAGACTGGGAACAGGGAACTTACACGGGATGACATATTCTGTGTACATTTAGGAAGACTGGGAACAGGGAATTGATATGGGATATGACATTTTCTGTTTACATTAGGGAAGACTGGGAACAGGGAACTTACATGGGATGACATTTTTTGTGTACATTATGGAAGACTGGGTACAGGGAACTTACATGGGATTACATTTTCTGTGCACATTTGGGAAGACTGGGAAACAGGAACTTACATGGGATGACATGTTCTGTGTACATTTGGGAAGACTCGGAACAGGGAACTTACATGGGATGACATTTTCTGTGTACATTTGGGAAGATTAGGAAAAGGGAACTTACATGGGATTACATTTTCTGTGTACTTTTGGGAAGACTGGGAACAGGGAACTTACATGGGATGACATTTTCTGTGTACATTTGGGAAGATTGGGAAAAGGGAACATAGATGGGATTACATTTTCTGTGTACTTTTGGGAAGACTGGGAACAGGGAACTTACATGGGATGACATTTTCTGTGTACATTTGGGAAGATTGGGAACAGGGAACTTACATGGGATGACTTTTCTGTGTACATTTGGGAAGACTAGGAAAATGGAACTTACATGGGATGACATTTTCTGTGTACATTTGGGAAGACTGGGAACAGGGAACTTACATGGTTTGGCAGTTTCTGTGTACAATTGGGAAGACTGGGAACAGGGAATTACATGGGATGACATTTTCTGTGTACATTTGGGAAGACTGAGAAAAGGGAATTAACATTGGATGACATTTTCTGTGTACATGTGGGAAGGCTGGAAACAGGGACCTTACATGGGATGACATTTTCTGTGTACATTTGGGAAGACTGGGAACAGGGAACTTACATGGTTTGGCAGTTTCTGTGTACAATTGGGAAGACTGGGAACAGGGAATTACATGGGATGACATTTTCTGTGTACATTTGGGAAGACTGAGAAAAGGGAATTAACATTGGATGACATTTTCTGTGTACATGTGGGAAGGCTGGAAACAGGGACCTTACATGGGATGACATTTTCTGTGTACATTTGGGAAGACTGGGAACAGGGAAATTACATGGGATGACATTTTCTGTGTACATCTGGGAAGACTAGGAACAGAGAACTTACATGGGATGACATTTTCTGTGCACATTTGGGAAGATTAGGAAAAGGGAACTTACATGGGATGACATTTTCTGTGTACACCTGGGAAGACTAGGAACAGGGAACTTACATGGGATGACATTTTCTGTGTACATTTGGGTAGACTGGAACAGGGAACTTACATGGGATTACATTTTCTGTGTACATTTGGGAAGACTGGGAAAAGGGAACTTAGATGGGATTACATTTTCTGTGTACATTTGGGAAGACTGGGAACAGGGAACTTACATGGGATGATATTTTCTGTGTACATTTGGGAAGGCTGGAAACAGGGACCTTACATGGGATGACATTTTCTTTGAACATTTGCGAAGACTGGGAACAGGGAACTTACATGGGATGACATTTTCTGTGCACATTTGGGAAGATTAGGAAAAGGGAACTTACATGGTATGACATTTTCTGTGTACATCTGGGAAGACTAGAAACAGGGAACTTACATGGGATGACATTTTTTGTGCACATTTGGGAAGATTAGGAAAAGGGAACTTACATGGGATGACATTTTCTGTGTACATCTGGGAAGACTAGGAAGAGGGAACTTACATGGGATGAAATTTTCTGTGTACATTTGGGTAGACTGGAACAGGACTCTTACATGGGATTACATTTTCTGTGTACATTTGGGAAGACTGGGAACAGGGAACTTACATGGTATGACAGTTTGTGTGTACATTTGGGAAGACTGGGAACAAGGAACTTACATGGGATGACATTTTCTGTGTACATTTGGGAAGATTGGGAACAGGGAACATACATGGGATGACTTTTCTGTGTACATTTGGGAAGACTGGGAAAATGGAACTTACATGGGATGACATTTTCTGTGTACATTTGGGAAGACTGGGAGCAGGGAACTTACACGGGATGACATTTTCTGTGTACATTTAGGAAGACTGGGAACAGGGAACTGATATGGGATATGACATTATCTGTGTACGTTAGGGAAGACTGGGAACAGGGAACTTACATGGGATGACATTTTCTGTGTACATTTAGGAAGATTGGGAACAGGGAATTTACATGGGATGACTTTTTTTTGCACATTTGGGAAGATTAGGAAAAGGGAACTTACATGGGATGACATTTTCTGTGTACATCTGGGAAGACTAGGAACAGGGAACTTACATGGGTTGACATTTTCTGTGTACATTTGGGAAGACTGGGAACAGGGAATTTACATGGGATGACATTTTCTGTGCACAATTGGGAAGACTGGGAAATGGGAACTTACATGGGATGACATGTTCTGTGTACATTTGGGAAGACTGGGAACAGGGAACTTACATGGGATGACATTTTTTGTGTAAATTAGAGAAGACTGGGAAAAGAGAACTTACATGGGATTACATTTTCTGTGTACATTTGGGAAGACTAGGAACAGGGAACTTACATGGGATGTCATTTTCTGTGTACATTTGGGAAGACTAGGAACAGGGAACTTACATGGGATGACATTTTATGGGTACATTTGGGAAGACTGGGAACAGGGAAATTACATGGGATGACATTTTCTGTGTACATTTAGGAAGACTGGGAACAGGGACCTTACATGGGATTACATTTTCTGTGTACATTTGGGAAGACTGGGAACAGGGAACTTACATGGTATGACAGTTTGTGTGTACATTTGGGAAGACTGGGAACAGGGAACTTACATGGGATGACATTTTCTGTGTACATTTGGGAAGATTGGGAACAGGGAACTTACATGGGATGACTTTTCTGTGTACATTTGGGAAGACTGGGAAAATGGAACTTACATGGGATGACATTTTCTGTGTACATTTGGGAAGACTGGGAACAGGGAACTTACACGGGATGACATATTCTGTGTACATTTAGGAAGACTGGGAACAGGGAATTGATATGGGATATGACATTTTCTGTTTACATTAGGGAAGACTGGGAACAGGGAACTTACATGGGATGACATTTTTTGTGTACATTATGGAAGACTGGGTACAGGGAACTTACATGGGATTACATTTTCTGTGCACATTTGGGAAGACTGGGAAACAGGAACTTACATGGGATGACATGTTCTGTGTACATTTGGGAAGACTCGGAACAGGGAACTTACATGGGATGACATTTTCTGTGTACATTTGGGAAGATTAGGAAAAGGGAACTTACATGGGATTACATTTTCTGTGTACTTTTGGGAAGACTGGGAACAGGGAACTTACATGGGATGACATTTTCTGTGTACATTTGGGAAGATTGGGAAAAGGGAACATAGATGGGATTACATTTTCTGTGTACTTTTGGGAAGACTGGGAACAGGGAACTTACATGGGATGACATTTTCTGTGTACATTTGGGAAGATTGGGAACAGGGAACTTACATGGGATGACTTTTCTGTGTACATTTGGGAAGACTAGGAAAATGGAACTTACATGGGATGACATTTTCTGTGTACATTTGGGAAGACTGGGAACAGGGAACTTACATGGTTTGGCAGTTTCTGTGTACAATTGGGAAGACTGGGAACAGGGAATTACATGGGATGACATTTTCTGTGTACATTTGGGAAGACTGAGAAAAGGGAATTAACATTGGATGACATTTTCTGTGTACATGTGGGAAGGCTGGAAACAGGGACCTTACATGGGATGACATTTTCTGTGTACATTTGGGAAGACTGGGAACAGGGAAATTACATGGGATGACATTTTCTGTGTACATCTGGGAAGACTAGGAACAGAGAACTTACATGGGATGACATTTTCTGTGCACATTTGGGAAGATTAGGAAAATGGAACTTACATGGGATGACATTTTCGGTGTACACCTGGGAAGACTAGGAACAGGGAACTTACATGGGATGACATTTTCTGTGTACATTTGGGTAGACTGGAACAGGGAACTTACATGGGATTACATTTTCTGTGTACATTTGGGAAGACTGGGAAAAGGGAACTTAGATGGGATTACATTTTCTGTGTACATTTGGGAAGACTGGGAACAGGGAACTTACATGGGATGATATTTTCTGTGTACATTTGGGAAGGCTGGAAACAGGGACCTTACATGGGATGACATTTTCTTTGAACATTTGCGAAGACTGGGAACAGGGAACTTACATGGGATGACATTTTCTGTGCACATTTGGGAAGATTAGGAAAAGGGAACTTACATGGTATGACATTTTCTGTGTACATCTGGGAAGACTAGGAACAGGGAACTTACATGGGATGACATTTTTTGTGCACATTTGGGAAGATTAGGAAAAGGGAACTTACATGGGATGACATTTTCTGTGTACATCTGGGAAGACTAGGAAGAGGGAACTTACGTGGGATGACATTTTCTGTGTACATTTGGGTAGACTGGAACAGGACTCTTACATAGGATTACATTTTCTGTGTACATTTGGGAAGACTGGGAACAGGGAACTTACATGGTATGACAGTTTGTGTGTACATTTGGGAAGACTGGGAACAAGGAACTTACATGGGATGACATTTTCTGTGTACATTTGGGAAGATTGGGAACAGGGAACATACATGGGATGACTTTTCTGTGTACATTTGGGAAGACTGGGAAAATGGAACTTACATGGGATGACATTTTATGTGTACATTTGGGAAGACTGGGAACAGGGAACTTACATGGGATGACATTTTCTGTGTACATTTGGGAAGACTGGGAGCAGGGAACTTACACGGGATGACATTTTCTGTGTACATTTAGGAAGACTGGGAACAGGGAACTGATATGGGATATGACATTTTCTGTGTACGTTAAGGAAGACTGGGAACAGGGAACTTACATGGGATGACATTTTCTGTGTACATTTGGGAAGACTGGGAACAGGGAAATTACATGGGATGACATTTTCTGTGTACATCTGGGAAGACTAGGAACAGAGAACTTACATGTGATGACATTTTCTGTGCACATTTGGGAATATTAGGAAAAGGGAACTTACATGGGATGACATTTTCTGTGTACACCTGGGAAGACTAGGAACAGGGAACTTACATGGGATGACATTTTCTGTGTACATTTGGGTAGACTGGAACAGGGAACTTACATGGGATTACATTTTCTGTGTACATTTGGGAAGACTGGGAAAAGGGAACTTAGATGGGATTACATTTTCTGTGTACATTTGGGAAGACTGGGAACAGGGAACTTACATGGGATGATATTTTCTGTGTACATTTGGGAAGGCTGGAAACAGGGACCTTACATGGGATGACATTTTCTTTGAACATTTGCGAAGACTGGGAACAGGGAACTTACATGGGATGACATTTTCTGTGCACATTTGGGAAGATTAGGAAAAGGGAACTTACATGGTATGACATTTTCTGTGTACATCTGGGAAGACTAGGAACAGGGAACTTACATGGGATGACATTTTTTGTGCACATTTGGGAAGATTAGGAAAAGGGAACTTACATGGGATGACATTTTCTGTGTACATCTGGGAAGACTAGGAAGAGGGAACTTACATGGGATGACATTTTCTGTGTACATTTGGGTAGACTGGAACAGGACTCTTACATGGGATTACATTTTCTGTGTACATTTGGGAAGACTGGGAACAGGGAACTTACATGGTATGACAGTTTGTGTGTACATTTGGGAAGACTGGGAACAAGGAACTTACATGGGATGACATTTTCTGTGTACATTTGGGAAGATTGGGAACAGGGAACATACATGGGATGACTTTTCTGTGTACATTTGGGAAGACTGGGAAAATGGAACTTACATGGGATGACATTTTATGTGTACATTTGGGAAGACTGGGAACAGGGAACTTACATGGGATGACATTTTCTGTGTACATTTGGGAAGACTGGGAGCAGGGAACTTACACGGGATGACATTTTCTGTGTACATTTAGGAAGACTGGGAACAGGGAACTGATATGGGATATGACATTTTCTGTGTACGTTAGGGAAGACTGGGAACAGGGAACTTACATGGGATGACATTTTCTGTGTACATTTAGGAAGATTGGGAACAGGGAATTTACATGGGATGACTTTTTTTTGCACATTTGGGAAGATTAGGAAAAGGGAACTTACATGGGATGACATTTTCTGTGTACATCTGGGAAGACTAGGAACAGGGAACTTACATGGGTTGACATTTTCTGTGTACATTTGGGTAGGCTGGAACAGGGAACTTACATGGGATTACATTTTCTGTGTACATTTGGGAAGACTGGGAACAGGGAACTTACATGGTATGACAGTTTGTGTGTACATTTGGGAAGACTGGGAACAGGGAACTTACATGGGATGACATTTTCTGTGTACATTTGGGAAGATTGGGAACAGGGAACTTACATGGGATGACTTTTCTGTGTACATTTGGGAAGACTGGGAAAATGGAACTTACATGGGATGACATTTTCTGTGTACATTTGAGAAGACCGGGAACAGGGAACTTACATGGGATGACATTTTCTGTGTACATTTAGGAAGACTGGAAACAGGGAACTTACATGGGATGACTTTTCTGTGTACATTTGGGAAGACTGGGAAAATGGAACTTACATGGGATGACATTTTCTGTGTACATTTGGGTAGACTGGGAACAGGGAACTGATATGGGATATGATATTTTCTGTGTACATTAGGGAAGACTGGGAACAGGGAACTTATGTGGGATGACATTTTCTGTGTACATTATGGAAGACTGGGAACAGGGAACTTACATGGGATTACATTTCCTGTGCACATTTGGGAAGACTGGGAAACAGGAACTTACATGGGATGACATGTTCTGTGTACATTTGGGAAGACTAGGAACAGGGAACTTACATGGGATGACATTTTCTGTGTACATCTGGGAAGACTAGAAACAGGGAACTTACATGGGATGACATTTTGTGTGTACATTTGGGAAGACTGGGAACAGGGAACTTACATGGTTTGGCAGTTTCTGTGTACAATTGGGAAGACTGGGAACAGGGAATTACATGGGATGACATTTTCTGTGTACATTTGGGAAGACTGAGAAAAGGGAATTAACATTGGATGACATTTTCTGTGTATATGTGGGAAGGCTGGAAACAGGGACCTTACATGGGATGACATTTTCTGTGCACATTTGGGAAGATTAGGAAAAGTGAACTTACATGGGATGACATTTTTTCTGTGTACATCTGGGAAGACTAGGAACAGAGAACTTACATGAGATGACATTTTCTGTGTACATTTGGGTAGACTGGAACAGGGAACTTACATGGGATTACATTTTCTGTGTACATTTGGGAAGACTGGGAAAAGGGAACATAGATGGGATTACATTTTCTGTGTACTTTTGGGAAGACTGGGAACAGGGAACTTACATGGTATGGCAGTTTCTGTGTACAATTGGGAAGACTGGGAACAGGGAATTACATGGGATGACATTTTCTGTGTACATTTGCGATGACTGGGAACAGGGAACTTACATGGGATGACATTTTCTGTGTACATTTGGGTAGATTGGAACAGGGAACTTACATGGGATTACATTTTCTGTGTACATTTGGGAAGACTGGGAAAAGGGAACTTCGATGGGATTACATTTTCTGTGTACATTTGGGAAGACTGGGAACAGGGAACTTACATGGGATGACATTTTCTGTGTACATTTGGGAAGATTGGGAACAGGGAACTTACATGGGATGACTTTTCTGTGTACATTTGGGAAGACTAGGAAAATGGAACTTACATGGGATGACATTTTCTGTGTACATTTGGGAAGACTGGGAACAGGGAACTTACATGGTTTGGCAGTTTCTGTGTACAATTGGGAAGACTGGGAACAGGGAATTACATGGGATGACATTTTCTGTGTACATTTGGGAAGACTGAGAAAAGGGAATTAACATTGGATGACATTTTCTGTGTATATGTGGGAAGGCTGGAAACAGGGACCTTACATGGGATGACATTTTCTGTGCACATTTGGGAAGATTAGGAAAAGTGAACTTACGTGGGATGACATTTTTTCTGTGTACATCTGGGAAGACTAGGAACAGGGAACTTACATGAGATGACATTTTCTGTGTACATTTGGGTAGACTGGAACAGGGAACTTACATGGGATTACATTTTCTGTGTACATTTGGGAAGACTGGGAAAAGGGAACATAGATGGGATTACATTTTCTGTGTACTTTTGGGAAGACTGGGAACAGGGAACTTACATGGTATGGCAGTTTCTGTGTACAATTGGGAAGACTGGGAACAGGGAATTACATGGGATGACATTTTCTGTGTACATTTGCGATGACTGGGAACAGGGAACTTACATGGGATGACATTTTCTGTGTACATTTGGGTAGATTGGAACAGGGAACTTACATGGGATTACATTTTCTGTGTACATTTGGGAAGACTGGGAAAAGGGAACTTCGATGGGATTACATTTTCTGTGTACATTTGGGAAGACTGGGAACAGGGAACTTACATGGGATGACATTTTCTGTGTACATTTGGGAAGGCTGGAAACGGGGACCTTACATGGGATAACATTTTGTTTGTACATTTGTGAAGACTGGGAACAGGGATCTTACATGTGATGACATTTTCTGTGCACATTTGGGAAGATTAGGAAAAGGGAACTTACATGGGATGACATTTTCTGTGTACATCTGGGAAGACTAGGAAGAGGGAACTTACATGGGATGACACTTTCTGTGTACATTTGGGTAGACTGGAACAGGGAACTTACATGGGATTACATTTTCTGTGTACATTTGGGAAGACTGGGAAAAGGGAACTTAGATGGGATTACATTTTCTGTGTACATTTGGGAAGATTGGGAACAGGGAACTTACATGGGATGACATTTTCTGTGTACATTTGGGAAGGCTGGAAACAGGGACCTTACATGGGATGACATTTTCTGTGCACATTTGGGAAGACTGGGAAACAGGAACTTACATGGGATGACATGTTCTGTGTACATTTGGGAAGACTAGGAACAGGCAACTTACATGGGATGACGTTTTTTGGGTACATTTGGGAAGACTGAGAACAGGGAACTTACATGGGATTACATTTTCTGTGTACATTTGGAGAGACTGGGAACAGGGAACTTACATGGGATGACATTTTATGCACCAACAATACAAATGTTACAATGTTGTTTTAATGCATTTATACATTTCTAATTGTATATGTGATACAGCAATTGACTAATGTGGCAATTATCCAAGATGACAACTGTACCTACCTGTACAGGTGTGAACTCCTTGCAATATCTACATGTGCAAGTGAGTATTCACTGTAGCGTCTACCTGGACATGTGAATATTCACCACAGTACCTACTGGTATAGGTGAGAATTCATTACAGTATCTACCTGTACAGACTGGCAACAGGGAACTTACATACAGGTGAGAATTCATTATAGCATCTACATGTACATGTGAGTATTCACTACAGTATCTACCTGTACAGGTGAGAATTCATTACAGTATTTACATATACAGGTGAGAATTAATTGCAATATCAACATGTACAGGTGAAAATTTATGACAGTATCTACGTGTACAAGTGTGTATTTATTGCAATATCTACCTATACAGGTGGTTATTCACTACAGTATCTACCTATCCATGTGAGTATTCAGTACTGTATCTACCTATACATGTGAGTATTCAGTACTGTATCTACCTGTACATGTGAGTATTCACTACAATATTTACCTGTACATGTGAGTATTCACTACAGTGTCTACCTATACAGGTGAGTATTCACTACAGTGTCTACCTATACAGGTGAGTATTCACTACAGTGTCTACCTATACAGGTGAGTATTCACTATTGTATCTACATGTACATGTGAGTATTCACTATAGTATCTACCTATACATGTGAGTATTCAGTACTGTATCTACCTATACATGTGAGTATTCAGGACTGTATCTACCTGTACATGTGAGTATTCACTACAATATTTACCTGTACATGTAAGTATTCACTACAGTGACTACCTATACAGGTGAGTATTCACTACAGTGTCTACCTATACAGGTGAGTATTCACTATTGTATCTACATGTACATGTGAGTATTCACTATAGTATCTACATGTACATGTGAGTATTCACTACAATATTTACCTGTACATATGAGTATTCACTACAGTGTCTACCTATACAGGTGAGTATTCACTACAGTGTCTACCTACACAGGTGAGTATTCACTATTGTATCTACATGTACATGTGAGTATTCACTATAGTATCTACATGTACATGTGAGTATTCACTACAATATCTACCTGTACAGGTGAGAATTCATTGTTGCAAGGCCACTCCTGTAATATAATGGAAGCATGAACCCCATCAAATATGCAAATGAGGGCAGAATATATTCCGCTGATAATGACCCATTGGCCACAAACTTTAGAATAACCCTGCACTATAATGAGTGGGTCCTTTCAATATTTCCAAACTCATCAATTCATTTTCCCAACAAGTTAGTGAACAACGGCTAAACTAGAAGCACTGCTTGGTGACAGCCATTGACACAGTGAATGTGGGTGACACAGGCAGTGTCAGGGAACTACTGCATCTATTGACATGTCACGCATGCATGCAGATGCATACTGATGCACTTTGGATGGGCAGTGTCCAATATAATTGGATGTCGATTGTTACAGAAAATAATTAAATGTGATAAATAACAAAGTTTAAACTGATCCCAAATTATTCATTGAATTGCAGGACAGTTGAATTAGCTGATAGGACAGTTGAATTAGCTGACAGGACAGTTGAATTAGCTGACAGGACAGTTTCCCACCAGATGAAATACCATACTGGATACTGGATGAATTACTTCATCTGACAGAGGCTGACCAGTCGAATTACTTCACTGGACAATTGCTCACTGGATGAATTATCTCATTGGACAGCCGCTCACTGGGTGAATTACCTCACAATATTTTCTCAAAAAGGTCTGAGCATCTATTCAATATGTTATTTATGAAATTTATTACACAAGACACAATATGTTGGAGTATATATCTCCACGATTTTTGTATGTATGGAACAGGACTTTTCTAGGCATGCTAGCGAGCCTGTTAGGGTGGTTCACAGATTTAGAGTTTTTCTAATTTCATGTGGGGGGCCCTGATGGGATGAGATCTTGGACACCAGCGCTGCCTGTGGCTGATCGCACGAGTGGCTGCCAACGGGTGAGTGCATGTTAACCTTGAGCTTGGCTTTATATAGTAACTGTGTAGCTTTGCAGTATATAGTACATGGTAGGTATCCATTTGCATCATAAAGTAATCATATAAACTTTTTGATCTACAGGTGGCTTGAACAAGATTATATTAATAGAAAGGTCTATTTTCTTGCAGTGCAACGCCGGTGTAACTCAGCTAGTTTAATATAATTATTACTAACGAAAAAGGTCAACTGTTATAATATTGCTTGTGTTGGTTGGTGTGAGAGAATGCACACATGCACATGGAACATGCACTCATGCTTACAGAACAATCACACATGTACACGGAACATGGATATGTGCATACGTACTACACATGCACACACGCTGTAGGAGAGAGGGAAGCACAATCAACCTGTCTCCGATGTGGGCCACCTAAACAGGGAGTGGAGTTGGGAAGGAGCCCATTACTCAGTGTCACAGTGACACTGGACACAAAGGTAATTGGTGCAGGTGTCACTGAGGAGGCGCCAGGTAACTACCATTATTACTGCCAGGCAAACAACCAGCTCAGCACACATTCTGATGCTGCTAGGTTGTTCTGCAGCAAGCAGTCATCTACACTTCATAATTGTTCTGTAGCAAGCAGTCATCTACACTTCATAATTGTTATGTAGCAAGCAGTCATCTACACTTCATAATTGTCAGAATAATTCTCACAATCTATCAACTATTATTTAACACACTCATGATGATATCTGATGTATTGAATACTGCCAGAGTGGAATGTGTACTGTAAGAGACACACTTGAACTGTAAGAGACACAACTGTACTGTAGGAGAAACTCCTATACTGTACTGTACTGTACTGTAAGACACACGCACGCACGCACGCGCGCACGCACGCACACACACACACACACACACACTCACACACACACACACACACACATACTGTAGGAGACACACCTGTACTGTACTGTGCTGTATTGTACTGTAAGAGACACACACATACTGTAAGAGACACACACATACTGTAGGAGACACATCTGTACTGTACTGTACTGGACTGTATAGCACTGTACTGCACTGCACTGCACTGCACTGCACTGCACTGCACTGCACTGCACTGCACTGTAAGAGACATGCACATACTGTAGGAGACACATCTGTACTGTACTGTACTGTACTGTACTGTAAGAGACACACATACTGCAGGAGACACACCTGTACTGTAAGAGACACACCTGTACTGTACTGTAAGAGACACACACATACTGTAAGAGACACACTTGTACTGTACTGTAAGAGACACACCTGTACTGTACTGTAAGAGACACACACATACTGTAAGAGACACACTTGTACTGTACTGTACTGTACTGTACTGTACTGTAAGATACACACACACATACTGTAAGAGACACAACTGTACTGTACTGTAAGATACACACCTGTACTGTACTGTACTGTACTGTAAGAGACACACATACTGCAGGAGACACACCTGTACTGTAAGAGACACACCTGTACTGTACTGTAAGAGACACACACATACTGTAAGAGACACACTTGTACTGTACTGTAAGAGACACACCTGTACTGTACTGTAAGAGACACACACATACTGTAAGAGACACACTTGTACTGTACTGTACTGTACTGTACTGTACTGTAAGATACACACACACACATACTGTAAGAGACACAACTGTACTGTACTGTAAGATACACACCTGTACTGTACTGTACTGTACTGTAAGAGACACACACATATTGGAAGAGACACACCTGTACCATAAGATACAAGGGAGGTTATGTGGATAGGGAGGGATGGGAGGTGTTAGTGGGAGGTAATGTGGATAGGGAGGGATGGGAGGTGTTAGTGGGAGGTAATGTGGATAGGGAGGGATGGGAGGTGTTAGTGGGAGGTAATGTGGATAGGGGGGGATGGGAGGCGTTAGTGGGAGGTAATGTGGATAGGGAGGGATGGGAGGTGTTAGTGGGAGGTAATGTGGATAGGGAGGTATGGGAGGTGTTAGTGGGAGGTAATGTGGATAGGGAGGGATGGGAGGTGTTAGTGGGAGGTAATGTGGATAGGGAGGGATGGGAGATGTTAGTAGTCGTTAGTAGTCGTTAGTGGATGGAGATGTCGGTGGGAGGGAATATACACAGGGAAGGATGGAAGATGTTAGTGGGTGGAGAATGATTGTCTGGTATAGGCAAGCAGAGAAGAAAATGCAATCATCTGATGAGGTAAAGTCAACTGTCTACTTAGAGAAACAAACATTTAAGCAGCCAACGATATGTTGTCCAAATAAATTACCAATTCTGAACAGTCTACAAACTCAAACTAGATTCAAATCAGATTCTAGTATAATCGACAACAAAACATTTGTCTCGCGAGTCTCAGATCGAGTTGCTCTTTAATACAGGTGTGGTGTGCTTCTACTACTGAACCTATCTAATGTAGAAACATCACACATCTGCCATGGCATGTCAGGCACAGATAAGAAAGCAGTGTCACAATGGAATGAGGTCAAGTGTTTACACTTGAGTGACTCCCAGTGTGCATGTAATGACAGAGGGCCCCCTAGTGATGGCCACAGCTATTTCTGTGGCTTTCTCTTGTTGAATGCAAAGGGGCAGGGGGTGGGGTTGGGGGCGGGGCTGGAGGGGGGCAGGAGACAGAGGAGAGGGGATGGATGGCTGGCAAATATATATAACTGTTTGTGCATGAAATGTATATAACTCTGTGTGTGCACATGCATGCACGAAATGTATATAACTCTGTGTGCGCACATGCATGCACACAAGCACGCACACATATATACAGTGTTTGTATGTGTGCGTGTACATGTGTGTGTGCATGTGCATGTCTGTGTGTGTATTTGTGTGCACATGTGTATGCATGCATGGGTGCGTGTGTGCAACCAAATGTGTGTGACCAAATGTGTGTGACCAAATGCATGCATATATGCATGTGAGCATGTCTGCGTATGGTTATTTATAGGTTGGAATATGTACAAACAATGAATTATTATGCTTGTAAGATCTATGTTCATGCGGGGCTGGAGGGGGGCAGGAGACAGAGGAGAGGGGATGGATGGCTGGCAAATATATATAACTGTTTGTGCATGAAATGTATATAACTCTGTGTGTGCACATGCATGCACGAAATGTATATAACTCTGTGTGCGCACATGCATGCACACAAGCACGCACACATATATACAGTGTTTGTATGTGTGCGTGTACATGTGTGTGTGCATGTGCATGTCTGTGTGTGTATTTGTGTGCACATGTGTATGCATGCATGGGTGCGTGTGTGCAACCAAATGTGTGTGACCAAATGCATGCATATATGCATGTGAGCATGTCTGCGTATGGTTATTTATAGGTTGGAATATGTACAAACAATGAATTATTATGCTTGTAAGATCTATGTTCATGCTCTGTCAAAAGTTATATTGTTGACCAATTTGATTTACTCACGAGGCTTGAACAAACATCATCTTGTGTTCAAATAAACAATTTTACTCATGACTGCATTAAAAATGAAACACATATTTAACTTGAAAATGTTTTGATTTTATTGGCATTTTATCTAACTTACCTAGAAATTACTTATTACGATTATACTACCAAAAACAATAGAGTTTGAGCAAATTGGTTTGTGTCTAGAAAAATAACAACACTTGTAACTCCACCATTTTCTACATAATTAAAAACACACTTATTTTTTTAAGTTACATAAATCTTTGTCAAATGTCCACAGGGAATTTTGAAGAAACAAACATGTACAAAGCATCTAGGTGTGTGTGTGTTAGTGCCCTAAATGTCGTCATTATTTTTGAAATTATGTGTAAACTTTTAACTGAAAATTATGTTAATTTGTATTGTATTTATTTAAGTTTTTTTAGTTCAGAAAGTACATAACACTTTATAAGTCATGTGGCGGCAACAGTATCTTATTGTGGTCCTGATTGTGCTGTTGTTACTATTGTTGAATAAACTTTCACTCAATGAATTCTACATCAATTATAATTAGATCTAGTGCCTGCAAAAATTCCTTGGAATTGAGGGAGAGGTGTCTTTGATGTAGCATTAGGGTTAAATTGTAGTAATTCAGCACTGAGGTGATCTTAGTGAATCGCTCTTGTCAGGGGAAGGCTTTTCATTGTTTAACTTTGTTCAGGATGGCTTCTTATATGTACTCTTCATCTCTTTATCCACTCTCCCATTGACATGATTATCATTCTAAGCTATTTTTTGTAACCAAATCTCACATTCTGATAAGACAGTCTTATGCATGAGTAAATCATTTATGTCTGTATAGTTTGATGTAGTAATAAGCATTCTCTGCAACTAGTTGTCGATCTTGGTGTTTATGCTGTTTAGTTGGGTTGTATGACTACAGCAGCTAGCTGTCTTGGTGTTTATGCTGTTTAGTTGGGGTGTATGACTCCAGCAACTAGCTATCTTGGTGTTTCTGCTGTTTAGTTGGGTTGTATGACTCCAGCAACTAGCTGTCTTGGTGTTTCTACTGTTTAGTAGTGTTGTATGACTCCAGCAACTAGCTGTCTTGGAGTTTATGCTGTTTAGTTGTGTTGTATGACTTCAGCAACTAGCTGTCTTGGTGTTTATGCTGTTTAGTTGGGTTGTATGACTCCCGCAACTAGTTGTCTTGGTGTTTCTGCTGTTTAGTTTGGTTGTATGACTCCAGCAACTAGCTGTCTTGGTGTTTATGCTGTTTAACTGGGTTGTATATGACTCCAGCAGCTAGCTGTCTGTGTGTTTCTGCTGTTTAGCTGAGTTGTATGACTTTAACAGCTAGCTGTGTTGGTGTTTCGGATGTTTAGCTGGGTTGTATGACTCTAGTAGCTAGCTGTATGTCTTTGTGTTTGTGTTATTTAATTTGGTTGTGTGACTCCAGCAGCTAGCTGTCTTGGTGTTTATGCTGTTTAACTGGGTTGTATATGACTCCAACAGCTAGCTGTCTGTGTGTTTCTGCTGTTTAGCTGAGTTGTATGACTTTAACAGCTAGCTGTGTTGGTGTTTCTGATGTTTAGCTGGGTTGTATGACTACAGTAGCTAGCTGTCTTGGTGTTTATGCTGTTTAACTGGGTTGTATGACTCTAGTAGCTAGATGGACTATTGTGTCCTAAAGCCCAACACCTCTATAGTTAAAAACACCAATCCATATATCAATGATTTGTGCTATAAAAACTATGAAGTAAATATGTTGTAACCAAAGTTTACAATGCTTTGTATGTCACTACTGTGACTCCCCTATACACCACATTGTACACCTCCTCTTCCACACCAGTTTGTATGTTGTTGAACAGTGTGGGTGGACGTTGGGGGTGGTGGTAACTGTGGAAGTTACAAGGAGACTACTTTCCTTGTTCAGTGAAGAAGTCCCACTTAGTTGCATAGCATGTGTATACCATGGACATATACTGCATGTCTGGCACTTGCACTAAATGACCTCTACGTCTGGGTGCAGGACATCTGGTCACATGACATTTGGTCACACAAAATTTTACTAGTTGTCACTAGTGTACAACATTTTGTTACATAATATTTGGTCACATGTCCTCTGCTACTGTTCAGTTTTTTATGTATTTTTTGTATGTATTCTGTATAATTCACGTAGTGCAGTTTTATTATAATAAACAAGTTTTATTATAGTTTAATCATACCAAGTTCAGACAACAAAAGTAAAACATCAACACCTGTGAATTACATAAGTTTGTATCTGTTTTTAGAAAACTGTCTGTTATGTTAGAGTCATACATAGACCTAGCTCCCTTGATGACCAGTTTTCTAGCATTCACCAAAACCTTCACTTGAACATTTCTTGACGCGACTTCCACAACCTACTATCTATGCCTATGACCTGGTGTTCAGTGCTTAATGGTCATGTATATTCAAGCAATAGTGTTTTTTGTCTATCCTGGTTTTTACTTGATTTTTAGTTATTTGGTGCACATATTACTAGACCATGAAATAGGCACCACAGAGCTAAATACTCTTGCATGAGTCCATGCACCAGTTAAGAGGAAGAAAAAAATGAAGGTATAATAGGCGCAATTGCACTCTACTGAGGCACTGGACAGCTTGCTGCTGACCAGTGTAGTTGCGTGTACATCAGCTGTTTCAACAAACCCACTGTCCAGTCAGGGCCAGCACAAAGACTGCAGTCCAGTCAAAGGCCATACCAATTACAAGAACACTTCCTTCTTGACCAAACTGCTAAACAAATACTACCTTAAGGGTATGCCTGCTCAAGCTGCCAGTTAGTTGACAAACACAGCAGCTAAAGGTCAATTACAGCAGCTTTCTTCTCCATTGAGCCTGGCTTAACTAACCTCTGCAGGACAGGAAATACACCAAGACTTACAGGGCAGGAAACCTACTGAGACCGCTCTTCCTTGAATATCATTCATGCTAATTATGTCACAAAGCAATGTTTAAGAAACATTGACAATGTATACTACAATATATATACTATATATACAATGTATACGACACAAATATATAAATGTTTCATATTTATATAACAGTTATTTGGAAATACAAGTGCACTGTGTACATGTTTAGATCTACTCTGGTATTATAAGTTCTCAATAACTCAACAACTAGCTGAAAGATTTAGTTCATTAATGAGCAAGTTAAATAGCTGCTTGTTTATAATAAATATTTTATATATAACACATTTTTAGCAGCAGTGAAAATACCAAAATCAAACAGACCACTCATTTACAAACTGAAAACTGGTCTACTTGGTTCACATAATTTTGGAGGCTGGTTGGTGTAATATCATGTTATGTCACACCATAGCTTGTGTGTAATTTGGTAAATAAAACCAGTAAGTAGATGGATTGGGTGGGTCTCACAGAAAGTGCTGGTGCAATCCAACTCATGTGACGGGGGACATATACAGTGCCATGACATATATCTAGTAATCATTATATTGAAATTATCATTCCAATGATTATAAGAACAATTTTATTTTGAAAATCCCAACTGAAACCTGGCTGGATGCTTGCAAGAGAAATGTGTGCACAGAAATGCCTGTTAGATACAATGTGCTATGGATGGCATTGTACAGCAAGGTTTAAGAAATAGAAAGAAGCATGGACTGGGGCTGGGTTATCAGATGATATCTGGTGAGTTGATGTGTTGGTATGGGGAACTGTTGCCTTGTTTGACCTGTGATGGAGACTGAGTTTAAGGTGTAAAATAAAGCTGTTCTCTTGCATAGAAACATCAATGACACATGAAGGACACAACACAAGACAGATGATCTGCCATTTACTTCAATCTTCACAGCCCTCAACAGCACACTAACCAACTCGACAACATCTTCATTCACACTGAACACATGTAGACACACCTACTGCCAATGGTTACAAATAAGAGATCACCCTGTGTCATTGCCATACCCCAGTAATACCCCAAGCTAAGGGCTTAGTTCTCGATCCAAACATGCAGCAATCGGCCAATCCTATTGAGCCATACCCCTCTGCATAGAACTAGTAGGAACACAATTGTCACCCTCCCTCATTCAGATACCTGACAGACAAACATCACTGGGGCGAACACTTTGAAGTCACATTTTAATTATTAATTTTTTTACTGGTAGTCAAAAAAGAGGTGTGACAGAAGACATAATAGGGCCAAGTAATAACAAGATAATGTAATTGTATAATTCATCCACTGTGATGGCAGCCTGTCATTGCTCAGCCTGACAGTCTCAGTGAGGAGATGTTATTACTGTGCTCACTGCCATCTACAGAGTGCAAACTTCAATGGATCTAGCAACTTGTATTTAGTCAGAGGAAAATCACAGAAATAAGTTCACAAATAGCAAAGTTTTTGAATTCCAAATAGGCAGCGGTAATAGCCAAGGAAGGAAGCATGATGCACCTGCTCAATTGCCCCTTTCATCTCTACTTATGCCACTGTAATGGTGGTGGATGCTGTTCATCTGTTCTTCTCTGACTGCCTGGGAAGACAAAGGTAGAAGAAGGGAGAGCTTGCAGGAAGCACATGTGGCATCATGTTAAACCTGAGAAGACATGCAAGTATTTATTGCCGAATCAACAACAACTTTAAACAGATTCCCTGTTAAATGTAGGAAGGAACCCTGTAAACTACCTTGAATGTTGGTGATTTGACTCTGACACTTTGCAATCTTCTTAAATAGATTGTCATAACAAGGTTTCATTTAGAGATTACTATTTTCAAATATGGTTAGTTTTAAACAGCTTTTAGTACTTAACAATGGTTACTCAATGAATAAATGAGTATGTAAATATATGTACTAATTTATGTGTATCTACATTTAGATTAAATGTCAAGAAGTGACAATTGCAAGAATGTATCATGTTTATCACCTGTATCAGTGTATGCCAATGCATTGGTCTTACATATTTTTATGCCACACATGACAAAGTCACAAAGCGTTGACAGATCATTGTTATGGTAAACCATTATAGACGCATAATTTATCTGAATCACAGTATTTGTCTAAATATAGAACATATCATTCATAATTACATGTTATCAGTGTAAGACTGCAAGAAATGAAAAATAGGAGCCCTACAGCAGAACAAGAGAGGACACGCGTGGCCGCACACAGACATAATGGTACCACTTCACTGCCTCAGCCGACATGTTGTTTGTGGTTGCATACTACTAGTGAAGCCAAGTCAATAAGATGACACATTATTACAAACAGCTAGTATTACAACAAACTACAACTTTTTCTTCAAAATTATATGTTCAGATATATATATATATATTTGTCCTCTTGTTTTTATGAGCTTTCGTCAACAGTTTCTCTGAAACTGAACATATAATTTTGAAGAAAAAATTGTATTTTGTTGTAATACTAGCTGACCAAAACAATCCAAGTCTATTGTGAGTTTTTTTTCAGGAAAGGCTTCTACATTCAGGTGGTGAAATTGATATAATGTGAGTCAAAAAATTCTGGATTTTTCATATTAAACAGAAACCTCTGGTAGCCTGAGACTGCAAATTCTCTGGATGGCAGTTTTGTTAAATTTGGTTAAATCTTGTTAAATAATTGAAAATCAAGGCTTTTTTTAATAAATATCAGGCATTTTCTCTTATGGAAATGGATTCACTATTCATATATTTCTGAACACCCACTTACTTTTCCTGAGTCATTACATCTATCACAAGGTTGTGTCATCATGAAATAGATGATGGTGTCAAAGTCTTCATGCTGGTTGACTTCAGAAAAGTTCCTGTGTTCTGCCAGTCAACACTACTGCGCTTTTTACTAGCAAAATTACAGCACTTTTGAGTGACAATGTTCAATTGAATGAGATTGACAGAACCGACCAGCAAGCTGGCAATCCTTCAGCATCCATTCCTCCCTTGACAACAAGGTCAAACCAAATTAACTTTTAATAACTAGCTTTGCAGTGAGGTGTCACACCAGCTTTTTGTTGGGCACGGATCATCGTGGGAAAGAGCTGCCTGGGAAACAAGAGTGGACTTCCCAGAAACATGAGGGAGCAACAGGTGATTATGACTGAGTGGCTGTATGTGACTATCAGTGCAGCAGCCACAAGCACCATATGGGTAATCAGTCATCCCAACTACCACTAGTGCATCTCCAACAGTGTTGTCTTCCAACACTGGTATCACAGTGTCTATAAGAGTGTTGTCTTCCAACACTGGTATCACACACACACATATATATATATATATATCTATATATATATATAACTGGAATATCAAAGATAACCAACAAGTTAGTGATCACTTATTGTATACATGGCATTTAACTTGGTATTGAGCCCAGATGTTGTTGTACATTAACATGTTGGCAAATGATTGGGGCAATGAGTTGAATGGTTTGAACAATAGTGGCAAATGGTTGGGGAAATATTGGCGAATGGTTGGGGCAATGTTGGCGAATGGTTGGAGTAATGTTGATGTGCCCATTTGATGGCTGTGGGCAACATTGGTTGATGGTTGGAGTAATGTTGATGTGCCCATTTGATGGTTGTGGGCAACTTTGGTTGATGGTTGGAGTAATGTTGATGTGCCCATTTGATGGTTGTGGGTGACAGTGTTTGATGGTCGGAGTAATGTTGATGTCTCCATTTGATGGTTGTGGGTGACATTGGTTGATGGTTGGAGTAATGTTGATGTGTCCATTTGATGGTTGTGGGTGACATTGGTTGATGGTTGGGGTAACAATCTATCTACACAGTTGTTGTAGATCCAATGTTGCTATGTTGTGACTGTTGCGACAACCACAGCATTAATGGTTGGCTGACAGTGGCCAAGATGGACACTGTCATAAAACTCCACAAAACATGATGCACAGCTAAAAAGAAAAACAATTTATTGGAGTTTATTATAAAGTAACACTAGGACGGCTATCTGGTGCAGTGCCATGAGTAGAGCTGCCTACATATTCACACACTGCAGTTTACTCAACTACTCTCTATAACCACAACTAAATGCAATGTATCAAATGTGCATGAATACATTGAGCAGTGGCTGTTGCTGATGAGGGTGTTAGTTCCTGGGACTTGCTAGTTCCTCCCAACAGTGGCTTCATTTCAGCAGCTCCCTCCACCTGTGCCTACAGTACCTCCCAGTACCCCACCCTTGATCCCAATACCCTACCCTTGATCCCTTTGAGACTGACAACCTGCAGCAGCCCTTCAAGGGGGGTGTACTGTGTAACACCCAACTGCTGTAAATATATTCCACATGGGTTGAAACCACCATTAGTCTGGGTATGCAGCACAGTGCAGCTGACAGGCCAGTGATGAATAATGATTATTACAGTTGCACTTAAAAAACAGAACCCTGTCAAGTTAACCCAATAATCTGACATGAGATTTAGCTGACTCTGACACATTATGGAAGCACCCCCACTCACACCCCCTCTCCAATTCCCTACCTCTCTCCCTCTCTCCCTCCAACTCTCCCATTCCCTCAGCCATCCCCTATCCACCCTTCTCCCATCCCCTCTACCATGCCCTCTCCCATCCCATCCCACATCCCCTCTCCCATCCCCTCTACCATGCCCTCTCCCATCCCCTCTCCCATTCCCTCTCCATTCCCTCTCACACCCCCTCTCCCAGCCCCTCTCCCATGCCCTCTCCCAATCCTCTCTCTTATCCCCTCTCTCATCCCCTCCCCCATGCCCTCTCCCACCCCTTCTCCCATGCTCTCTCCATATCCCATCTGACATCCCCTCTCCCAACTTCTATCCCACTCCCTCTCACATCCCCTTTGCCATCCCTCTCCCATCTCACTTTATAGGCTCTGTGACACCAGTGTCAGAAGACAACACTTTTACAGTCGCTATGACACAAGTGTCAGAAGACAACACTTACAGTCACTATGACACAAGTGTAAGAATACAACACTCTTATAGTCACTGTGACACAAGTGTCAGAGACAATGCTCTTACAGGCACTGTGACACAAGTGTCAGAGACAACACTCTTACAGTCACTGTGACACAAGTGTCAGAGACAACACTCTTACAGTCACTGTGACACAAGTGTCAGAGACAACATGTTTACAGTCATTATGACACAAGTGTCAGAAAACAACACTTACAGACACTATGACACAACTGTCAGAAGACAACACTCTTATAGTCACTGTGACACAAGTGTCAGAGACAACACGTTTACAGTCATTATGACACAAGTGTCAGAAGACAACACTTACAGACACTATGACACAACTGTCAGAAGACAACACTCTTACAGGCACTGTGACACATGTGTCAGAAAACAACACTCTTATAGTCACTGTGACACAAGTGTCAGAGACAACACTCTTACAGACACTGTGACACCAGTGTCAGAAAACAACACTCTTACAGACAATGTGACACCAGTGTCAGAACACAACACTCTTACATACACTGTAATACCAGTGTCAGAAGACAACACTCTTACAGACACTGTCACACAAGTGCCAGAGTCAACACTCTTACAGACACTATGACACAAGTGTCAGAGACAACAATCTTACAGACACTGTGACACAAGTGCCAGAGACAACACTCTTATAGACACTGTGACACCTGTGTCAGAAGATATCACTCTTACAGACACTGTCACACAAGTGCCAGAGACAACATTCTTATAGACACTGTGACACCAGTGTCAGAAGATAACACTCTTACATACACTGTGACACAAGTGCCAGAGACAACAACCTTACAGACACTGCTGTGACACCAGTGTCAGAAAACAACACTCTTACAGACACTGTGACACAAGTGCCAGAGACAACACTCTTATAGACACTGTGACACCAGTGTCAGAAGATAACACTCTTACATACACTGTGTCACCAGTGTTGGAGACAACACTCTTACATACACTGTGACATCAGTGTCAGAAGATAACATTCTTACATACACTGTGACACAAGTGCCAGAGACAACAATCTTACAGACACTGTGACACCAGTGTCAGAAGACAACACTCTTACAGACACTGTCACACAAGTGCCAGAGACAACACTTAACACTCTTACATACACTGTGTCACCAGTGTCGGAGACAATACTCTTACATACACTGTGACACCAGTGTCAGAAGACAACACTCTTACACACACTGTGTCACCAGTGTCAGAAGACAACACTCTTACATACACTGTGTCACCGGTGTCAGAAGACAACACTCTTACACACACTGTGTCACCAGTGTCAGAAGACAACACTCTTACACACACTGTGTCACCAGTGTCAGAAGACAACACTCTTACATACACTGTGTCACCAGTGTCAGAAGACAACACTCTTACATACACTGTGTCACCAGTGTCAGAAGACAACACTCTTATAGACACTGTGATACCAGTGTTGGAAGACAACACTCTTATAGACACTGTGATACCAGTGTTGGAAGACAACACTGTTGGAGATGCGCTAGTGGTAGTTGGGATGACTGATTACCGATATGGTGCTTGTGGCTGCTGCACTGATAGTCACATACAGCCACTCAGTCATAATCACCTGTTGCTCCCTCATGTTTCTGGGAAGTCCATTCTTGTTTCCCAGGCAGCTCTTTCCCACGATGATCCGTGCCCAACAAAAAGCTGGTGTGACACCTCACTACAAAGCTAGTTATTAAAAGTTAATTTGGTTTGACCTTGTTGTCAAGGGAGGAATGGATGCTGAAGGATTGCCAGCTTGCTGGTCGGTTCTGTCAATCTCATTCAATTGAACAGAGTCACTCAAAAGTGCTGTAATTTTGCTACTAAAAAGGGCAGTAGTGTTGACTGGCAGAACACAGGAACTTTTCTGAAGTCAACCAGCATGAAGACTTTGACACCATCATCTATTTCATGATGACACAACCTTGTGATAGATGTAATGACTCAGGAAAAGTAAGTGGGTGTTCAGAAATATATGAATAGTGAATCCTTTTCCATAAGAGAAAATGCCTGATATTTATTAAAAAAAGCCTTGATTTTCAATTATTTAACAAGATTTAACCAAATTTAATAAAACTGCCATCCAGAGAATTTGCAGTCTCAGGCTACCAGAGGTTTCTGTGTAAAATGAAAAATCCAGAATTTTGTGACTCACATTATATCAATTTCATCAACTGAATCTAGAAGCCTTTCCTGAAAAAAACCACACACAATAGACTTGGATTGTTTTGGTCAAAATACATGACCCTAAGGCCTCTTGAAAAAAGTATCAATAAATCAAACCCAGAATGAATAAGAAAATATGGCTGCAAAGGGGAAACTAATTATTGATACCTTGGATGAGTGACCTTAGCCAATTTAGTACATAATGTATGAATGGTGCATGTTTACATACCGGTATTGATCCAAGTGTGCACTGTGCAGACTTTGAAAATTGTTTTCCCCTACAACTTTAAGTTATGTCTTACCATAAAAATTTAATATTATTTGGAAATTCAATAACAGTATTTTAAGACCATTTTCTCTGTTTTCATGGAAATGCCCTGCTGTTTCTTGTATTCCCTTCAATTTAGAGTTACACTTGTAACAACTGTTATAATACCAAACAGTGCACCACATGGACATGACATTTTTAGTAGTAACAATGTTTGAAACAAATTCAGTGACACAAACTAGAATAATAATTTCTGTTTGGCGACTGATGAACTAGTGAGACTAGGCATTTGTGACATCAGGCCTTTAATTACAGTGGCACTGTCTGTGCAATTTAAATTAAGTCTCTTCAAAAAGGTTATTCTAGTAAACTACTGGCATAATATTCTTGATTGTAGCTGTAGTTGTTAGTTTTTACCAACTCTTTAGATGCCTAGCTGTGCCCAAAAAGATTACTTGTTTCCTTTAATTATATGTCCTCCTGCATCAATGTTACCAGTTATATGCTTGCATCAATTAACTACTTAGGAAATTGTATACATTTTGCTCTTCGATCACAACTATGGTGGAACAGAGCACATGTTTGTTATAATAATGTATTTAGAAGACTGCTTTGTCTACCCAAATATTGTTGTGCTTCAAGCATGTTTGCAAAGTGACTCATTCCAGGCTATAATTAAGGCAGTCATAAGAAATCTTATTTATAAATTCATGACGCATTTAGATATATAAGATAAGTCAGAAAATTCCCTGGTAATTGGTACAGTTGCAGACGTAGGTAACGACATCAGGTGGATTTCCAAGGTAAGGCGACAATGGGTTAAATAAATCATAATGACCTGGTGTAACTGCAGCAGTACTGGAATACAGTAGAACCTTGTTTTACGGTCACCTCGGTAATACAGACACCTTGCAATTAAGGTCACCCTAGGACAGTCCCAAATTATTTATGTATCAGTAAAGTATATAGAAAACAAGTCCCCCTAATACGATCACCTTGATTGTGAGGTCCAACTTTATTATATAATGTACTTTCAACTATTAATAGTAGCTTGTTGACTGTTATAGGTGTATGAATGTATGGACTGATATATATATATAACTATCTGTATTTGTGTCTGAAATAAAGAATTGAATCGAATCGACTAAGTATTAACATGATACTTGATACTTAGTCGCCAGATGGCAGTACCAAACTGGCAGCCTGTTAGAAAGTGCTGCCACTAGCGGACTTCACCAGCAATTACTCGGAAATGAAATAGAATGGTTGCGTTGACATTTCTCTCCCAGTAGAAGTTGGTCGCACTCTACCAAGACCAAAATCTTCCTGACCATAATATTACCGATGCCTACGATTATCCAGGACTGTTCAACTTAACCAACTTTCGCAGAAAACAATTTTTTAAATATATATAATAACAATTCTGAGGGGATACATTAACTACAAGTTTTTAAACTTCTTGTGTATTCCTTTCAAACAATATTATGTATAATACATTATGTCACAACAAAATCTCGTTGAGGCGATTACAACCTATACTGTCTGTTTGGATGTTTGTTTGAATAAACTATATTGAATTGACTTACAAGATCTACAACATCACACGGTAGAACTGTGCAAAGAACTACTATCATAATTATTACCGGTATACAGAGTATATATAATTGTTGATGAACGGAGAGCGCCTCGAAGAAATAACTGTTAATTAATTCCTCAACACATAGGCTGTAGTGTAGCTGCTGGAATGATGCAGTGTCAAATATGTTCTACTGCTGCTGCGGCAGTAGTTAAAGGAAATAAAAACAAAGCATTAGCTAAAATCCGTTTTCCATGTGTACAGAAAGTTTAATATTGCATGTAACATTCGAGAACATAAAAAAAATACAGAAAAATACATTTGTAGCATAAATTCGATTTTAAACCCACATGACTCACACTCGCAGCAGGCCGACCCTTTCTATGCATTCAGAGCATGTTTACATGGATAATGTTGGGGTCGAAACGAACGTCAGAATGAGTTGTTATGCAATAATCCGATGTAATACAAACACTAGTCATCATAGAGGAACAAGCAGTTATCTTACGGTTCCACATGAATTAAATTTTATCTCATAATATCTCTAGAATATCGATGTATGAAGGAGGAGTTGTACAATTTATCATAACCACTGAAATCAGTCAGCAAATTTCTGTCGGCCTTGATAGCTCGGTTAGTAAACGCGTTGGTTCCTTTGCGTCTGTTTTACAATCGGGCGACGCCGGTTCAATCTTGACAGCATGCAAACTATTGATTTTCTTTACACTTTTATTGTTGATGTTTTCACGAAGTAATATAAACCAAATCATTTAGTATACTATGATGCACTGTTTGTAAATATTTTATAAATATTTTTGTAGTAATTATTTATTCGCCACAAAAATGAAAATATGGTCATTATATACAACGATGTTTCTAAATTGTATTTATCCAGACAGATCACAATCTGTTTTTACATATATAATTACAATATATTACTGTACAATATACTACTGTACAATATATTTACAATTAATAAATTAGATATCCATTACATTATATTTGTTTGGATAAATAAAATTTAGAAACATCGTTATATAATGACCATATTTTCATTTTTGTGGCGAATAAATAATTACTACAAAATAAAAATTATTTACAAACAGTGCATCATAGTATACTAAATGATTTGGTTTATCATCGTGAAAACATTTAAAAAAAAGTGTAAAGAAAATCAATAGTTTGCATGCTGTCAGGATTGAACCGGCGTCGCCCGATTGTAAAATGAATGACTAGTAACCAACGCGCCTACCCACTAAACTAGCGGGACCAGCGGAAAGTCTCTAACTGATTTAAGTTGTTATGGTAAATTGTACAACTCCTTCATATATTTATATTTTAGTGATATTATGAGATTATACACGTTACTTTATGTAGCTGGATACAATATATGTTTGCTATGTATGTTTATTGGTGTAGATTATCTCCCGTTGGTTGCATTCGATATAATTATTCTGAAAACGAGCCCAAGCTCGGCGAAACCTAGTCGACTTGTAGGCCCATTCGCATACGTTGTTTTGAATAAAATTGGATTCATGTGGAACCGTAAGATAACTGCTTGTTCCTCTATGATGACTAGTGTTTGTATTACGTCGGAAAATTGCACAATAACTCATTCTGACGCTCGTTTCGACCCAAAAGCTATACTTGTAAACATGCTCTGAATGCATGGAAAGGGTCGGCCTGATGCGAGTTTGAGTCATAAGTGACGTCACATCTCGGCATCCCGAAAAGCGCGCCAAAAATATGCATATTCGAATATGTCCGGATGTACAGCATAAAATGTGGAATTTCTAATTCATTGAATTTTTTGATTTTTTTCGTGGAAATAGATAGCAGGATGTAATATAACATAAATTCAAGCAATAGATGTTTTTATTCCCTTTAACTCTGTGACATGTACACCTGCCAACCTTTTAGTTTCGAAATGCAGGAGAATTTCAGGCTCGCCAAAAACCTCCGACAACATATCCCCCTATACATCCAACTGCTCCCTTTGAGTGTCACTATAACGTAACTGACTTTACGTGGGACATTATGGCAGTGTACAGTTTTCTGTCTATTGTGAGCACCCGTCGAAGCGGTCTGTATCTTCGCCTGAATTAAACTCTGTATCTTTGCGTGAATCAAACTATGTTCTGTGTCACGGAACAGAGTAGGATACAGTAACATGGTGTCAGAAATAAACACGAAACTGTCTCACAAATTTGAAACCGTAATTTCGTAAAGTCGCGAGTTTAAGACATGGCAACAGTTAATATTCCAGCACCGAAGCCCCTCAACATAAATGATAAATCTGCGTCTAGCCTGTGGAAATCCTGGAGGAAAACATGGACTCGGTTTGAAATAGCAACTGGGATAGATGACGCAGGCGACAAGAAAAGGGTGTGCACACTGCTATCCGTCATAAGAGAAGATGCAGTTAACTTAAGGTGTTTGACACTTTTCAGTACGGGGATGGTGAAAGTGAGGATAGAATACAAGACGTGCTCAACACATTTGAGGAACACTGTAACCCTAGACAAAACACAATCTATGAGCGTTATAAGTTCCATTGCCGCCACCAGGAGGCTGGTGAATCTGGGTCTTGCTATTTAACAGAATTGCGTGTCGCAGCCGACAGCTGTGATTTTGGGACAATTACGACGAGCCAGATTGTACACGGTCTGCGCGATGCCAAGGTGCGTGAGCGATTGCTGCGAGAAAAGAACATCACACTTGACAGAGCCTATGTCTATGAGATGGTTCAAGCGGCTGAGGCTGCAGCAGAGCAACTGCATATGATGTCGGGCGAGCAAACTGTCAGTGCGGTTCATCAGCGAGGTCATCTGGATCATCGAGGTCAGCAGGATCAGCAAGATCGTCAGTCACGCGACACACTGAAGAAGCCATCGTACAGAAAATGCAAGAATTGTTCCTTCGAGCATGCGCCGATGAGCTGCCCTGCATTTGGGAAGGAGTGCCGTAAATGCGGAAAATTAAACCACGTCCAAAGCAGATGCAAACAGAAGAACGTGAAGCAAGTGCAAAGTTCAGTGAGGGACAACGAGTTCAATGTTGGCACACTCACTACAGTGAACAGTGTAGGCAACAAGCGCCGCGCCATGATTACGCTAAATTTGGGCGACAGTGGCGTGCCAATCAGATTCCAAATCGATAGTGGAGCACGCGCGAGAAGGCAGTGGGGCAGTGTAAGCTTTCTGTCGTCAGGAAAGGCGTCAGACACCGACTCGTGTTCAATGTTCTTCAGGGCAAGTATACACCGATACTTAGCCTAGACGCCTCTGAGGGCATGGGCGTGTTGAAAATCAAGGACTGCGACACGCTGGACTACGTATGCAGTTTCAACGAGTCGAGCAAACTAACGAAGATGAACCTGAAAACTGAGTATGCGGACGTGTTCCAGGGCCTGGGCAGGCTCAAGAACAGCTACTCCATCGAGATAGACCGCTCCGTCAGACCAGTTGTGCATGCACCCAGGCGTGTCCCGGTGCCGATGCGCGACAAAGTTAATGAGAAACTAGAACAGCTTGTTCACGAAAGAGTCATCACGCCTGTAACGGACGCAACTGATTGGGTGTCCAGCATGGTGGTGGTACAGAAGCCAAATGGTCAGATACGGCTATGCCTGGATCCGAAAGATCTAAATGTAGCGATCAGGCACGAGTACTACCCCATGCCGACCATCGAAGAAGTCAGCACTCGTTTGAAGAAAGCCAGACTGTTCACTGTGTTGGATGCCAAGAACGGTTTCAACACCCCCTTCGGTCGATACCGTTGGCTGAGGATGCCGTTTGGCATAAACTCGGCGCCAGAAGTGTGGCAACGCACTATGAATCAACTGGTGGAGGGACTAAAGGGTACAGAGGTCATACACAATGACTTTCTGATCGTAGGTTGCGGCGACACAGACGACGAAGCAGAGGCTGACCACGACAAGAACCTACGTGCGTTCTTGGAGCGTGCCCGTGAGCGTAATCTTCGTCTAAACGCGGATAAGTTGACGTTGAAGATGACATCGGACATCTACTCACACGAGAAGGACTCCGCGTTGACCCAAAAAAGGTTGAAGCAATCGAGAAAATGCCTGCGCCAGAGGATGCAAAAGGTGTGCAACGGCTATTAGGGTCAGTTAACTATTTGGCGAAGTTCGTGCCGCATCTGTCGAACATCATGCAGCCCCTCAGACGACTCTTGGACAAGGACACTGAGTGGTGTTGGTTGCATACTCATCAGTAGGCATTCGATCAAATGAAGAAAGCTCTAACGATGACTCCAGCTCTAGAGTACTACGATGTGATGAAGCCAGTAGTCATACAGTGCGACGTATCTGACAGCGGGCTTGGCGCTGGGTTGCTTCAGAACGGGCTTCCGGTTGCCTATGCATCACGTGCGCTGACCAGCGCTGAGAAAAAACTATACGCAGATCGAGAAAGAGTTGTTAGCTATAGTTTTCGCCTGCGAGAAGTTCGATCAGTACGTCTACGGCAGAGATAAGGTGCACGTACAGAGCGACCACAAGCCACTGGAAGTGATTTTTAAGAGGCCCTTAGTGACTGCTCCTAAGCGCTTACAGCGAATGCTGCTGCGTCTCCAGCGGTACAATTTATATGTCACATATATGCGCGGAGCAGAGATGTACATCGCGGATACGCTAAGTCGGGCGTACATTCCAGGCGACCCGAGTGTGCATGCAGTCACGTTCGCAGAGATCGACCTGACTGAAGGACTGTCAGTGTCTCCCAGACGACTACAGGAGCTACGAGCTGCCACCGCGAGTGACTGTGTTCTACATAAACTCATACAGACTACCCTGAGAGGATGGCCTTCGCAAAAGTCGTACACTGACCTTGACGTGCGCGCACACTACCACGTGCGCCACGAGTTGACCGTGCAGAATGGTCTGGTCTTCAAAGACAATAGGATCGTAGTGCCGACCAGCGTACGAAAAGACATAATCGCCACGGTTCACCGATCTCATCAGGGCATACAGGGTTGCATTCCTCTCGCAAAGGATGCTGTGTATTGGCCACTGATGAACCAACAAATCACCGACTACGTCAGTCAGTGTAGTGTGTGCAACACGTATCGTCCTGAGCAGTGCAAGGAGCCGCTGATGCCACACGCGGTTCCAGATCGACCTTGGGCGAAGGTTGGTGCCGACTTGTTTGAGCTACAAGGTCAGCACTACCTTCTACTTGTCGACTACTACTCTAACTTCTTCGAGCTGGCACGACTTGGTTCGAGTACGCGTGAAACGTGTGTCATCGACGCAATGCGTTCACAGTTTGCACGTCACGGTTCGCCCGAATTGCTGGTCTCAGACAACGGGCCCCAGTTCTCTTGCGGGGAGTTCAGAGCGTTCACGCAGTCATGGGATATCGAGCATGTTACGAGCAGCCCACACTATCCACAGAGCAATGGGCAAGCTGAACGAGCCATTGGGACCTTGAAGAACCTGATGAAGAAGGCGTTGGAAGACGGCAGCGACGTCCCGTTGGCGTTGCAGAGCTTCAGAAATACGGTACGTGAGGGATACAGCGCGTCACCAGCACAGCTACTGTTCAGTCGTAGATGCAGAACGTCACTTCCGATGCAACGCACAATGTTGAAACCACAACTTGCGGTTGACGTGCCTCGTGACAGGAAGGCTATGAAGGATGCGCAACGTCTGCAGTACAACAAGTCTTCGCATCAGTTGGAGCCGATAGCACCAGGCAGTGCTATTCGCATGAAGCTACCGAATCAAGACACTTGGACGCTTGGAGAGTGTTCAAAGAAGCTATCCAACCGTTCGTACCTTGTGCTAGTCAATGGGCATACGTACAGACGCAACCGACGTGCGTTACATGTCGTCAACGAGTGTCTTCCGCGACCTGAGTGCGAGACTCCGATGCCTCTACTCTCACGAGAAGCTCGTGCGACTCTGCCTCGTGTCGACGACAACGTCCCGATGGATGCGGACTCACCGCCGTGTGAGGATCCTGTGCAGATGCATGGCACACCGTCCGATGATGTGTCACCCTCTCATGTCGTCCCGTCACCGGCTCGTGTCGAAACATCACCTGTGCGCAGAGGCACACGAGCCAGAAAGCCACCGTCGTACTTGGCTGACTATCAACATTGATAGACACTTGTCGTGTTTATATTACTGTGTGTTAATTGTTTTCTTATACAGTTGATTTTTTTTGTAAAAGGAAAGGGATGTAACGTAACTGACTTTACATGGGACATTATGGCAGTGTACAGTTTTCTGTCTGTTGTGAACACCTGTCGAAGCGGTCTGTATCTTTGCGTGAATTAAACTCTGTATCTTTGCATGAATCAAACTCTGTTCTGTGTCACGGAACAGAGTAGGATACAGTAACAGTCACCATACACCTATGAATGCACCTCCCCCTTCGGACTACCGACTGCATCCGCGAGGCTCGCCAAAACATTTCGGGAGACTTTCTTTTCAGGGAGGACGCCATTTTCACGACAAATCAAGGAGACCCCAGGACATTCCTGGAGGGTCGGCATGTATAGTTTGCTGAAGTGTGGACTAGGAATAAGTCTATTGACACTAGCTGATATCTTGTTTTCTACTGTGAAGGAAGAATTCTCCATTTACAAATACACAACCCAGTCGCTTTGAACGAGAAATGATCGTAGCCTCTCTCTTATTAATTAAATGTTCATATTATATTACTCATGTTTTAGAAAGTTCATGCAATATTTCCGTGTCATTCACTCACTCACTCACTCACTCACTCACTCACCTGCCCACCCCCTCTCTCTTCCGGGCTTGGGACCGACAGGAAGCTCTCAGAGAGGGTATCAAAGCGAATTTCAATGTCAGTATGTCTTATGTAAAGTATGTGTTAATTCTAGCTTAAAGCCGTCAACACTCCCTGCTGGAGAGTTATGGAAAATCGACCTTTCGCTTCGAAACATGTCGCCGCTACTATGCGAGATGGTGCATCGGTTGTTTCGAGTCATCTGGATTATGTTACATCTCACATCGTGTCTCCTTGATTCCCGCCACACAACGCGGCGATAGCTAACGAGAGACGCGTGTTTCTTTTGGTGTACCATAAATGATAAGGCGTCTCTGTTCACTTGCCCAATAAAGGCAAATTATAAGTCATGTCTTTTTCACGACAATTCTCCTGCACTTAGCAAGCAGCAAAATCAGGTCTGGGTTGTCACGTGTGTGTCGGTTTCAGGTAAGATGCTCTCCGATAGTGATTGATCATGACTTTGGCGAGGATCGTTCCGGCAACTGATAGCATGGAGATCCCACGGAAGTTGCCACGGTTGCTGCACTCGATTGGTCAGGCCTGAGTTGGAACTGCGAGATATCCCGACTTCACCCTACCACGTGATCGGTCTACTTGTCAATCGAGGAGAGATCGGGTCGCGGTACAAGTGTGTTTGGTTGATGGACAAAAAAAGAATGACTTTGTGGACTACGACCATGATGATGTTGAGAATGACAATGTCAATCAGGTTGTGATGCAGCCTGTAGGAAATGTCGTGATCCCAAACAATGGTGGACTTGAATGAAGAATTAAGAGGATTAACATCACAAACAATCTGTAATCAGTGGTTTAACCGTTATCATTACTACTGGTCACTCCTCTACATTACATTTGTTGGTTTGATGATGCAAATTTATGGACAATTCGTATGAACTTTGTTTTATTATTTATATTCTTTAATGGCAGACAGTTTTATTTCATTTTTATTCCATTGCCCAGGTGCACAAGCACCAACATGTTTTTAAGTGAAAAAATCCAAGCAGCAGAGTCTATTTTCCCAACACGGTGATGTAATTAACCGTTGTTGCTTTAACGTTTTGATGATTGGCTTCCTAAAAGCAACTGAAAATAGATTACTGGGCATGGCTAGTTTATATGGTAACCTAGAACTGTTCATCTTGCAAACCCCAAATGTGCAAGTGTTTTAAAAGGAGTGATGTACTAAAACAAAAAGGCTGTAACAAAGCATTATGTTTTTATACTTTTATTATGTCAACTTGTTTTTATCACGAAAATAAATTCACTAGAATAAATGCAAACGTGTTATATTTTTATAGTCAACTAACATCGCCATCTTGAACCGCATGGCACCCTCCCAAACTGGACCAGCAATCCGTGCTACACCGGATTGATGCGTGCGCAGTACAGCCGGGTCAAACAAATGCTAAATAAGCAGACCGGGTGCACCGCGTGCTACAGCGGTCTGTCCAATCGAATGCAGCCAGTCAGCCCTGTCACCCTTTTAAGAGATGGTAACGGTCAGGACATCCTTTAAATCCTGGTGTATTTCCTCAGTATTTCAGATCTTCTGAGTGAGATTATATAGGTACTGGGTTAAGATTTCTCCTCCACGCTTGTATATTGCAATAGGGATGCCGTCATTACCATGGTATAAGCTTTGTTGTTCTTCATTTGGACAATGGTTTTGCGCACCTCTTCAAGAAGTGGCAGTTGATCGAGTTTATTCTAATCGTTGTCTGAGGAATATTGTAGATTGTACCCGATTCAACTGGAGGAGGTCATGACTGAGTAAGTCCGAGAAATGTTCTTGCCAACGATTTAGGATACCTTCCTGGTCCTTGATAAAGGTAGAGTCATGTATTGCGCGAAGAGGCGCTAAACGTCCACAGTAGAGATGGCTCTAAAGATTTAACGCGTTCTGTGGTTGTCGGTGAATTCATGTATTTCTGCGGTCTTTGCTGTCCCCCATTGGTTCTTGATGTTACGATTTTTTTTCTCTGTACATCGGCACGCAGGCGTTGGTATTTTGCTTTACTTGTGTGGCAGTTTCGGCTATATATATATACATATAGACTTAGACCACGTTTTTTTTTGTATTACTTTAAGGCATGCAGTGAATCATTTTCTAAAGTATATAAAACTAAATTTCAATGTTGTTACTCTGCTGCATATAATTAATAATGTAGTTTTATAAGTCATGGAAATAATGGTGAAAGTTGAAGATTGGTTGGTATGGAGGGGAAACTTAAGTGAAGACCAGCCGTAAGACAGATAGTTGAGAAGAAGGTCTATGTTGACAACTGTTTGTGTCTTCCTTGTGTCCAAGCTAATCTCTGCTGTTTGTGTGCATTCAAAGCTAATACCTACTTTGCCTTTCTCATATCCAGTTGCACTCTTAGTTTCCTGTTTCAAAACTAAGCAGTGTTGTTTCTTACAATCTCTTATCTTCTTGATGCAGAGCTAATCCCTGGCATACTTATGCATCAGAGATAGTCACTATGGACTGTGTTTGTACGTGACAGTGTGTAGTACTGTATACCTGTTTATCAAAATGCATCCTGGTCTGTATCTGTATGTCAGTCAGTGTATATATTTGTAACATATTAACATATCAAAGATCTGAAATAAACGAGCTGTCTATATATATACATATATATATATAGACAGCTCGTTTATTTCAGATCTTTGATTGTTGTGTTATTGTCGTCAAACCAATATTGGTGGTGTTTGGTTTGATAGCCAAGTATTTAATCGCATAGGCTCCTACTTTGGCGTTGTTGTTGTGAAGCAAAGTCCATTCGTTATTTGCCGATTCTCTTTTGGTATATTGGAGAGTTCCTCTTCTAGTTTCTGCTGGCATCAATATCTGACTTGTGTGTCTTTTAGCGTAAAGCCTCCCTTAGTAAGTTCCAGTGGTATTTAACCTGGGGATAATTACCCCCTTGGGGGTAATTCAAGCATGGGGGTAACGCAAGCTTTTTAAAGCATATAGATATTTCAGTAACCAATTCATCATGACAATGCCCTTGTACCACAATTCAATGAAGATATGTTGTAGAATGACGTACTGAAAGTCACGAATGCCTCATACTGAAAGTAAGATCTCACTCACAATTAGAGAGGATCTCATCAAGCCATGTCTAGTTGAAGAATCGAGGTTCCTCCTTGTCGTGGAACAGGGACAAATGAACCATATATCACTTTACGACACATCCGTGAAAACTGAATATTTGAGACCAGCGAGGTCATACAATCGTTTTAGTTGCAGACCTTATAGCAAATCGCACTTCAGTTGAACGAACAACGTGTTATTATTTATCTTGCACAACAGCTTGTAGGGAGCCTTGTCATAACTAATATTATATTAATGTTTACTAATACATGGAGAGGGGGGGGGGTGGTAATCAATTTATAAATTAACCAGACCAAAGAGGAGATATTCACCCCAGAATCCATCTTAGATCTCATTAGACAGAAGATTCAGGTGGTTTGGGCATATTTAACATTCTTCAAGAGGCAGGCCATGGTTAAGGTTGAGCGATCAAACCAATTACATGTGACACTGGACATTAAAGCAGTGCGATGTGCTATAGATAGGACACGGTACTGACACGGAGGGCTCAATGTAGCCTATACATACACACATATATATATACATATACTAGTCATGGTAATGCTATTTTAGCAGCACATTTATAATTGTCTCACACTGTATTATACTGCATGGTGTATTGCATGCCACAGCTTGTTTTAAAACACCAACAACAACAACAGTGCGTGAGATGGTTTTCAAATATACACAAGCTCATTTATTTAAAAATACCAGATTAACTTTCAAAGCATTTGGTTCTGATTTTTTTATATTAACCAACACAGTTGTTAAGATTGAAAAAACATAGATCTACTTAGTACTAAAAATAATATACCAAAGAAAAACAAATAAAACCAGTACACCTAAACATGACTGTCAGTATTAAATAGTTAAGGCACAAGGGGAAGACGTTCTCTTTTAAAAGGCACAAAATACTACATATCTGGTGTTGACATTCAACTATCTCATAAAGGCACATCACATAATTACAGTTGCATTGTGGATAATAGGACTAGACAGTCTTTCAAACAAAACAGTTTCATCTTCTTAGAAAAAGGAAGGGGTGTGTCTAGAGATTTTTTGCTTGATCACGTCAGGAAATGTAACGGATACACAAAGCAGCGGACTCTCAGAGCACACACAGTTCATGGTTACTAGAAGTACCTTGGTCAATCGAATGGGTATAATTATGTTGGCTATTTGATTTGAAAACACACTGCAATACATTATACAACCTATTTATGTTGAGTAGAAATGTATATAACTACAGAGTTAGTAAATGTTCATGACAAACTTACTCAGACACACACACACACGCACGCACACACGCACGCACACATGCACAGAACCACACTTTTTGAAAACAAAACATAGGGGATATGACAAAGTGAAAATGTACATACAATTCCAGGCCTAGCATGTGGCAAATCTGATATACAGACACATAAAAATCAAACAAATGATGAGAAAACACACATGAATTTTATATACTTGCCTGTGCCTGCATGCATATCACACTACATTTAGGCCACGGTTGAATGGCATGAGATGTGCAGAATTATGATATGATGTTTATGTTTACCACAAAACAATTAAAAGTGATAAGCTGAACCAATTACTTTTAGCTGGATAATTTGATCCCAAAATTGGACTGTCGGACCAATTTTAGATCCAAATCAAATTTATTGTGACACACCTTCAGCACTAAACTGTTCACCAAGATTGTTTAAATAATGATAATGCAGTGGAAGCCTAGCTATATTTTATGACATCAACAGTAGTCTTTATAACTTATATCAATGTAGGTAATTTTATTTGTGATATTAAGTCAGTATTCTTCACACACCAGAGGTAATCATTTCTACCATGTTGTTACCATAATACACCACTGTATAATAACACAATTCTATTCAGCGTCAATACCTCCAAACACCTCAACTCTTGCATAGACATTCCTCATCAAAGGCATTTTGAAATCTTCAAAGTCAACCTCCCAGCCAAAGCGACCACGCTGTTCCACACGCTTCTGAATGAGTTGTTCTGAAGTTGGCTGTTCAGTCCACCGCTTTATTGGTGTGAATGTGATATCTTCCACTTCCTCTATTCCTCCAGCTAGTGCAGATGCTGCCCGCAAGATGGAGCCTTTGCGGTGATGACCAGGAAGGTCAAGGTCAGGACTATCAGGTGCCGCATTTGCAAGTGCCTACAAGAAATCAGAGTGGTCAAGGAATGCATGGGCAGGGTCACTTCATGTGGCAATTCAGTGGTAGACAATTTATATCTTAGAATTTGTGAGAAGCAGATAGTTGAATCTGAAAACACGTATTTGCATGCATGCATCTGTGCGTGCATGCAAGTAAGCCTGCAGGTGAATCCGCTCTAGTTTCATAAACATGTCACTGTTAACTGTGCAACATTGGATGTGCAGTGCTGTGTATGGGTGAGTAGTGCAGAACAATACAGTGACTGTTAGACAAACAACACCATAATGAAGCAGTCAAGATCAGCACATCTGCAACATGTTCTCCACTTATAGCAGGCCATCTATATTATAGAACGTGTCTCTGTGTCTTCATGTACAACAACACCTGTCAATTTTCTACGTATGGGGCTGACATTAAAAAAAATCCCAACATGCGGCCAGGCTATGTTGCCCAAAGAGGACATAAGAAACCAAGAAAGATTACAATATATCGTCATTGGTTTTGCCACCTTTGTAGGTGTTTAAACTTGGGTAAGAGAGTGGTCATAACTGATGACAGATTGTAGGCCAGAGGGGGGAATCAGGGGTGTCAGTTTGAATATGCTGGATTTGGGTGGTTCAGAATTCAGTGTTGGCAATTTTGTGATGGATAAATTTTCAGTGTAAAGAATTATGCCAGTAATACTTGTTTGGTACAAAATGGGGGTCATGTTTCAGTGCATAGGATTTCTGGACCACCCCCAAGACTAAACTGTTTGCTGCTTTTTCCATCATGCAATGTCGGGTAATTCAGCTACTATTTAATAACAAATAATATTGCTGTTTGCTTGGCAAGCTATGGCATGGCATTGGTATCTGTTCCACATTTGGTAATATATATATATTTAATACTCCAGTGGACACAACAGCAATGCTAAAAGCTGAAATCATTATAAATATTATATATACATGTATATATAAATATATATATACTGTATTCGTTCTATTAAGCGTACATGCCCCAATTAGTGTACACCCTCACTGTAACATTGTGTTCCACCATGACAACAATCTATAATGCCAACCGTCACTGTTGAATCCATCATATTGTAATTTAATTTCTATCAATATCACACTAGATTCAAAGTTCAGTGATGAAAAAATATCAAAAGGTCCACCTAGGTTAACCAACTTTATGGTGTTCTGGTATCTTGTTGCTCATATGTAGATGCATGTATCACTTGCCAGTCACGTCTACTGAGATGGATGTACCCAGGAACCACAGAAAATGGTTGTACTTATGCTTATTAAAATGCAAAGTTGGACATATTTTTATATCTCAAATATTTGTTAAGCGAACTGTATGCTTAACAGAACGAATACGGTACACACAATTACTATTTTAAATAATGTTACCAATATTTGGTAATATACAAGTTGATGGCTATTATTTAGTAGGAAATACTGCCATAAGATAATCATGAACATATGTAATGAAATTACATTACAAAAGGTAATATTTGTAAAATTGTTTAAGAGCCTTCATATTTGGAAAGTGTTACCCAGAAATGACGCATGAGAGGCAGAATGTCAGTGTCGAACTGACATCATCTGTATATGTTAAGAGGACTGAGAAAGTAGCGACTGAGAGTGTAGTGCCTACAGGCAGCAGCAGGTGTGAGCGTGCCAGAATCCCTCCACCAACAAACTAACAAACACGGGTCAGAATCACACTGTGCTAAGCTGGAAAGGATGGATATACCAGTAGTATGCCAATGCTCAATAGGTGTCACTATTTCTTTTTCTTCTTTTTCTGTATGCAAAATAGAAGGACAATATCATTTGATGAGGTTGACATTGTTTGTAATGAGGTGATGCAAATTACAACCACACTAGGATTTACATTGAACAACGTGGTTCATATTGATTCTAGTTAATTGCTTAAAGATTAAAACAATATAACACATGAATAATGTTCCTTTTAAAACAGTTAATAGGGTGTCTTCAGACATATCTTCCCTATACAATTAAAAAAAAAAATTCGAAGTCATTGAAATAAAAGCAATCTCTTGGGCATTTGTTCTCTCTAGGCTTCATGTGTCACTTCTGGGTAAACAGGTCAAATAACTGTATTTAAATAGCAAAACAGCTCACACATACACGTTGCATTAAGCTTCATGTACGTTTCAGGTGCACACATGTTTGTGTGTGTGTGGTGTTTATGTGTGTTTGTGAAGGTGTGTGTATATAGTTATATATATATGTGTGTGTGTGTGTTTATATGTATAAATATATACCATCTGTGTGTGGGTGTGTGTGCGTGCATGCGTGTGTGTGTGCATGGTGTGCATGTGTTTGTATGTATGTTTGTGAGGGTGTGTGTGTGTGTTTGTATGCATGAGTATTTATGAGGATGTGTGTGTGTGTGTGGTGTGTGCTTGCAGTGTGTGTGTTTGTATGCATGTGTGTGTGTGGTGTGTCGTGTGTGTGTGCAGTGTGTGTGTTTGTATGCATGTTTGAGAGGGTGTGTGTGTGTGTGCATGCGGGTGTGTGTGTTTGTATGCATCTATGTGTGTGTCAGTGTGTGTGTGTGCGTGTAAAATAAACATTTTATTTCCACTACACCTGTAGCTGCCAGTAAGTAAGTGAACTGTAAGAGGGTGCATGGGGTGTGAGTGCAGGAGCTATGTCTATGTATTTAGAGCCCCACCTTGGCTGGAGACGATGATCCCGGGCGTTTGGCCCCACCTCCCTTCTTCGCTCCTCCTTTCTTCTGATCCTTCTTGTCGGGGGGAGGGGGCAGGGAGTCCCACTTCGTTTTCACAATTTGGAAGACCCGGGCATCAGCCCAGGCAGCAGCCAGGTCCATGGGGGTGTGTCCTAAAACAATGCATTCTATTCTAACAAGCAGTTTTCTGAGAGGTGTCCCAAAGACAATTGCATGTAAAAAAGAAACAAAATATCAGTGCGATGTCTTCAATGCACATAAAATACAATTGTATACAGAATCAAAATTAAATTGTTATCAACATACTATTGAAACATTTCATCTAATGTTTTTGTATATGAACTTGGAATGTATTAAGAATCCAAAATGATAGAGAATGGTATCATAGGCGGAACTGTTTTTCCAGATTTGTTATACACATTAAAATATCAATATTAAATAATGTTTTCTGTCAAAACGTGATATGTCCATACAGTAAGCGCTGTTGCTACTCATACCGGGAAGACTAACAAGATGGTGCTCATTGGCTGAAATGGATATATCACATTTTGGCAAAAAATTTATTATGTATTGGCTGCTTGTCTTTGGGTTCATTCTAGGGTTTTGGTGTTCTTTAGGCAATGAATATCCCGCAATGCTGATACGTATTCAAGCACTGGGTACACAAAGGTTGTATATGCTAGAGTATATACTTTATACAACATTCTAACAGGAACACTTAAATAACATAACTTGTTGAGGTGGTTATCAATTTCAAATACTGTTGGCAACATAAACATCAGATTTATCAAGCAAGGCAACTATTTTGTCGTGCACCCATGTTTTAGCATCACGTTTTTTCAAATGCACAATCTTTCTTCTTTTTGTTAACTTGTTCTACTTACACCATGGAATTATATTTGTATTACATATACTGAGAAAAAAAATCAGCCACCTGTGACTGATACATTCATCATAGGAACTACAAGAATGGCTGTGTATAAAATGTACCATATCATAGTTTCTGTAACAAACCTTCGTCATCATCACCAATTGTCACTTGTCAATGTTAGTTAACATATTATAAATTTGTCAAAGTGAACAATAAAGTAAAACTCCGGCATAGTTGTTATAAAGCAGTTTGAAATTATAAACAAACATGCAAACAGAAGTATGATGAAACATGAAGTAACCTTTTCGCGTCTCGGTCTGCACCTTGACTCCTTTATCCAGTAAATACTGCACAATCTCTGGCCGTGAGCTCTCAATGGCACGCATGAACGGAGTCGCCCCATTCATTGTCACGGCGTCGATGTTCGCGCCCTTGTCTACCAAGTATTCTATGACATCATACATGCCCGAATGGCACGCAAAATGTAGAGGTGTCCATCGGAAGTTGTCTTCTGACTGCAGATGAGCCCTGAAGCATAGCAACACAGCTCCAAGATCAGCCACAGTCAGTCCAGTGTAGTAACTAGGAACAGCCCAACCTAATTAGTTGACTAATTTGTTTAAATCATAATCTTGAGATTAACTTGGTGGCATGAAGGTATAACTAAAAGCAATATTAGCTCAAGACACATACTGCACAACCGCATGCACACCTGCACACACACGCATGCACATACAGTATGTACATATACATGTGTACTGCCACATGAATACAATAAAATGTAACACACCTGATACACACAAATATTCACACCGTCACGTACAGTGTGTGTACAGTCATGTGCACTCATACACATGCATGCACGCACACAGAGACATACATGCATGCATGCATGCACACAGAGACATGCACATATGCATGCACGCACAGAGATACACACATGCATGCACGCACACGTAGACATACACGCATGCATGCACGCACTTTTACAATCAATCATATGTTAATATGTTACAAACATATACACTGACTGACATACAGATACAGACCAGGATGCATTTTGATAAACAGGTATACAGTACTACACACTGTCACGTACAAACACAGTCCATAGTGACTATCTCTGATGCATAAGTATGCCAGGGATTAGCTCTGCATCAAGAAGATAAGAGATTGTAAGAAACAACACTGCTTAGTTTTGAAACAGGAAACTAAGAGTGCAACTGGATATGAGAAAGGCAAAGTAGGTATTAGCTTTGAATGCACACAAACAGCAGAGATTAGCTTGGACACAAGGAAGACACAAACAGTTGTCAACATAGACCTTCTTCTCAACTATCTGTCTTGCGGCTGGTCTTCACTTAAGTTTCCCCTCCATACCAACCAATCTTCAACTTTCATCATTATTTCCATGACTTATAAAACTACATTATTAATTATATGCAGCAGAGTAACAACATTGAAATTTAGTTTTATATACTTTAGAACATGATTCACTGCATGCCTTAAAGTAATAAAAAAACAAAAAACGTGGTCTAAGTTTAATATCTTACCCCAGAATATAATAACCATAAACAGCAACGTCTTATTTAGTGTTATATGTAGGTGTTCAATATGTAGGTGTTTAATATGTGCCCAAAATGGATGCAATGCAAACATTTACACAAATAATTTTTATTCTTGACTAAAGCCTACATTTTATAAACAAATATCAAACCAAATTCATAACAAAAATGCTAAAGTACACACAAAAACTATTAATGCAAACAGAAAACTATTAATGGAAAGTGCAAACTATCTTCATGAAGGGAGAAAATGTTATAATTAAACTACTACTATTGCTTGAATGATGGGTGCGAAAGGACATCTATAGCAGCTTACCCATGGTCTACCAAGAACTTTGTCACCTGCAGGTTACCATGGAGACAGGCAATCATTAGTGGAGTCTTGTAGAATTTGTCTTTTGTGTCTACTAGTGTCTTGTTCTTCTCAAAGACCCCTGTCATGGAGTCGAGGTCGTTGTGTTTGGCTGCGTCATTAAGCCGCATGTAGGTGCGCTCTGGGTGGTGTAAGTACCAGCCAGAGTCATCCTGGAGAGGGTGTTCTGGTGGCTGGTCTCGACTGAAGCGACCCAGGTCGGTATAGTGGTCGTGTCGGGGGATGTATTCAGGTGGTGGCCCCCCATCAGGGGCCCGCGGACCCTCCACCTGAGTACATATTGGCAGGGGTATCTTGGTCTTGCCCTTCTTACCTTTGCCGCCTTTCTTCTTCTTCTTTGACTTTGGCTCAAAGGCAGCACGCAAGTACTGCTTGTTGACATACTTCTTTCCTACCAAGAACTCATTATAATCCATCACGCCATCCTTGTTCTTGTTGTCATGTGCAATAAGCAATGTCTTCATCTCGGTCTCCTCAGGCATAGGGACATTCATGTTTTGTAGCACCTCCAGAAAGTCCTCGCGAGAGACAGTGCCTTGTTCCTCTGCATCATACTTGATGAACATCTCCCGGAACTGCTCCTCCTTCTCACAGCAGAAGTCGTACAACTTGAGGGCCCACGGGTCGTTGTTCTTGCCTCCCTTCCCAAATGACTTCTCTGCTTTCTTGCACTCTTTCGTTGCCTCTTTGTGGCCATTCTCTTTACTAACTGTCTTTGCTGGCAAGCCTTCGTCATTCTTTGGTTTTGGGTTGCAGCCTACACAGAAGCAGTTAAATTATAACACAACAATGTATAGTTTTGTTTCATGCTCCATTGTAAAATAAAAAGATGTATCTACTGCATTACTTTTCTCCTACATGTGCAATCTTAAATAACCCACCGAAGGAGACATATGATGAAGAATATGTAATATCATGTTAAATCTAGTTATCTGTTGGTCATAAGTTTTTTCTTTGCCAAGTCCAGTGCTTCGGTATTGTCACACCCATTCTTCAACCACACTAAGTCGTTATCTACATCTAGAGCAGCTGAACTTTTAGTAATCATTGGTTTGTCTCTCTTACCTCCTGTCATGCTTTCACTACTAGTAGGTGTTTATAAAAAATCTAGTATTTACTAGCATTGCCAAACACATTCACATGGTTCACAGCTTTGACAAGTATGTCTTTTTTAAAAATTCTCTACATAACAACTTTAATAATACCCTCCTTTGAATCCTTTCCAACATCCTAATCAATAATACATTTTATATTCAAATGCAATACTTCATACCAAAATAAGAGAATACCACAGGTAACTCAATATCAAATCTCTATTTTAAACTGAGGATGACTGTTCCTCATGTTTCAATATCATAAATGTTTTAATATAGAATAAATATATTTAATGTATGCTGCTCGCCCGACAGCGTTTAATAAGCCAGTAACAGTGTTCGGAGTTTGAAAGTTGAACCTGCAAAATGTTGTAAAAATAATTTCAGCAATAAACAAACTTGCAATAATAGCAGATGAAGGTTAACCACAAAGCCCTTTGATGTTGGGCATGTTCACTGTGTTCCCATGTTCACTGTGTTCCCATGTTCAAGACAACGAATTAAGCAAACTTCAAGTAATTACTTGATCACTTAATACCAGGCAATGGACTAGACAACACTGATTACAACACATTTTTATATATATATTCAAACATTTTCTGTACTCACAAAAACTACAAGTACCCAATTTGGTAGCAAGAACTTTGACTTACCCCTTTGAGAGAGATATTTACAACACATAGCGTGCCCGTTCTGTGCAGCATAATGTATTGGTGTGTTTCCTTTCTCGTCATATTGGTCGAAGTTGGCACCGAACGCAGCAAGTACCATGAGGACCTCGAGGTATCCACCTCGAGCTGCCTCGTGTGCCGCATGCACCTTCAACTTCAACATGATGACGTCTATCTCGCCTCCACCCTCAAGGATTGAACGCACCACCTTCACACTGCCACTGGCACATGCAGCCATCAGTGCTGTCCGGTTGGTCTTCTGCAATGCACAACATCGTAGTGTTACCTTGTTAGAGGCTACTCACTGTTAGGTGACATGTTATATGAGATCCCCAATTAATTTATTTGGTTACACAAAGTTATTTCAAATATTTGAGAAGAACGTACCAGGTAATTAAATTATGGAGTAGTGTAACTTCGGAGGCTCTCCAGAAACCCCACATGGCTTATTGTGAGAACACCTGTAATACTTACACTCATATAGGAATAATTGTCACAGAATGATGCAGCAACTTGTAAATGATGTTAAGTATTGCAAATAAACATAATAAATTACACAATCTAACGACATGACTTAAAGAAACAGTTTACTGAACATTTCTACAGAAATATTACTTGATAAACAACATGATAATAAGAAACCATATAGATACAATGCAATACAAATATCCAGTAATCAAAGGCAGCTTAATGCAGTATATGATAATAATAGGTTTTCTTACATAAAAATATATGAAGAGAATATGAATGAATGAATGGACTTTATTTCAGTTACAAGTACAAATTAGTGAACACATGTACAATGGATTATAAAACAGAAAAAAACTAATATTGCAACCATGGAGATCCTCTAGAAACCCCTAGGGGCTTATATAGAGGACCACCAGAACATAACAATTTAAAAACAGTTTCCTTGTTCCATAAAATTAAAGCATAAAAGTAGGACAGTAAGATCTTCTGGAACAAAGTGAATAAATCATCTCATAGATGCAGTTAATGTATACACACATATACATTACTTAAATACATAAATAGAACAGGTTAACTACTAATTAAATTTCATTCATTAGAACATAATAATGTATTCTGAATAAATTAACTAATTTTCAAGTAAAACATGAATACAAACATTTATACCATGATAAAATGATGGTATGCTTATGGTTAATTTAGGTAAGATATTAAAAAAAAGAATTAATGATATTTTGACAACAACATCTCTGAGTTTCTTCTTAAAATGATTTATGGAATTAGTTGTAAATTATGAGGTAGTGCATTCCAGAATATTGGTCCTGAATAATTTGTTGTGAATTTCCTTGTGTTTGTTCTTATTTTTTGGATGTAATATGCATTATGGTTTCTCAGCTTAAGTTTAAGTACATTATCAGTTCGCAATAACATTGATGACATGTTATCTGGGAGTTATTTATTTGTTGCTTTATGCATAAAAATATCTAACTGATGTTGGTATATATCATCCAATTTTAATACTTTTAACTGCGCGAACAGTGGATTTAAGTGTGCAATATATTGGGATAATGTGATTATCCGAATAGCTTTCTTCTGTAGTATTTTTAGTTTGCTTAGGTTTGTGCTTTATGAATTTGCCCTTAACAGAGTACAATATTGTAAATGTGATGAAACTAATGTAGTGTAAATAGTTTTCATAATGGAGATAGAAAGAAAGTGTTTTAGTTTGTTTAGCATTCCTACATTACATGTTATTTTATTTGATACACATGCGTGTATTGTCAATATCTATAATGATTCCAAGAAATTTAGTGAATTGAACATGTTTTATTTTATTTCCACCTATTTTTATTTCAGCTTTGTCAATAGTTTTGAAGTTTTTTGTATTAATATATCATGATCTATTGTGTCAAAAGCCTTAGAGAGGTCAAGGAATACACCTATGGTGTACTTTTTATTATCAATGTTACTAGATATTTTATCAACCAAATCAATTAGTGCCATGTATGTAGAATATTTTTTTCTGAATCCGTATTGCTTTTTGGATAATATATTTTGATTTGTTAAAAAACTGTAAAGGCTATTGTACATTATGCATTCTAGTATTTTTGAGAAGCATGGAAGGATAGAAATTGGTCTGTAATTTTTTAATAGTTCAGGGTTTTCATTTTTATAGAGTGGTATGACTTTTGCTATCTTAAGTTTGTTTGGAACAATGCCAGTCTGTATTGATGAATTGAATATGTGCACAAGTTGGTTTGCAATTTGTGGTATAATTTGTTGCACAACGTATAGATCTATATTATCATATCCACTTGACTTGTTTGAGTTTGATGATCTGACTATATTTATTATTTCATTCCGGTTAGTGGGTCGACAGAAGAAACTTGTAGTGTTGTTTTTTATATATTGTGTGGGGTCGTTTCCTGTTTTCTTAGTTTTGCATTCAGGCTATGACCAATGTTAGTAAAGTAATTGTTGAACTGATCTACAATTTCTTTTCACCGACAGTTATATGCACTGTGACTAGATCACATATGCATCAGTGCATCATTTACATTTATTGTGTTACCATCTTGCAGGAGCAAGTCAGTAAGTGTAATGATAATTTTGTTATAAACATTGTTACAATTTTATGCATCATTTGTTTTTTTTAATGTGTTTATAATTGTTTGAATTTTGATTTGCTGGGGCTGTAACTGTTAGTAAAGTATAACTATGTGAAAAAGAATATGGTTGCTGATATAAATGTAACTATTATTTATGTCATGATGTTTTACCATGCACGTTACACCTAATATATATAACCATTTGCCGATTTGCTTACGTTTTTGGTGAGCCACATATAATATAGATATGTTTGTATATAAGTATTTATTATATATATATATGTAATATATATATATATATATATGTACATATTATATATATATGGTAAGCCTCAGGGGGGGTGCAGTTGGAGATTTTGTGAGCCTCGGGGGGATGCAGTTGGAGAGGTTTTTTGGTGAGCAAATGTCCACTGGGAAATTTTGTGGACTGGTAAAATTTTGATCCTGCATAAAGCCCTAACATAAATTCCTTGACCATTGTATCATACACTGTAATTTCATATCATTGCTCCAACTAACTGCAAATTGACTTTCATAAAATCCTAAATATGATGTCTCACCTCATTCTTACTATTGGGGTCTGCCCCTTTCCCCAGTAGACTCAAGCAGGGTGATTCAACCTGGGACGCTATTTCACATGCAGCGAGGAAGACAGGACAGGTATCCTTACTTGTGTTGTTCACATCAGCACCATGCGCAATAACAATCTGCATACACTTCTCGTGTCTTGTTGTCGGTGATATACAGTAAAAGAGAACACCTGGAAAACACAGCCACAAACATTTCAGTTATACACCCTGTACAATCTCTCCATAACAGAACAACAGACACCAGTGGATAGTTTGAAATCTAACTATAATCAACCTACTGTATGCATCCTAACGTTTCCCTCTTAGACGGCTTGAACCTCGAGCATCAAACTGTCAGGGATTAATCAACGACCCCTAGTGTAGGACGTAATTCCTATAACTTTTCAAAATATGTTTTCAAGACACCTTTCTTCTACCAAGCCATTTTCAAGACACCTTTATGGGGTAAATCAGTTTGTTCCTTAATGGTTCTGAACTTAAAACGTAATGTTCACGTAATATGTAACGTAACAATTGCAGGAACTGCACACGTGCGGCAAAAACAGCTCCTTTGTCATAGATTGGCATCATGAAGTAGATGCAGACACAATAATTAATGCTTACGTCTACCCTCATGCCAATAGCATATCAATACGATTATTATTTAATAATTCTACACTATCATGACTAAGGCCTATAAATTGATGTGAACTTCACATTCTGTCTGACCTTCATAATTTTTCACAATTAAAGAACGAGTATAAATCTGCAAACGCATTATGATGTTTATGTACAACGATGCTCTGTGTTTTATAACATTTTGTAAATATTGCTTTCACGACTGTCTTCTACCAAGGCATCCCGTCAGGTGACGAGCTTTTTTGCTACTATGCTAGTAACATTAATCTTATGACTTGAATGTGCGTGTATTTAATATGTAATATTGGTGTTTTTTTGCAATGGTAACTTTTATGTCACAGACCATTAATTAATATATACAAAATGTACCAACAAATTTATATTTTTTCTATTTCCCACAGTTATGGCTACAGCATCCCCAACCTATTTTTAGGTGTCCAAAAGACTCCAAATAAATACAGCCAGTACGATGTTCATAAATGATGCTTTGCTGTATAACATAATTTGTTTAACACACATTATGTAAAATGTCTCCAACTGATAGGCTGTTCACACAACCTTGGAAGAATTGCAGACAACGTATGGTATGAACCCTAAAATTGACAAGAACCTTTAATCAAAGAGGAATTAAAAATACTTAAGGTGTCACTTGGAGTTGTTTAGAAAGGATTGGTGGAAATCCTAACTTACGCAATAGTGTGTGGGTGTAATAGTGTGTGTGTGTATTTATGTATAATTATTAAAGTTGTAAAGCAGAAACCTGAAATCCAGTTTTGTTTAGTATTTGAAACGCCCACATTTGATATGCTCGAATTGTATGTGCAACAAAAATAAAAAGTACAAATCTGTGGAATATTGCCTGGTCGAGGAATGTCAAGTTGGGACCTCCACATGAATAAAAAATGGAACAATGCCGTTTTAATAAGATGGTAACAAATACTGGGAACAACTAGAAGTTGGTACAGACCTTTGCCTTTGTTATCAGTCAATTTCATGTTGCATTCTGCTTTCGCAAGAGCTTCCACGCAGTGAATATTTCCAAGTTCTGCAGCCCGCATCACAGCAGTGCGGCCTTCAAAGTCTTTGACGTCAGGATAAGCACCCAGCTCAATGAGGTATTCAATCATCGAATCATTGTTAGCAGCAGCGGCAGTACTGAGGGCAGTTTCACCCGTTGTTGGTTCATTGTAATTTATCAAATGAGGTACGCCGTTCAGTGTTAGTTTTTCGATTTGAACTCTCTCCTCTTCCCGGACACACTGCAATAGCTTGCATATCTGTAGCGTCTCCAGTCGGGTCTGTGCTAGAGGCATCTTCTTGCACGAATAATGTATCAGTATAAATCACAACGCTGCTTCGCCCTCGTAGCTATTGGCACCATCGATATTAACAATGTCAATGATCGTGCTAGTGTACTGCATCGCCCCCGAATATTGATGTAACGAGGGACGCCGAGGTCCCTGACCCTGACTCAAATCACTCCTATCGTCATCCAGTTTGTCATCTTACGAGCCCTGGTGTCAACTCAAACACACTTTGTTGTCCGGCCGCATAGTAATGCTCACCAATGTCCTATGACATGACGGTATGTAAATTCATCGGTAACTAAGTAACAGACATTTGCTGATCCGTGTCAAGACAAAGTATACAGCACCTGCCCTTGTACACAGACACTGAGACAGGAGCGCGCCCGTGTCGCGATCACCAAAGAAGATCGATCTGCGAAAGGATAATTGAGCCAATTCTCGATGGAACGTAAGACAGTAAACGCAAGACGCTTTAATAAACTTACATCACCGGCTGTCAGACTAAATATCGACACTTGCACGAACTTGCCAGCAACCAATGTTGATTATTTGGCAGAGAACGGCACTGCCACTGGCCGACACTTGTCTAACATGGCCGAAAACGAGGCAGCAATGTTGATAGTTGCCAAGACACTGACAAACACGTGCTCTAAAGGAAAGCTCAACTAGTTCCAGATCCGCCATGTGGCGCCACTATTACGGCCACAGCGTCACTAACATTGATTTCCATGATTTCGTAATGTGGCGCCACTGTTTATCGCAAATACTAGTCTAGCACTTTCCATTGTGACGAAAACGATTAGTTACCCTGAATCAGGGTACAAATGAAATTGATTCTCATTCTAAGTAAGCTAAATAAGAGTAATTTGGTTTTGTTTATATTGCGACTCAGTGCTCACTACGCACGCAAACATCCACAAACACTGTAGAGAATAATTATATTCTTCGTTATTAATTAAATGGGGCCTTAATTGTACGTAGGTCTCCGTACATTATGTATATATATATATATATATATATATATATATATATAATACAAGAGTATCAAAATAGGATGAAAGAAAGCAAGGTCTTAACTCCGTTTATTTTGACACAAATCTACAACAAATTAAACTGAATAATTATTGTAAAGAACAACGATTTTCATAACGGTTCGCAACAAATATTGGTACTGGCGCGTCGGACTGCATCCATCTTGACCACGAGGCTCGCCAAACCACCATGCACATTGAGACTCTCCAAAAACCTTGATTTGCACCCCATTTGAGGCTTGCCAAAACTACACCCCGCGGCTTCCCCAAAACCTCAAATTGCCCACCTCTCCCTCTGGAATTCGCCAAGAACCCCCCACATTGGGGTTTTCTAGAAACCTCAATTTGCAACCCCGAGGCTCGCCAAAAATCTCAATTTGCATACCCCATTGAGGCATGCCCAAAACGCATTAAGGCTCTCCAAAAACCTCACCTCGAGGCTCTCCAAAACCATAAATTTGCACCCCCCGTTTAAGCCTGCTAAAAACCTCGAGTTGCACCCCCTCATTGAGATTTGCCAGGAAACCCCACCTTAAAGCTCTCCAAAAACCTGCAATTGCACTCCCCTTGTGGCTCGCCAAAAACCCACCATGACGCTCCCCCAAAACGTAAATTTGCACCCCTTCTTGATGCTTGCCCAACAAAGACCTTGAGGCTATCCAAAAACCTCGGATTGCATCCGTAAAGCTCGCCAAAAAACTATATTTGTACCCCTCCCTTCAGTCTGACAAATCTCTCAAATTACATCCCTAAATATGGGGGGGGGGGAGGGGCGGGCTCATCCTATCTCCAGCCCCCACCTCATATATTAGGGGGGGGGAGTCCCATGCCCCTCCCCCGGTTTCGACGCCTATAAGGTAATGTCACAGATGCGTGATTTGTAGCAAACCGCTCTTCATCCTTTTTCTTCTCAAAATATGTTTCGTTTTGTTTTTGTCATTTAAAGTAGGAACTTCCAACAATGTACCGTCAAGCATTCGGGAAACATGTTCGCAGCCTCTTTGGTATGTACGTGTAGCTCACAAATTAGTTCTAATATAAACGATACGGATGAAGATAATAAAAAAACCTGTTCTTACAGATGCACAGGCGTCCGGACACGGTGAACTTTGAGCGGATGAGGTTCACTAAAATACATAAACTGCACACGGGCTCTTTGATGCACAAAATGTTGTGAGGCTAAATATATATCCAGCTTCCTATTCAAAATAATGGGGATTCAAGCCATCCTTCGGTTTTGACTCCTATGAGATGTTAATAACACACAAGGACCGTTTGAAAGACAGAAGAGATTTGGAAGGCCAACCAATACACGGAAGGTTAGAGCCACCGGAAGGACAGCAGGCCCGCAGGATCATAGCTTGGGCAAGAGTTCCGCGTGTTGGAACAGAGTTCCGCTTGAAAGGAGTAAAATGGGCAGATGGGGTGCAGTTTGATGTTTTGGGTAGGTATGGGGACGGGGTGTAGTTTGATGTTTTGGAAGCTTTCGCGGGTTATAGTTGTAGGTTTTTGGGAACCTCAAGACGGTACGCAGTTGGACGATGAAAAACGGTATCCCACAAAACAACGACATTACGGGTCTGAATGACACGCCGCCATGTTGTTCTAATTAACGAACTCCCACCTAGACATTTATGGGAAAGAAAAAGTCCACAGCAGTGGTTAGTTTTGAGCATAATTCCAAAATCATAATTCCACCTTTGGAATTTTGCCGCGCTATACCTGCGCTAGAATAGGGTGCCTCCAAGACCTTTTGAATGTTCCTCCATTACATGCCCACTGTGAAAACAATTTAAAAAGCACACACCCCCCGTCTTCCGATGTCATGATCCGAGAGCGTGACAACTCAGACTATCCAGTATGAATTTGCTTCGGCCGCCAGTGAAGGTTTTTTGTTGAGCCTCAGGGGGTGCAATTGCAGATTTTTGCCCTCCACCGACTATACTCTCTGGAACGTCGCCGTGAAAAATATTCAGCCGCACCCCCTCCCCCGTCTTCTGATGTCACGATCCGTCAGCGGAGTTGTGCAGAAGCTCCTGCTCAGCACAGCCAATATTAATTAATTACGTTCGGGCGCCTTTGGTATAAATGACAGCAATATAATTAGCAACAGTTCTCATAAATACACGCATTGCAATTGCAACAACGTTGGTCTTTATTCTTCTTATTCTACCACCATCTTCTGCTTTCAATACCCTCTGAGGCCACAATAGTTTTCCACGTGGAAAGCAGTAGCCTCTGTAGGGAATATGCAGATTATTGATCATGATAACAATTTACTCCTGACATTTTTGAATAAATTAGGCATCACTATTTCACGTAACAGTGCGTTTCCCGATTTTTGTCTAAATTCCGCGGCGAAAGCGAGACGTAATGACGTCACAGACACCGACCGTTGGTTCCGCGCCTACAGAGGAGACACGGGGAAGAAGATCACGGAATGGGACGGAATCTGTCTACATTTGTGAGGCAGACTGACCATCGACTGTCTTTTGAAACAAATAGATCATCTGCATGCCCATGATCAATCGTGCCATGGGTCCAGAGATGATTCGGAAGCAAAGTTATTCGCCGTTCGCATGTAGCCGATGCCTTCCGAGGGAATACAGTTTTCCGCCCGAGGGAAAAGAGTTCTGCTCGAGGTCTCAAGGGGGCAATTTTTATTTTTGGGGGAGCCTCGGGAGGGGTGTATTTGGAGATATCAAGGGAAGGTGCAGATAAAGGTTTCTGAGAGCCTCAAAGAGGATTATAGTTGGATGTTTATGGCAGCCTCAGGGTTTTTTAGGAGACTGCAATCACTGGTCTAAAATGCATCCCTCAAAAATCAACCACGCTACTGGCCTGCACTTATCCATTGCCTAAAATATCACGTAGATACATAATATTATAACATAGGATATGCGTGTACACGCACGTGTTCCAAGTACAAATAAAAGCAAAAGTCGACCCTTTCAATGACTTATCTAGAGATGGAACTGCAGCTGTAGGGGCTTGCGGTGTTAACAAGTGTGCCTTATCCGTGCGTGCGAACAAGTAGATGAACATTAGATGAAGTAGCTAGATGAACATTATAGAGAAACTTCCGTTGTATTTTATTAACTAGACCAGCTGCAAGAGCAACTTCGTCACTCGGAACGATAGTTGCACGTGGCGCCTGTTCAAGCACACCAAATAACAAAGCAATTTTTTTCAAAAACAAACCATGAAACCATGCGCGAAAAATCAATCCCAAGTTTATAACCTGTTATTGTTTCAGTATCCTATAGCCTATTGTTATTTAACATTCCATAATACCCACGACTGGTATACACTTATACATTACGTAGCACAGGGGGCGAACGTTTGCATGGGGGCACGACCCATTCCAAACGTTAGATGTCACCCACGTCTGATCTCTGCTGCACTCTCCTTGGTATGCACGACAGCCGCAGTGATCTATGTTCTAGTGGCGGGGTATCACTGGGAAAGAAGAAACACCCCGGTTATATGCTGATGATACTCTCCTCTACAGAGAAATTCACAGCATAAAAGACCAACAGTTGCTTCAACAAGATCCCAATGCCCTAGAAGAATGGGAAAACACCTGGCAGATGCAGTTTAACCCCAGCAAATGTACAGTCATTCGAATCTTACCTAACAAGTCCAAGAAGGTTATTCTAACTAACTACACTTTGCACAATCAGTATCTTGAGACGAGTTCTCACAAACATCTTGGTGTAACCATAGCAGACAACCTATCCTGGACCAACCACATCGAAGCCACGGCAGCAAAATGGAATAGAACAATAGGCTTCTTGGTGATAAATTTTAGACAAAGTACTCCTCAGGTAAAGTCTGCAACTTACACCAGAATGGTGTCCCCCATTTTAGAATATGCATCATCCATTTGGGACCCACATAAACAGAAAGATATTCAGACATTAGAAAGCGTACAACGTCAAGCAGCTAGATATGTTTTTAATAATTACACAGAAAGGACACCCGGCAGCGTTACATCCATGCTGCTACAACCCAAATGGCCCACACTCCAACAGCGAAGATATCACAATAGACTAGGAATGCTCTCTAGACTTAATAATGGACTAGTAGATATTATTCGCTCAAATTACTACCACCATTCTGACCCAAGAACAAGAGGCACCCAACGATTGTATCAGGAACATGTCCACCACCCAGTTCTTTTTCATTCTTTTTTTACCCCGGACAGTAGCAGACTGGAACCATCTTCCAGCTTCCACCACACCAGCATCATCACTTAAACACTTCTTTAAAAGACTCGGCTTACACAACCTGCAGCCACCGCCAGCAATACCCTGAGGAACATGCCAACGTGCATTTTAAACTATTTTAATCTACCAAAGTTTTAATATGATTTTAAATATTTGGCGCACAGGCCGCTACACCATAACGCAACTGTACATGCATATCAGGGCTAATTACGCTCGCAGGAGCCCACAGCCTTTTAAAAGGAAGAAGGAGAAACCGCCTTATTGTGTGTAACAAATGCCATGAAAGCCGCTATAGACAAGGCAAGCCTTTAGTGCGGCCTTTGACACAATCAATTACAAGATAATGATCCAGTGGCTTCGGTTGCGTTACGGCATTGTTGGCAAGGCGCTTGGCTGGCTGCAATCCTATATGCAGGGCCGGACCCAGCGTGTGGTCATTCGTGATGCGTCATCGAATACAACATGCGTGACATCGGGTGTCCCGCAGGGTTCGGTGCGGGGACCTTTGTTATTCTCGATGTACGTACAACACATTGGCGCCATAATCAGGGCGCATGGACTTTGTTTTCATCATTATGCGGACGATCTGCAGTTGTACTGCCATTTTGACCTCACTGCGATTGCGTTGGCTGCTACTCTGCGACGTATAGAGGAGTGCCTAGATATTGTCAATAAGTGGATGACATCAAACTAAATGCGCATGAACAACAATAAAACGGACTATCTTCCCGTAGTACAAAAACTGCCGCTGCGCTTAAGGACGGCAGTGTGATACGCGTATATGTTACGATTACTGCCTCAAGATGTGTTCGTAACCTTGGTGTCGTTATGGATCGCCACCTCGATTTTAAGAAGCAAGTTTCAAGCATCGTCAGTGTGTGCTCATTTCACCTGCATCATATTAACCAGATTAGTCGTTATCTCCCAACGACGGCAAAGGAACGTGTACGTCGTCAACGCCATTATTACATCACCGCGTGATTACTGCAATTCACTTCTATACGGCACTTCTGTTAAATGGCATTAAAACGTCTGATTGTCTTTCTACTTCCAAGGCACGCTTAAAGACAATTTTTTTTCGACTCTCGTTCTTGTCCAATGTGGCATAGTTTAGTCTCTGCATTGATTAGTTGTATATCTCTTATATATTAATTAACCTATTTATATATTTATTTGATACCTACATATACATTAGGTCAGTTAAATGATGGATTTGCAATCAATGTCTCATTTCTACATAGAACTGTAGCTAAGATCATAATTTTAGTATATTTATTTAATTACTGTATTTATTTGTATTTTACTAATATTAATTTTATAAGAATTTCTTTTTAGAAAATGCATGTTTATTTAGCCATGGTTATTACCTCTATCTGGGTTCTACATGTTGTAAAGCGCCACGAACAATTTATAATTGGATCTGGCGTTATGTTAAATAAAATATATTATTATTATCAGTGGGGAATTATACCTATAGGCCAACTCTGTGCACCGAGGAAAGGAGAACTCGATAATTATTCTAGTGAAATCGAGGTTACCGATGATAGATCCAATGGCCGAGTTCCGTCTGCTATGTTTGGAAACTCACGGCTACAGCACAAACGCAGTTTACCGATGGCGGGTTCTATAACTGGAACCACGCAAGTAGTTGGCTGTTGATCATAACAAATCCAAAGATCAACTCAGTGCTGTAGACGGACTTCGTGCTCGCGCAGCAAACAGAACAAGCGGCGACGTTTTGGCACACAACAGTGTGCTGTTTATGAGTTATTTGACTTTCCCAAGACGGTGTTTGTTTGTTTCACTGCATGCACATATTGTTTTAAATGAAGCATTCTACGTCGACAAAACAACAAAGAACATGTTTCACCTGCATGTCAAATAGCATCTGGCGCAGAACAGATGAAACGTCCTTGTGTTTATAATATTATATTAATCGAGTGCGACATTTTCGGACCTGATGAATGAAAACAGAAAAGATCATGTTGCATGGCAAACACATAATTCGGAGCCGTAGTCGGACCCGGTACTTTTAGAAACGACCTCCCTATTTTCAGGAAAAACGAACGGAACTGAATCATGCACGTTGTCGATGGTGCAGTTGGAGGTTTCGTGTTAGCCTCAATGTCTCAAGGCATGGGCATAGGAATCGCTCCGGCCGCACCGGCCATGGCCAGACCACTTTTCCCAAACGTTGATCTTGGCCGACGGTAGGGCCTACATAAGTACCTCGGCTTGACCAACACGTGAGTGAAACTCGCAGCGTCGCTAACTACACTTGATCAAATTTCAAACAACGACTCCGGGGCGTTTTAACATACAAAGTAGGGGCAATCCCCACAGCCCTTTCACATGCCCCCAGTCAGTCCAACGTGCCTCCCTCAATTCTGCTCCCATCCTACTTTGTCACAAGTTATCAGCCCATTGTAGTCTTCATATAGATTTGGATTTTTTTATCTTACAATGGGCAGCAGTGTCCGTATAGGGCAGTAATAAAAAGTCAAACGTTCTTAAAAATGAAAATTTATGGATGAAGTTCCTGATTTTGTTCTCGTCAATAGCCAGCTAGTTGTGATCAAGATCCGGGTGTAAATGGATCAGTTGCACCATAAATTTCCGTTGCCAACAGCACAAATAGGTTCCCTAAAAGGACAGACTGTTGGGGGTAAAGTCGCTCAAAAGGCACTTTCATGGTTAAAATGATGACGGTTGCGATAACATTAGGCCTATGATTTCCGTTCAGTCTCAAAACAGCATTAACATTTTGGATTTTAAAATGAAACAATTTCTTCATAAAAGGACAAGTAATTGAGACATTGTTCCAAACTTGCCACGTAATTGACAAACTATCTCACTGGAAAAAAAAATGGAATGCGTGTTCTTAGTTTAGTGGGTCACCTGAATTGACAAGAGAAATTACTTCTTCACCGTAACAAAATGTCCACCTGAATAAACTGATTCACCATCAGTTTTATTAATGTCACTGCAAGGATACTTTGGTGTACATTTTGGATTTTGCAAGTTCTCGACGTTCGCTCGGGTGGAAATCCACATACACTTAACCTATTATAGCGCATGGGCGTAGAACCACTCCAGCAATACAAGGCCATGGCCGGACCACTTTTTCCCAAAACGTTGATCTCGGCCGAGGGCAGAGCCTATATGCCGGGATCTGTACCACTGTTTGTCCAATACGTGTAAGAATCCCGCAGCGTCGCGAACTACAGTTTTGATCACAATTCAAACAGCGACTCAAAGGCGTTTTTTAAATGCAATATATGGGCAATGCCCCCAGCCCTTTCATCCACTCCCCAGCCCTGCCTTATCACAAGTTATTAACCCATTGAACTCTTCAAATAGATTTAGAATTTTTGTGAGAGTATTTTAAAATCTTACAGTGGGCAGCAGTGTCCATACAGGGCAGAGTCCTGAAAGGGAACTTACAGTGGGCAGCAGTGTCAATACAAGGCAGAGTCCTGAAAGGGAACTTACAGTGGGCAGCAGTGTCCATACAGGGCAGAGTCCTGAAAGGGAACTTACAGTGGGCAGCAGTGTCCACACAGGGCAGAGTCATGAGAGGGAACTTACAGTGGGCAGCAGTGTCCACACAGGGCAGAGTCCTGAAAGGGAACTTACAGTGGGCAGCAGTGTCCATACAGGGCAGAGTCCTGAAAGGGAACTTACAGTGGGCAGCAGTGTCCACACAGGGCAGAGTCCTGAAAGGGAACTTACAGTGGGCAGCAGTGTCCACACAGGGCAGAGTCCTGAAATGGAACTTACAGTAGGCAGCAGTGTCCATACAGGGCAGAGTCCTGAAAGGGAACTTACAGTAGGCAGCAGTGTCCATACAGGGCAAAGTCCTGAAAGGGAACTTACAGTGGGCAGCAGTGTCCATACAGGGCAGAGTCCTGAAAGGGAACTTACAGTGGGCAGCAGTGTCCATACAGGGCAGAGTCCTGAAAGGGAACTTACAGTGGGCAGCAGTGTCCATACAGGGCAGAGTCCTGAAAGGGAACTTACAGTGGGCAGCAGTGTCCATACAGGGCAGAGTCCTGAAAGGGAACTTACAGTGGGCAGCAGTGTCCATACAGGGCAGAGTCCTGAAAGGGAACTTACAGTGGGCAGCAGTGTCCACACAGGGCAGAGTCCTGAAAGGGAACTTACAGTGGGCAGCAGTGTCCACACAGGGCAGAGTCCTGAAGGGAACTTACAGTGGGCAGCAGTACAGGGCAGAGTCCTGAAAGGGAACTTACAGTGGGCAGCAGTGTCCATACAGGGCAGAGTCCTGAAAGGGAACTTACAGTGGGCAGCAGTGTCCACACAGGGCAGAGTCCTGAAATGGGTAGGCAGCAGTGTCCATACAGGGCAGAGTCCTGAAAGGGAACTTACAGTGGGCAGCAGTGTCCATACAGGGCAGAGTCCTGAAAGGGAACTTACAGTGGGCAGCAGTGTCCATACAGGGCAGAGTCCTGAAAGGGAACTTACAGTGGGCAGCAGTGTCAATACAGGGCAGAGTCCTGAAAGGGAACTTACAGTGGGCAGCAGTGTCAATACAAGGCAGAGTCCTGAAAGGGAACTTTCAATGGTAACAAGGCAAACGTTCTTTAAAATGGCATTTTATTGAGAGGAAGGTTCTGATTTTGACTGATGGCGATGAAGTCCCTCAAAAGGCAATTTCACGGTCCAAAAGGAGGAACGTAGCGATAAATTATTATTTCCTTTCAGTTGTAACAAAGACAGTATTATGCTGGAAGTATGTCCCAACACAGCATTTTGATTTAAAAATAAACCCATTTCTTTATAAAAGGACAAGTAACTGGGACAATGTTTCAAACTGGCACTTTAATAATTGACAAAATACTTGATTGGAAAATAGTAAAAGAGGAATACATCCTCTTAGTTTAGCGTCACCTGAATTGAATTGTCTAGATACATTTCTTCACCAGCTTAACACAATGTTCACCTGAATAAACTGATAAAACCATCAGTTTAATTAATATTATTGCATGACTAACCAAGTCGACTTGTCCTTTCAAAAAACTACAGTAGTGTTTTGAGCGTACCCTCAAAACACTACTGTTAAGTTCAAAACAATACATCTACGTACACTCAAAACTCTGCCCTCAGTATATCTTACCAGCCAATTACAATTCTTTGGGAATCATCCTACACACTAGAGTCGAGTACTTAATCGTTGGAGCCAAATAGACAATATAAATAAATAGTTAGTATGAAATGACATATTAATAATATGTAATGCCATTATTATAATTAGTTATGGATTGAGTTAGTTGGGGTTGGGGGTTAAGGTTAGTTATAGCATAATCGTTGGAACTAGTCAGACGACAGGAATAAATAGTTAGTATGATAATCAGACGACTGGAATAAATTAATAGCTATTCATTATGGTTAAGTTTATTATTATAGTTAGTTATAGTTGCAGTCAATCGTAGTGGGTTAGGGCTATATATAGCATAGTCGCTGTAACCAATCAGATGACGGGAATAAATAGTTTATGTGAAATATCATTATTCATATGGGCTAAAATTATTATTGTTATTATTAGATAGAGTAGATTATGGTGGATTAGGATTGTGTACATCACATAATCATTATAACCAATCAGATTATGGAAATAAATAATTAATGTGAAATGTCCTTATTAAATAGGTTAGTTATTATTTTACCTATGATTGGGGTTAGGGTAATCGTTGGAACCAATCAGACGACGGGAATAAATCGTTAGTGTGAAATATCATTATTCATTAGTGTTAATAATATTATTATTAGTTATGATTGGAATCAGTTATGCTTGTGGTTAGGGTAATAGCTGGAACCAATTAGATTGCTGGAATAAATTGTTAGTGTGAAATATCATTATTCATTAGGGTTAAGATTAGTTTTATTAGTTACTATTGGAATCAGTTATGATTGTGGTTAGGGTAATAGCTAGAACCAATCAGATGCCGGGAATAAGTTGCTATTGTGTGGAGCGCAGTGGTGCAGACTAGAGCTTCGGACTCTCGACCGAGAGAACTCGGATTCGAATCCTGTGCTGCTGTGTCGAACCTTGGGCAAGTTCCTTCACTCTGCGTTACTCCAGTTCACTCAGATGTATGAATGAGTGCCTGGCTATAGAGAGTGGTGGATATTTGTGTACGAATGGTCTTCGCGCAATTATTCATTAGGGTTAAGATTATTAGTTATGAGTTATTGGAGTCAGTTATGATTGGGGTTATAGTAATAGCTTAAAATAATCAGATGACGGGAATAAATAGTTAGTGTGAAAGTTCATTATTAATTAACGTGAAGGTTGTCATTATTATAATTACTTGTGGTTGGAATCAGCTATGTTTGGGGTTGGTAATAGATGGGTTATTTATGGCTAGGGTTAAGCCCCCAATGATTACATCGGTGTCCGCCCTGTTTGCCTGTACTTATGAATTAATATTTCAAAATATCTGTTTCATTTTACTAACCAGATCTACCCAGCCAGTAATTACACTAACATCATTATGTGATTAAGCCTACTAAGTTGCAGTGGTGTATTTGGGATCTCTGGGGGAATAAAGCGATACATGAGCCTCAGTTCCATCTCCACAGCTATTACTTTCATTCACCCCCCACAATATTTATAATATGCACATCCCCCTGACGTTCCCCCAATGTTCCCGCCGCCGGCGATAAAGCAATTTAAAAAAGGTAGAATAACACTACTCGCAATCGTGTACTCCGTGAATTTATTGCTGACACGACGAGGTTTATTAAAAACATCAGTCCGGTGTCAATAATTTTGATTTAAATCGTTACGAAACCCTTATTACCACGATACCCTATAAAGCTTTGCTACCCCGACCTTCCACCAAGTGAGACTTTTGATTGGCCCCAAAACCCATATAAATGGTAAAATCGGAAAAAAAGTAGGGGTAGTGTTTTGAAACAGACAGTAGAGTTTTGAGGGTACGCTCAAAACACTACGGTAGTGTTTTCGAGGGGTAGTGTTTTCAACTTACTACACCGGTCGTGGAGGTGAACGAACCACTCGCCGCCACAGCCAGAGAACTAGTGAGTTGGACCAGTTAGTCTGAGTACCGACGTGGTCAAAGCTGAGGGCGACGCGTTCAACCACCAAAGCGACTGGGTTGGTGAAGTGAAGGCGGTGACAATGCGGCACACAGTGACATATTAGTTGTGTTAATTTTGTTAGTTGTGCTATTTTGAACGTTTGAGACTTTATATTGAGATTTTGTGTGATTTTATACGAGTATTAGACTGACGTTTACGCTTCAGTCTTTTAGAAGGGGGCTATGTTACGTCTTACAAAACTTAGTTTTGTAATTAGATTTTAATTAATTTGACGTACGGTGGCGGAACTGCAGAAGGTCAGCCTGGGGCAACTTACATTAAGCCAGCAGGTGTGGCAGCTAAGAATAGACTGAGCGCGACAATTTGACATTTTGGAGCTCTGCGTTGGGAGTAGACAGCGGCAGCTGTGAGTTACAGCTCGGTGAGGACAGTGCGGGAGTTGGAGGCCTGCATAGGAGCCTCGGGGTTGGCTCAGTGCCATTGACCGAGGGGTAGCAGCATGGATGGCTGCTTCATACACTTTGGAACTCGGCACGGACGGGGGCAGTAACTGTTGTAGTGGCTGGCAAAACGACGTGGGGTCGTGTAGCCAGAGAGCTTTAGTTGTTGAATAAAAACGTGTTGTTGCCACACTCCGAAGTGAAGTGGCCCACACAAACTATTTTTTCCGTTGCGGTTCTGTAAATATCGAACCTGGGATTTCGTTACATATGTCTGTGTGTGCGGGCGTGCGTGTGTGCGTGCGTGCGTGCGTGCGTGCGTGTGTGTGAATGTGTATGCATGTATAGTAGCGGAAAAATAAATGCATACAGTGATTTTTGTGGTGGAATTTAGTGGATTTGGCAGCTCTGAACTATTATTTCTGCATTGGTCACTAGATGCCAGCTCTGTTGTTCATTTCTGTTGTTCATCTGTACAAGTGGTATTGATCTAACAATTTTTTTTATACTTTTATTGATATTGTCATATATTCAGGATATAATCAGACTGACTGAAGCTGGATTCGTTTATTAACATGAACGGAACAAAACCAAAACACACAAGCCGGCGGATATACTACTACTGCGGCTCTGATAATACGACGTAAACCGTGTAGTTCTTCCTAGCAATGCGACTACATTACACTCCTCCACACTAAATTAAAGAGTTCTCTACTACTAATGTTCAGTTCAGTTCTTGTATGGCAACACGCACAAGAAATGTAGTAAACGTCACAAACAACTTAAGTAATGCACAGGGGTATTATTATGACCCACGGGGTGCAGTGTTACGTACTCACAGGTCGAGGCGGATAGCGCCGTTGGGGAGAGTTCACGCCATCAGTCGCCGGTGGTGTCGTCGCGGCACGTGCCCTCGGAGTCGTAATCACCTCAGGAGTGGTCATCACGGTCGGTGTCGTCATCACGCTTGGACGTGTCGTCTCGTTCGGTTGAATCGTCGCGCTCGGTTGAGTCTTCACGACTGGTTGAGTCGTCACGTCTGGTTGAGTCGTCACGCCCTGTTGAGTCGTCACACCCGGTTGAGTCGTCACGCCCGGTTGAGTCGACACTCGCAGATCGCGTCGCAGTGCGTCCTCCGTCACTGAAGTCGTCATCAGATGATCGGCGTGTACGTACCGGTTTGTCCCAGAAACACGAACGATGTACGTTCTGGGTCCCACCACTTTGACGATCGTTCCCGCGAGCCATTTCGCTACTCCACCTCGAGTGTTGCGCACCGCGACATGCTGATGTAGGATGAAGTAGCGATCCTTCACACCGGCTCGATCATGGAAGAGCTTCTGCTTCGCTTGTCGCTCCTCAACATCTTCCTTCAGACTCGGCTTCAACAGAGTGAACCGGGTTCTCACCTGCCGTTTCAGGAACAGTTCGGCCGGTGTCCGCCCCGTCACACTGTGCGGAGTGTTCCTATATCGCAACAGGAAGTTCGCCAGGCGATGCTGAAGCGATATGTGAACGCCGCCATACTTCGCCTCGAGAACGTCTCTCAGCAGCGCCTGCTTCAGGAGTCCCACTGCCCTCTCAGCCGCCCCATTGCTGGCTGCGTGATAGGGCGGCACCAACGTCTGCTTGATGCAGTTCAGACGACAGAAATCTCGGAAATCATGAGACGTAAATTGCGGCCCATTGTCACTAACGATCTCCTCAGGAAGACCATGAGCTGCGAACAGGTTGCGTAGAATCTCAATCGTACGCTGTGAAGTCGTCAGACGCATCTGAAACACCTCCACCCACTTCGTGTGGCTGTCAATCAGGACTAGGAAGTTGTTTCCATCTTTCTCTGCGTAATCTATGTGTACGCGCATCCACGGACGTACAGGCCACGACCACGGCTGCAATGGCACCACAGGCTGTGTGTTGCTTGTAGCCATGCAAACCGCACACTCGTGGACACGTGACTCGATCTCCTGGTCCAGACGAGGCCACCAGAGGTAACTCCTTGCCACGCCTTTCATCCGTGTCATGCCCATGTGACCATCATGTAGGTCGTCCATGAGCCGTTGGCGCCAGTTCGGTGGCACGACCACTCTCAACCCCCATAGGATGCACCCCTGCTCGACTGAGAGTTCGTTTCGACGGATGAAGTAGGGTTGTAGGTCGTCATCATTCACTCTTGCAGGCCAGCCATTCATGATGAAGTTGAACACCTTGGCTAGCACGGGGTTCTTTCGAGTGGCCTTTTTGATCTGTTGGCTCGTGACTGGCAGTTCATCCACACACGTAAAGTGGAAAATGTCGTCACTCCCATCAGCTGTCTTCCCAGGATCGTTGTACGGCAGCCTGGAGAAGGCGTCAGCATGCAGCAGTTCCGAGCCAGGCCGATACTGGATGTCATAGGTGTAGGCCGACAGAATCAACGCCCACCTCTGAAGACGAGCTGCTGTCATCGTAGGTATACCGCTCTTTGACCCCAGTATAGTGACTAGCGGCTTGTGATCCGTCTCAAGTGTGAAGTGGCGGCCCCACAAATATTGTCGAAAGCGCTTCACCCCGAAAATGATGGCCAATGCCTCTCGTTCGACTTGCGAGTAGTTACGCTCGGCCGACGTCATCGTGCGGGAGGCGAATGCTATCGGCCTCTCCACGCCATCGGGTGAAACATGCGATATCACCGCACCAACTCCATACGAAGAGCCATCACAAGCGAGCTTCAAAGGCTTCTTCGCATCATAGTGGCACAGAATGTCCGCATTACAGATTAGTTCCTTGCTGCGTTTGAACGCCTGTTCGCACGTCGTGTCCCATGACCACTCTGCACCCGAGTGTGTCAGCATGTGTAACGGCGCCAACAGCGTGGACAAGTCCGGCAAGAACTTCATCTAGTATTTGAGCAGCCCAAGATAGCTGCGCAGTTCTGTGGTGTTCGTCGGTCTCGGCGCTTCCTTGAGAGCCGCGATCTTGTCAGCCGTGGGAAGCAGTCCCTCCGCGGTGACCAGGTGACCCAGATACTCAATCTGGTCCGCCATGAACTTGCACTTTGCGAGTTTCAATCGAATGCCGTAGTGTTGCAGTCGGCTCAGCACCTCATCAAGCCTCTGCAGATGTTGCTCGTTCGACCTCGCAGTAATCAAGATGTCGTCGAGATAACAAGCGACACCGTCTATCCCCGCCAACACCTGATCCATGGTACCCGGTGTACCTCCATCACATTTGCCTTGCCAGTCAGCTCCATCGTGTTGTGAGCTGCCAGCTCCATCGCTTGAGCAACCGTGCACGCCGTGATGAACGTCAAATCTTTGTCCGCTAGGAGGCGCTTCTGCGTAGCTTCGTTGTGTAGACCGCATACGAAACGGTCCCTCAACGCCTCATCCAGAAACGTCCCAAAGTCACACGTCGAGGCCAGCTGTTTCAGTGCCACTATGTTAGTCGGCTACTGACTCCACGTCACCCTGGTTGCGTTTGTTGTACCGGAAGCGTTCAGCGATCACAATTCGCTGTGGTCGGTAGTGCGTCACCAGGGTCGCTGTCAGCACTGCAAAAGTCTGATCAGACGGCTTTGCTGGAGTGAGTAGGTTCCGTAGAAGGGCGTATGCTTTAGGCCCGATTACAGCTAGAAGCACACTCACACGACGATCCGCTGTGCCGGCCGGCGTAGGCTCACCAATAGCGTTACCGTTAGCCAGCATCCACTGCTCCAGTCTTTCCAGATAGCTGTTGACCTCCTCTCTTCGCTCATCGAACTCGCACATAGCACCGATGATGCTCGAGGAAGCCATCGCGCAGGTTGGATTCAGATCCTCGTCGCCAGTGTCATATATTCAGGATATAATCAGACTGACTGAAGCCGGATTCGTTTATTAACATGAACGGAACAAAACCAAAACACACAAGCCGGCGGATATACTACTACTGCGGCTCTGATAATACGACGTAAACCGTGTAGTTCTTCCTAGCAATGCGACTACATTACAGATATATTGAGAGTTTGTGAAAGTTTTTGCAAGATTGTCTACTAATTGTACCGTTGGTAGGGTGGTCGGACCAAAATTTTTTTTCGTAAAAAAAAATGTTTTCTAATTTTTCCCTGATAGTAGTCACTATAAGAAGTACAATGGTAGTTGTTTCATGTATCTAAGTGAAATATTAAAAAAACTACAGGTTGGTAAAGTTTCGAATTTCATGACATTTTCTGACGGTTTTCTGAAAGATCTAATTTTGCATATAAATCACAAGAATTTTTGTTATAATTTATTTCCCCTGATAATAGCCACTACTGGAAGTGCAATAGTGCTTGTTTCATGTACATAAATGAAATATTAAAGAAACTGCAGTTTTGTAAAGTTTCTAATTTCATGCTTTTTCCGACAATTTTCCGGTGGATTTGATTTTGCATATAAATCACAAGGACAATTTTTCTAAAAAATGTTCCCACTTAGTGGTCACTATAAGAAGTACAATGGTATTCATTTCATATAGCTAAGTACAACATTAAGAAAACTACAGTTTTGCAAAATTCTAAATTTCATAAATTTTTCCAAATGTTTTCTGACGGATCTGATTTTGTACATAAATCACAAGAAAATTACTTTTTATCATCTTCAGTCTTTTGCAATCTATAAAGAAGGCCAATACAAAATTACATGTAACAATAAATACACACATAAAAAAGTAAATATACACACACACACCATGCATTACAATAGCATTAAATCATGAACACGACACAGCAACTGAGCACAGATGATCAGTGTGGTTCCATCTTCATAACATTAAAACAACTGTATGAAGTTGCAACCACATGAAAGGCTTTGTTGATTGGGCTTGTGGATTAAAACCACAAAATTACAATACTAGTATCCCATTACACAACACTTGTTATATTGGGCAAAGCCAATAACTGCTATGATTGACAAGCCAATTAGCTTGTAATACACTGTGGAACAAAATGCCAATAATAGTCCCCCATTACACAACACTTGTTATATTGGACAAAGCCCATAACTACTATGATTGCCAAACCAATTCACTTGTAATATACTGTGGTTAAACCGATTGTTATCATCAACAATAGGGCCTACTATTATACTTATTTGTCTATGATTATATACAATTAATAGATACTATAAATCATAATGTTTATTTAATGTATATTATTTTATGTATACTATATAGTGACAAATACAAAGATATAATGTTATTCTGTAATTTTAAATATAAAAAAGAAAACTGGTATATACATATCAAATACAAAAATAGTAGGCCCTACATCAAAATCATTTATAACAATACAACATTTTATAAACAAATAATAATACAATAAATGAATTGAAACATAAATTATCATAAATTGTAATAATGTAACCAAAACACAATATTATGTATATGCTAAGTAGCTCAAAAATGGTATAATTGAACTAAAGTAATACCAAGAATACCAATAAATAAACTAATAATATATTAATATAAACATCAATCAGTTACATTAAACATGGCAGCAATGAATTATTCAGATGTAGTCATAGGTACTTGGAAGTATTAATCAAAATCACCCGCTGTCAATCACATCGCTATCCGAGTCACGAATGCATTGTATACCATGATGCACTGCGTGCGTACAGGGAAGAAGGCAAAATGGTGATTTCTTTTGAGACGGGGGTTCCATAAACGGACGTTGTGCATGTTTGTGCTATCAATTGGTAAGCCGTCGCTGTAATCACGTTATCGTTGACACAATTCTTTATCCTTCTGCATATGCTTTCCGTTGAAACCGACTAACTAAATACTCACAAAACATCGTCAAACATAGGCCATTTTAAAACCATAATTACTATAATTTTTTATCGACGGATTACAATTATATTTTCAGATTCATTTTCCTTTGAATTTCCTCTTTCTTCGTCACAATTCAATATGGATGTACTCATTAACATAATCTCGCAAATCATTTTGATGGGTGAGGCCTGTCAACGTGATCCAAGATGGCCGCACGCATAAATCAAGAAAACCAAAATACGACACTGAGAATAAAAAAATCATTACCGCTAATAAACACCGCCAAAAAATATTTTTTCAGCGCAGGTACACATATTGACATTATTACAACATAAGAAAATTCACAAACCAACAGGTAGAATGCATGATAATAAACTACGGCCACTAAACTGGGACCCCTGTCTCCCATGTTGTCAGAAGGGGAGGTAAATCGGTCTGACCTCCCTACCGTTGGACACAATAACCTGAACGTAGTGAGTACATTAACAAGATGTAAATTTAGCCTAAAAGTACATTATAAATTATCTAAATTTGTAAGGGTGAATTAACATGGTATCTTAGCAAGTTTTACTATTGTTTCAATGCACATTTGATATTTGGATGGGATATGGGGCAACTTGGGGTGGGAGTAGGGAGTTGATAATGCTGAATTGGTGGAAACATGGATTTTTTCCATGGAAATAATAATTTCATCACTTTTTGTTCACAAAAGATGGCCCCTAGACTGAGGTTGAGCACTAAACAGCGTTGGCAAGTGATCATGCTGTGTGTGGAGGGGGTTGCGAGGAGGGAAGTGGCCAGAAGGGTGAAGGCGGTCACGCTGTGTGTGGACGGGGTTGCGAGGAGGGAAGTGACCAGAAGGGTGAAGGCGGTCACGCTGTGTGTGGAGGGGGTTGCGAGGAGGGAAGTGACCAGAAGGGTGAAGGTGGTCATGCTGTGTGTGGAGGGGGTTGCGAGGAGGGAAGTGACCAGAAGGGTGAAGGCGGTCACGCTGTGTGTGGAGGGGGTTGCGAGGAGGGAAGTGACCAGAAGGGTGAAGGCGGTCACGCTGTGGACGGGGTTGCGAGGAGGGAAGTGACCAGAAGGGTGAAGGCGGTCACGCCGTGTGTGGAGGGGTTGCGAGGAGGGAAGTGACCAGAAGGGTGAAGGCGGTCACGCTGTGTGTGGACGGGGTTGCGAGGAGGGAAGTGACCAGAAGGGTGAAGGCGGTCACGCTGTGTGTGGACGGGGTTGCGAGGAGGGAAGTGACCAGAAGGGTGAAGGCGGTCACGCTGTGTGTGGAGGGGGTTGCGAGGAGGGAAGTGACCAGAAGGGTGAAGGCGGTCACGCTGTGTGTGGACGGGGTTGCGAGGAGGGAAGTGACCAGAAGGGTGAAGGCGGTCACGCTGTGTGTGGAGGGGGTTGCGAGGAGGGAAGTGACCAGAAGGGTGAAGGCGGTCATGCTGTGTGTGGAGGGGGTTGCGAGGAGGGAAGTGACCAGAAGGGTGAAGGCGGTCACGCTGTGTGTGGACGGGGTTGCGAGGAGGGAAGTGACCAGAAGGGTGAAGGCGGTCACGCTGTGTGTGGAGGGGGTTGCGAGGAGGGAAGTGACCAGAAGGGTGAAGGTGGTCATGCTGTGTGTGGAGGGGGTTGCGAGGAGGGAAGTGACCAGAAGGGTGAAGGCCCGTGTGTGGACGGGGTTGCGAGGAGGGAAGTGACCAGAAGGGTGAAGGTGGTCATGCTGTGTGTGGAGGGGGTTGCGAGGAGGGAAGTGACCAGAAGGGTGAAGGTGGTCATACTGTGTGTGGAGGGGGATGCGAGGGGGGAAGTGGCCAGACGGGTGAAGGCGGGCGCGCTGTGTGTGGAGGGGGTTGCGAGGAGGGAAGTGGCCAGAAGGGTGAAGGCGGTCATGCAGTGTGTGGAGGGGGTTGCGAGGAGGGAAGTGGCCAGAAGGGTGAAGGCAGTCATGCCGTGTGTGGAGGGTGTTGCGAGGAGGGAAGTGGCCAGAAGGGTGAAGGTGGTCATGCCGTGTCTGGAGGGGGTTGCGAGGATGGAAGTGGCCAGAAGGGTGAAAGCGAATCTTTCTACCATAGTCAGACTATGGAAGAAGTACAAGGAGACGGGTGAGGTCAATGACAAGTTTGGGAGAGGTCGTCGGAGGAAGACAACCGAGTGCGAGGACAAATATACTGTGCGGACTGTCCTGACTCACCGTAAAACCATTGCGGTTGACCTTGCTCGGCAGATGCAGCGGGAGCTTGGTGTCACAATGACACCAAGAAGTTAGAGCAATGGGCTCCAAGCCGAAGGTTTGATGGGTCGAGTCGCGGGCCAAGAAGCTACTACTGTCTGCCGCCAACTTCGCCAGCCGGGTTCAGTGGGCACGTGACCACCGCGATTGGACCAAGGAGGACTGGAAGCGAGTGGTCTGCTCCGACAAGTCCGCGTTTTAGCTGTTTTCAAACCAAAGAGTGTTTGTAAGGAGGAGGATGGGGGAGATGTTTAAAAAGGAGTACTAATTGACCCCGACAGTGAAGTTTGGAGGTGGAGATTATGGTGTGGGGTTGTTTTAGCAGCAACGGCGTGGGGTCCCTCATCAGGGTTCAGGGTACCCTGCGACAAAACTAGTACATTGATATCTTTCAGAGGGCCATGGTTTCATCTGCGTAGAGATTGCATGGCAACCATCCTTACATTTTACAACAGCACAATGCGTCTTGCCATGCTGCGGGGACAGTGAAGGCTTTCTTCAGAGACCACGGCATCGAAATGGCATGCACAGTCCCCCGACATGAATCTCTATGAGAATTTATGGCAGGTTTTAAAAAGAAAGTGCAAAATAAGAAGCCTAGAAACCTGAACGAATTGTGGAAGATGGTTTCCCAAGCATGGGAAAACTTGACCCCCGATGAACTTCAGAAGGTAGCAGGCAACATGGGCGATAGGGTTTAGGCGCTCCTTAAGGCCAAGGGGAATATAACCTCGTATTGAGGTGAAGAGGGAAGACTTATTTTTTTGTGATGTACAATATTAACAGTAAAGATTGGAGCATTAATACTAGCATTTGGTCACTTTTTTAAAGCTGTAATTAATAAAATTTGGATCTCTACATACATATTTATTTTTTATTTGTATGCATTAATCTTTTCCGCTACTGTATGTATGTATGTATGTATGTTTGTATGTATGTATGTATGTATGTATGTATGTATGTATGTATGTATGTATGTATGTATGTATGTATGTATGTATGTATGTATACATCTATGCATGTATTCATATATGTATGGTGTTTGCAGCAAGGCAGCTTCAAGATAAATGCCAAGAACAGAATGTGGACATATACAATACCTTCATCGACCTCACCGAAGCCTTCGATACAGTCAGCCGAAATGGTATGTGAGGGACGCAGCTAGGCATAAATACATGTTCACCTTGCTCACCTTGACGGCTTTATCCCTATCAACACGGGGTCGGCCTAGTTCTCCTCCTCCACTCCATGCAATCTAAGGCCGTATCCACTGTGACACCTACGTCCCTCATGTCCTCTTTGATTTGTTGTTTCCACGTCTTCCTTGGGCGTCCTCGTCTTCTGACACCTTGTAGCGCTAAGCTCATCATACTGCGGATGACGTTGTTTTCATCTCGTCGTTGCACAAGACTGAACCATTGTAGACGGCCACTTCTCATGACCTCGTCTTATTTCTTCATTTCGGATGTGATCCAACCTTGATACTCCGAGGATCCCGCGAAGCATCCCCATCTCTGTGGTGGCAACTCTCCTCTTGTTGTTGGTCTTCATTGCCCAACATTCCCTCCCATACGTTAGGGCGGGTCTGATGATGACCTCGTACACCTTCGATTTGAGTCGTAGGGATATCTTCTTATCGTACAGGACCCCGGTCAGTTTTCGCTAGCTCGACCACGCGGCTTTCACGCGTAGGTCCACATATGTCGATTGTTCCATCTTTATATAGAGTGCATCGTAGATAAATTTGTTCCCTTCAAAAAACAAGGGAAACGGACCAGAAAGAAATACTTATCGAAAGAAGCCATTAGAAAAATTAAGTATAAACAAATGATGTGGAAGGCTTATAGACGTACTGGCAATGACGAAGACTACAACATTTATAAAGAAGCACTAAACCAAGCTACAGCTGAAATTAGAAATTCAAAGAGAAGCTATGAACATAAATTAGCTTGTAATATAAAACATGACAGCAAGAGTTTTTATGCGTATGTTCGAAGCAAACAGAAAGTTCAGGATAAGGTCGGTCCTCTAGAAGATAGTGCTGGAAATATAATATCAGAAGGATTCTTAATGGCAGAAGACCTAAATGAGTATTTTAGTTCAGTGTTTACCAGAGAAGACACTAGTTCACTGCCAGTACCAGAGGCTAAGTTCAAGGGGGCAGAATCAGACTATTTAAGACAGTTAATTGTAACCCCAGAAATGGTAGCTAAGAAAATTAGGGCTATGAAGGAAAATAAATCACCTGGAGTGGATGGTATTCCACCCAAACTACTAGTGGAAATTGTAAAACAAATTAGCATACCGCTTGCAACAGTTTTCAACTTGTCATTAGAAGAGGGAGTGGTTCCTTTAGAATGGAAAGAAGCAAACATTATACCGTTATTTAAAAAAGGTTCGAGAAACAAGTCAGAGAACTAACCAGTGAGTTTAACATCAGTGATTTGTAAATTATTAGAAAGACTAATTAAAGATCACATGGTGGATTTTCTTGTTAAACATAACTTGATAAACCCATCTCAACATGGGTTTCTAAAAGCGAGGTCATGCTTAACAAATATGTTATGTTTTTTGGAAGATATCACTAAGTGGGTAGATGATGGATCACCAGTAGATATCATCTACTTAGATTTTCAAAAAGCTTTCGACAAAGTGCCACATCAGAGATTACTGCTTAAACTAAAAGCCCATGGCATAGGAAATGGTATAATTAACTGGATAGAAAAATGGCTGATTGACAGAAGACAACGGGTAGTTGTTGATGGGGAGGCTTCAAACTGGAAATCAGTTTTGAGTGGGGTTCCACAGGGATCAGTACTGGGACCTATATTATTCTTAATATATATAAACGATTTGGACGATGATATAGCTAGCAAGGTGTTGAAATTTGCAGATGATACAAAAGTGTTTAGAAGGATTGAAAGTGATGGTGATAGACAGCATTTACAAGATGATCTTGACAGGTTGATCAAATGGTCTGAAAAGTGGCAAATGTTGTTCAATTTTGGGAAATGTAAATGCCTCCACACAGGACATGGGAACGAATATGTAGAATATACAATGGGGGGAACTGTACTAAGTACTACTGTAAAAGAAAAAGACTTAGGGCTGACAATTAGTGCTGACATGAAGGTTTCAGAGCAGTGTGGAATTGCAGCTTCAAAAGGAAATCAAATCCTTGGATTGATTAGGCGAAATATAGCATATAAAGAAAAGAACTAATAATACCGCTGTACAAAACAATAGTTAGGCCTCATTTAGAATATTGTATACAAGCGTGGAGGCCATACCGCAAGAAGGACATAGATATGCTAGAAAGAGTACAGAGGAGAGCGACTAAAATGATACAAAAACTGAGGGATCTTAGTTATGAAAAACGCCTAAAAGAATGTGGTTTAACAACACTAGAGACCAGGAGATTGAGAGGAGATCAGATAGAAGTGTTTAAAATATTGAATGGTTATGAAAATATTGATAGAAATATGTTTTTTTCAGTTAAGAAAGATAGAAAGACTAGAGGACATGAAGTTACATTAGTAAAGGAGCAGTGTAGATTAGACGTGAGAAAGTTCTCATTTTCACAAAGGACGGTGAATGAATGGAACAGATTATCTGATGATTGTGTGGGTGCTAGTAGTGTGAATATGTTTAAAAATAAAATCGACACATACCTCAGAAGGGCTGGATATATGTAGATAAAAGGGTTGGACTCTCGATAAGCCAAAGGGCTTCCTTGTCCACCTGCCATCTAGAGTGAATTCTCTGGATGGCAATCTTGTTAAATCTATATATTACTGATCCCAGGTACTTGGATTGGTCTACATTCCCCAGGGCTTCCCCGTTCAGTTGTATATGTTCGGCATATGTATTTAGGCATAAATGCATGTGAAACACAATTCTATGTAATAGAGTATCGGCGTCGGAACCGGGGACAGTCCCCCCGGTTTCGACGCACCCCAGGCCCCTGGCTTGAGGGCTGAGCCTCCAAATTTTGGTCAGTTTGTCCAGTTGGAGATTTTGGTGAGCCTCAAGGTGAGTGAAATTGGAGATTTTTGTGAACTCAACAAGGGGGCTGAAGGGGGGGTGCAGTTGAAGGGTTATGGTGAGCCTCAGCCCCCCCTAATATTCACCATGTTTCGACGCCTACTTAAAGGGATCTGGTAGTCCGAAACGGTGTAACCAATTGCAATTATGTACATTTTGAAGTCGACATAAATCTATGGCAGGTACTGGCCCCAGGATAATGGAGACAAACACATGACTCCTACATTGGCTATTGAGCTTGGCTTCTTAAGATTTAAGCGCAAGAAAAGTTACCTTCTTAATATGTAACACCAATCTCTGATAACAAAATATGGATATGAACCTTCAGTGTAACTTAGTAACTGCTGGATAACATGTTGATTTCTTGCTCAAATATTCCTGCTAGCTCTACAACACTAACAAACAATGCATTTCACACTTCTGGATCGGTCCTCTCCTGTTGTAGCTGGGAGATTACAGTGACTGCCTGCTTGGCTACCTGCATGAGGACATTCTGATTGGTCAGTAAAAGACTGGGGAAGCAGACTATGGTGGACATGCTCACTACATGGTCACAAGTGTTATGATGAAACCAAACTTCTTGGTGGACAAATAACTTATGGCTTTGCCGTCTTATTCATATTCTAAGATATTCCACGACGGTGACTACAACAATGAATGCAGACTTCAATGAGTACAGTGCATCTGCACGACTGGCCCATCTTGTCTCAGTGCTATTGCAACTTACTTTTGTTCATACCAGCTTGTGCGCTCTCATCTCACTCAACCTGAAAGACATGGAGCCCCTTGACGGAGTAGTTTGATGGGAAGGCGATCTATTGTACTGTGTCCGTCATACTTCTCACTAGTGGCTCTTTGCTGGCATGTGCAGTAGCTAAGTTGACATTGTGTCGTTTGTGATGAGTGTCGGGGATCAGCTGTCTGATTCCTGGTTGCATTCCACGATGGAAGCCATTTTGGCAGCACCTTCATATCTCTGAGAGCATATCGTTGCTACCAAAACTCCATATTCTTTCTGTAGAGCTATAGACTTTATGGCCAATGCTTCACCAGTTGTTCTGGCGGCGTCAACAAATTCAAGTCATTATTTGGAGCTGCGAGAAGATGCCTCATTCACTGCATATACTTTCTGGGAAAGCCTTAAAGCGAATTATCTCATACCTAATAAAAGACACTTGCAATTTCAATAATTGATGGGAAAATGAATGAAATTGACACCAACGTTGTTTCCCGTAGAAGTCATGGTGTGGGATATATTAGCATTAGTCGTGCCAATTCAAAAATTAGTGCTATATAATAGTAGTTTGTCAAAATGTAAACAAACTCAAAGACAGTTGCAGCTTAGCATTAGCCTGTTCTTAAATATTTTAATGACATAAAGATATATTTCACATAAATATTAGGGAGCTAATGGAGAGGCCCATCATAATCCATAGCACTACAAAATGAAGTATCTGAAAGTCACACTTCATATATTGAGTGACACATCTCATACTGTCTTTCTGGACTGTCGCAATCCTCGTGTACAATATACCAAAGCCATATATGTCCAATACCACAACATATGTATTATCATTGGATAGGTAATTGAATAATCTTTCAGATGAATGCAACTTGTAGCAGCAGAAAATGAAGCATACAAAAGTTACACCGCAAACAATGACATGCATTCTCAAAATGTGACTCATTCAAAAATTAGTGCTATATAATAGTAGTTTGTCAAAATGTAAACAAACTCAAAGACAGTTGCAACTTATTGTCCACCAAGCAGTAGCAGAGCAGCTTTATAATAATAATAATCCACAAGTTAAGTGGCAGTGATCTTCCTTTTATCATTGATGTGATGTGTATTGTGAGCATGGCGGACAAATGGTTATCATACGTAGTACCGAAAGAAACTTACATTTTCTATAAAAAGAACACGTTTGCCTATCAATGGCATGTATTTCCTATTGTTGCTGTTTCTGCCGGGCAGAAGCAGTTTCTGTTTAAGGGTTATCATTAAGGGTTATGATGGAAGTAAAATGTTTACTTGTTTACTGTTCACTTATTGCACCACGTCTTGCATTTAGAGGAATAATTATAATAGAAAATAAAATGTTGTGGCACATATTTTTAAATACATGCATCGATGAGAAACCGGGAATTACTTTTCTGTGGCCTAAGAATAACTAATTTCAATTAACTTTCTGCTCATATAAAACAACTGCATAACAATATATATCCATACAAGACACAGACTCCGCACGTGACAGATGTTTTGGGAAGGGGAATAGTGTTCTGTTTCTGGTACAAGGTGCTGTGTTTGTTAACCCAAGCCTCTGCCAGTGACCAATTACAGATTAGTCATACTTCCTACCACCAGCCACAGTGACCCAAGCCTCTGCCAGTGACCAATTACAGATTAGTCATACTTTAACCAGCCAGCCACAGTGAGGTGTGACAGATGCTGTGGGAAAAGGGATTAGTTGAACAAAAGGACTGGAAGCCTGCTAGAGCTGCAGCTACAGTAGACCATTTAGTTTTAAAAAATTAGCATTTTAGGGGACATTTGGAACCCTTAGAATGATTGAATCAAATACAGATTTCTTGTGTATAGTGGCACTACCATATGAAATGTCTATGCAAAATTAGAGAAAAAGTTACTTAAGAGTTTTTGAAAAAATAGGCAAAATGTGAAAATTTACCAGTTTTGGGGTCCTTTTTGTGGGGTCATTAGGTGCCCTTAGAATGATTCAATCAAATACAGATTTATTGTGTACAGTGACACTACCACATGGAATGTAACGGAATTAGAGAAAAAGTTGCTGAACAGTTTTTGAAAAAATAGGCAAACTGTTACATTTTTACCAGTTTTGGAGGCCCTATGGAGCCCTTAGAATGATTCAATCAAATACAGATTTCTCGTGCATAGTGGCAGTGCCCTAAGATAAGTCTATGCAAAATTAGAGAAAAAGTTGCTGAACGGTTTCTGAGATACGGCAGCTAACGGGGGACGGCGGGCGGCGGATGTCGGACGGCGGACGCAGAGTGATGGCAAAAATCCCTTGGACCTTCGGCCAAAGGACTAAAAAAACCTATCCTGTCCATTTCCCTTGCCGCTGTGAGACTACGTCAACGCCACCATTAAGGGCTTGTAGGCTGTCTCCTTACTGACTAGATAATGCTTGCATGCTTCTGTTCGTTTCATCCCAGAGAGGTAGTCAAACTAAATAAATATTATTACAAATATTGTTACAAATGAATGATGACACACATGCTTTGCCTAGCAACCGGCTTGCGTGCGGGCCGCTTACCAGCGGCAGCAGCTTCGTAGAGTTGCCTGCTTCTAGTAACTTCATCACGTGTCATCAAAGTATTGATAAATTGTTACAAGTTAGTGATGACATTTTCTTTGCTAAGGGGTACAACGCTATCAGGGCTTCCAGCGGCCATTGTCTTCAATGGAAATATTTTAGTTTGACAAATTGATGTGCAGGCACTTGCGTACGACTAGCTACGACCCTGTATGTGGAAGATCATTGAGAAATATAGCTGCCAACAGAAATCCATCACCCTAGTTCGGCAATTCCATGGTGGCATGCTTACGTGTGTCCGTGAAGGCGGAGACTTGTCTGACTCGTTCCCGGTCGCCAGTTGAGTCACGCAAAGATGTGTGATGACGCCAATTCTCTTTAGCACGTGTTTTTGTATGCTCAGTACGTGGTGCCATTCAAGACGATATCCATCGCATCAAAATCAGATATCGTACAGATGGCAAACTGTTCAATCTCAAGCCAGCATTTCATAACAGGGGACTCAGAATTTCCCAATACACCAGCATTTCCCAATTCATCAGCAGGTCTGTAGCGAGAACGTTTTCGGAGGTCCGTGTTCAGACAAAGTGGTTGCTACGCGAGAGTTGAGACTAAAAGCCCTTCGCACATTCTTGCCTCCACATCCGAGATTAAGTTCCCCTTTCTGAGAACTATAAACCTGCAACTAGCAACGGCAGGATTTCGGTAACCATGGCATAAGCCCACACAATTCACGGTTTCTAACCAATGCCAAATTAAACGTAGGTGCCGCTAAAATGTATTTGTTTTTTGTTTAAATGTAATTATTCATCTAAATACGTATACACAGTTTACTTAGTATTCAGTATGTTTATCGCTGAAGGAACAAAAGATTTCTTGTAACAGTTTTTGTGTGCAATGGGCATTCTGAGCCGTCGCCCAGACGGCAGAGTTTCAAAAGAAGAACTGAGTGGGTGATTGGTGTCATGGTGAATCTGGACAGCTTTCCTTCTCAAAACCTGCAGATAGATATCACATACTTGCAGTTCATTCATACCAACAATTTTGCCCGTCTGGTTGACCACCCGAGCCAGCCTTGCTTTGTTCTAGGCAGTTACATTTCCATACCATGACACTATGTTAAAAGAGAGCACACTTTCAATCAATGACCTGTACACCATCTGCAGAACCTCTGCGCTTACATTAAAGCTCCTTAGTTTCCGGAGCAAAAACATACATTGATGTGCCTTTTTGTATACATTGTCAGATAAAGTAAGATTGTCATCAACAACAGTACCAAGATACTTAAAAGTGGACGCTCTTGCCACCATTTGTCCTTTGATCACCAGTGCTTGAGACAGGGGATGCGATGCTACCTTAAATCGACCATGTCCTAAGCACATCTCCTGTTAGATCCAATGTCATCGTGCAGTCAAACGTAGATATAAAAATGAGTCATTTGCGTAAATCCTGTAGTCTAACAATACCCGCGTTAATAAGTAAATTAATTTAAGGGGCATGTAGTACGGGGCATGTAGTACCGGGCATGTAGTACGCCTATTAGCTGTTTGGTTTGTTAGATTCAGTGGTGTTTTTGTCTGCATCAGTCACCTCTGACTAACTATAATTTGGAGTCATTTACCTTTGGAGTAAAATTGGCTTCCTGCATATTTGTTACCTCATGAATTTACATAGAAGGAGACCGTGTGATAATATGAAGTTCTGCTGCATGCTTAAATGGATCCAATGATCGTTTGATGCGCACTCCTCCAGTGGCTGCCCCTTTCACACATAAGATTGCGTGATTGGGGACAGACCCCACAGCCAGGCTTCCCATTCTTTTACAGGTAACATAACATTCTGTATACTGGCATGCTTTGCAATGTTGAAACAACAACGGGTTCGCGCTTTTAAGAAACGGAATACTATTAAAAGCAATTAGGGGTCCACTGGCTACGGGTCGGAATCTTAAACGGTTCCAGGCCAAAACCAAGGTTCGGATAGTCAACGTCCGTGATTTCCTGTTTGCTGGTGACTGCGCACTGAATGCCGGATCACAATCTGACATGCAGCGAAGCATGGACCTGTTTTCTTCCGCAAGCGAAAACTTAGGTCTGACGATAAGCACAAAAAGACTGACGTACGTGATGTATCAGCCTGCTCCAGGAAAACCATACGTCGAAACAGAGGTAATTGTTAAACAACAAAGCCTATTAGCTGTGAACAAATTCCACTACTTTGGTAGTACGTACACTATCCCGGGTTGTTCATATTGACGATGAAACCATGCAATGCAATGATTGCCAATGCATGCGTGGCTTTTGGCAGACTCCGCATCCCAGTTTGGGAGGGTAGAGAAATAAGCATGCGAACAAAATTGAAAGTATGTAGAGCGATTGTTATCACTACTCTACGCGAGCGAAACATGGACCGTGTACCAACGCCATGCCACAACATTAAACTACTATCACATGAGCTGCTGCGTAAGTTGCTGAAAGTGGCAGGACACCAGCTGGTGCTCGCCCATGCAGACAGGCTTGCCAAGTACATATGTACCCATATGCCACGATGAAGCAGGCACAGCTGAGATGGGCTGGCCATGTGGTCAAAATGCCAGACCATATTAAGGATTCGTCCGCCATTACCCAAAAGAGTACCCTTGTAAATAGCGTTTTGGTGTGATGTGTGAATTTTTTTCGAGCACTTTGACACGGTACATGTTAGTCCAGTGAATACTGAATGTACAACTGCATTAGATCTTTCACGAGGTAGCAATAAATATACGCTAGGCGCTCGCGTATTCGCACAGTGGCTGTTTTGCAGAACGCACCAATATTTTAAAATCCGTCATCAGATTGGGGAAAATTGAGGGGTGTCAGGTTTGAGTGGATTTTTCTGAAAAAAATGAGGTATGAGAATTTCACGAGTTTCCCACAACACTTGTGTCATTGGAGGTTAATTATGCTGTGAACTTTTCAAGAAAATCGTATGACAAATTTTGCAGGAAATGAAGGAAACGTTATAATGTCCGCCTATATAAAATCTAAATATGGTCTTACCCCTACTGTGAGCTGTCAAACGGGACCCACTCTCGCGGAAGACAAAAGTAACGCGTTAAAGTCGTACTGAAGACATCGATCCCCAAGGAACTTTAATTTGGACCCTGGCTGTTGGGAGACACATCGTGTGATCGACCAACTTGGCGCAACGAAACAAAAGCGGCCGGATATTGTGTCCTTTGAACACAAACGTGTAGCAGACGCCGAGAAGAGCTGAAGCGAGAGAAAGTCTCGACACAATTACATTAGGAGTGGTGTGTAACACTGTGTATGCAAGGTTTCATGGAAGCATGCATGCATGTATGCATGTATGTATGTAACAGCAGTCATAGTTAATAACTTGCAGCATATATACCATACGTTTATTCTAAAATCACATATTTACTCTTTAACAGATTTTGAATGGAAATTGTAGTTTTGGTTCAAATGATTCCAAGACCAAATTTGTGGTTCAAATGATTCCAAGACCAAATTTGTGGAACGATAAACAGTGGCGCCTCAGTGCGGCCTCACTACGGAGTCTCGGTAATTGATTCAGGAAGAAATCACGTGGCATCATACAAGAACCCGTATGTCAGCGTAGCAATTTCCTAATTTGTTTGTAAAATGTTCGTTCTTATAACTTAGCGTAACAACGGCCGATGGATTTATACTCATCAACACCATGTAAGATTCACATTACACAACTAAATACATATTAGTAATTCGCTATTGAGGATTAATAAGACCTAAGTTTCATTTCTAACGTGTTTGGTAATAGTTTTGTTTTGATTTCTACCCTTTCTGAATTCTGTCATGTCTCATGACTCGTGTAGCGCCTAGCGGCCTATTTCATTTTGTACTAGTATATATTTACTGACAAAATAGATAGATGTGGTAGTTATCGTTTCATACATAAATACTGTTATTTTGCGTCAGTAATAATTACGTATATATGACAACTGACAACTGGGACTCGCTCCACACATGTCGCCTCATTCAACAAGCATCAATGTTTTAGTAACTTTTACAATATCCACTACCACATCAGCCCTCCGTCATGTTTCCAGCACGCCACGCATATCTCCAGCAGAATCGACCATCCACTGAAATATGCCAATACAATAATTCCAACCATCAGTGCCTATACATATGCATTCTACCCCAGAGCAGTATCCATATGGAACAGACTGGCGTGATGTGTCCATAGGACATTTTGCCAGTCAAAATACAGATACTATCACGCCATCATTGCCAGCCTTCCTGACCCTGTGGCTGTGTGTCGCTATGCCAGCCATAACATCAGGGAGATGCAACCCTTGCAGTTGCATAGCGTCCACATCCTCTGAAGCTACAAACTTATGTATATAATACATAACTTGTTTTTATCTGTGCTTTTGCTTGTTTTTTGTTGTTTTCTTTCTTTAATTTTTTTCTAAAATAACTGCTTTACTCTACGAGTACCTTAACCCAATAACAGTCTCTGCAACAGGAAGGTATGTCATTATAGTGGCCGACTATTGTTCATCTACAACTATCGTCCCCCTGGATCTCGTGAGATTTTGCCACTAAATACATGTATGACGTGGTATGACCTTACGAGAATATCGTGCCATCCAACCACACTTACAATAATAGCAATAATAGCATCTATTTCACTGGATAATAACCGCCGGACGATAGTCAATGATAGTTGTCGATTGCAGTGTTTACTCGCCACCATGTTTACTCTTACAAAAAATTGCAAGTACTTCACGAAAACCAATTTGTCCAACAATTTGGTTGCATAGCATGAAATAAATAAGTGGTAGGAAGTTATAATAGGGATCTATTTCACAAAAGTTTCTTCAGATTTCTTATGAAAAAGGCATTGTTTACATTGGGGGCTATTAAGGGGACCATAGTTGTCATGCCCAGCAAAAGGCAGTAGAATACAGGTAATAACAGTATATACTATAGTTACGAACATGGGCACTTGTTTAGTATCCGGGCCCACCTCAATTTCGTTGATAGAACTACTGTCAGGCATATTTGTGTTACAAAAATATTGCGTGTTAGAGAACTTTTGAGGCCAAGAGAGCGACTCGGTTTGCTCCAGTGTGTGCCGCTTTTGCCATGCAATACTGCAGTGAGCAATATAGTAGCGTATGTTGATGCAAACCGGGTCACTCTTTGGACCTTAAAAGTGCACTAAGATGCAATGTTTTCGTAGAATAAATATCTAAATAGTAACATCCATCCAAATGACTTCCTGCTCGATGATCTTTTATTTATAGAGGTCAGCGTTGACACGCTATCCCAAAGCAAGGTTTGTATGCAAATACGATTGCGACCTGGTCGGTGAATCGGCGATAGGACACGGAAATAACAAAAATCTTTTGCGAAGTAAACAAAAGTAACAAAGTAAAAAGTATTGTTACTTTTGTTCAAACTACTTCGTTACATGTAAAAATACTTGCCAATTAAATGCCAATTAATTGAAAAAACTGCTTAAGTATTTGTACTTCGTTACATGCCACCACTGTTGCTAAGACTGCCGGGAACAACCTAAGACCAAGTTAGCTGATGATAAACGCCGGGCAAAGACAACACCGTCAGACTCTGCAAGTTGAGAGTAGGCGGAAAACAGGAAGAAGCAAATAGTTAAAACGATAACACACAAACTTGGCGGATCAAGTCAGCTTGAAGGTGCACTCCCAGTATATGCCAGAATTGTACCATTTCTGGAATGTACCAGAATTGACAATTCTGGTATACAAGAAACGGTCTTCAACTTACTGTTAGCGCAACAGCATTTCTGGAATGTACCAATGTAATGTGATAATGTACAGAGCAACAGTAGGTGGCGCTGTCTGACATCCAGGGTTATTGACAATTTTTTTACTTGGCCCACCTCGATTTTGCCGTTATAACTACATTTTTACCTCAGTGCATTATTTTCATCATTCCAGACATATTTATGTTATAAATATATTTTATTTTTGTGCACTTTTGAGGTTCAAATAGCGCCCCGGTTTGCATCAGTCTGCAGCTGCATGTTAACATGTTCACCATATCTTATAATCAAGCTTGTGTACGTAGGTTAAGGTTTCCCTCTTAGACGGCTTGAACCTCGAGCACCAAGCTTTTAGGGATTAATCTACGACATCTAGAATAGGACGTGCCCCAATCTCTTTTTTAAATACCCCATATATGTCAAGCCACCTTTATGGGGTAAATCAGTTGGTTCCTTACGGTTCTGAACTTAAAATGTAATGTGCATGTAATACATCAGGTCTTGACATTAAGGTTTTGTATCCACTGACCCAAAGGGCCAGTAGATTTGAAAAGTTACTGGCCCTCCCAAAAAAGTTACTGGCCCAAATTTTGAAGAAAAAATGCAGATTCGGAGGTGACCGTCGCTTCACAAGAATTCCACAAAGGTTTGCGAGGAACGACGTCATGCAGACTTTTCCAAAGTTCTTATTTTTGCATATGCATTTACGAAATTAAGATAGCGACTATAAGAAGTGAGAACGTGAAGTTAAATTAAAATATTTAATCGTGGTGTCACCCTGCTATTAATACAAAATCTGAGGCATAATTCACAAAAATAAACAAATTTTGTACCTTTATTTAGACATTTGTCTTTATTACACGAATAAAAAATAAACCATCTGCACCAATGGCAGCTGTTACTGTTATGTCACTTTTGTGTATCTACCACATAATTTAAATTCAAAGCATGCTTTAAAACTAAAACAAAAAATATATTGTGACATTAAAAAATAGGCCTATCAGTTCGGGGCTTGACACATCTTTAGTTCGCGGTTCTTGGCACATCAAAAACATTTCTTGGTTTTGACTGCGCTAAGGCCGGTATTGCCAGGATCAGGCGTACATGTTACAGGGATTCCCTTGGACAGCAGAAACGCGTCGATGACACATCGTGTGCTGGAATGCCACATACTGTTTTGCAGCATGTCCCCAAAAGACACATACAAAAAATTGTTTATCTGAGAAAATTGATGGGCACTTGTGTAAAAACGGGGTAAATCATTCCACGTAATCCCAGGCATATTTACGCTATAAAAGTATTGCATCTTGGTGTATTTTGAGGCCCAAATAACGCTCCGGTTTGTTCAAGTCTGCTCCCGAACACAGACAATAGCCGCGTGGACAACAAACTGAATGGGAGTTATTTAAATCACATCTTACATTGATGACTGCACGCTGAGAACAGTCTAATCAATACCCTTGTGTCTTGTCTACCCCTTGCCTGTCGTTGACATTATTTATAAGCTTTACATGAGCACCGTGAACAGCGTTTGTTGCCGCCGACACCATATCATCACTCATCGTCAAATTTCCAGTTTTGCCGAACAAAGTGCAATCCATTCACCTACATGCAAATAATATCCATCCATACATTTACACTATATGCACATTTAAAAAGAATATCTGGTTGCTAAATGTTACAATTAAAGTTCAACAAATACAAACATTTTTAAAAGCATGTTTATAAATCATGCCTCTGTTACCAAGACACAAATAGTACATCCATTACAAATGCCCCCATCACCCAGGGTCATAAACTTTGAAAAAAAATAGTGTGTTTTAGTCTCATGTAATAGTCTTACTGTATACAGGTAGTATAATTTATAATTTAATTTCCTCTCGAGAGACTACACCGATGGAGTCTCGACCACTGATTGCGTGAGGCTATTCCATATGAATACATTTATGTATCGGTGTATAAATAAGTTTTTTAATGTTTAATTAACATCGTTCTTTGAATATTTTTAGGTGGTGTTCTCTCGAATGTGAATCATTGTCCCTCAATGTCACAAAATGCTGCATCGTATTTCTCTGTAAGAACCTCCCTATCCGTGCAGCAGTAGACAGTAGTAGCATGACAAAATGGTATATAAACATCATGGTTAGGCTATGTTATTGCGTAACAGGACTTGAAACACTATTTTTTGTTTGCTTAGCCTAATCGTATGAGCTGGAATTATTGCATTAGGCAGCTTAGAGATATTCGTCAGCATAGCACACCAATGTCTTCACATGTATGTACTGAAGAAGTTGGCGTGCTGTGCAGATGAAGGAATCTACAACTACAGGGTAAAATCATGTATTGAATATGTGTCAAAAACAAATTGCATAAAAATTAACTATCCTGAAGAATGTTCAGCAATTTCATTTTGTGTTTTACATTTGGCAGCCCCATCAAAGTAGTCAGACTACACTCATGAGTTCCAAGTTTTGATTCAGTTGATATGCAGTAACTAGTTTTCTTATTCTGAAAGTACATTAGGGCTCCAAGCATATGAAATAATGTTAAAATATACATTGAATGCGTTCTACTTGTTTCAGCTGTGCAGTAACTGCTGAGGGCAGTGAGGCGATGCAGCATGTGTGATCACCACCAGCTGCGCTCTCAGTTGCCATGTGGCGAGATTGCCCATGTTGGCAGTTTGTCAGAAAACATTGGTGCTCTGCTGCTCAATGATGAATACAGTGATGTAGCGCTTCTTGTTGGCGGTCAGCGTTTTCCTGCACACAAAGTTATTCTTGCAGCACGTTCTGAATATTTCAGGTAAGGACTTGGCTTGTTTAATTTTTCCTTTTAAGTTAAACACTACTTGAGGAGTGCAGTATCCTTGACACTTTTTAAGTATCGTACTTCCCAAATTTTGAAATTATATTTTATTAAATTAACTGACTACTGAAGTGATTACAGCCATCTCAGCAAACGTGAATGGCAAGTGATTTATAAGTCTGTATGACTGCGAGTACATGTAGAAGGAAACAAGAACACAGTAAAGTCTGACAATTTAGGTGGAACTTTCTATCTTATGCCATCACTTAGCTTTGAATCTAGTGTGACATACTGACATTAGTATAAAATAAATTACAATCTAGTGTGACAAAAGAACATTGGTATAAAACAAATTACAATTCAACAGTCATGGTTGGCCTTGGAGATTGCTGTCAGGCATTGCCAAAAAGTGGAGTGTATGCTAACTAGGGCATTTACACTTACCAGTACTGTACTAGAACAAATACGGCATGTTCTTTATCCATAAATCCATGCATTAGAATTTGATTAGAATATGAAATGATTCTAGTGATGATGGATACTTGCAGGGCACTGTTATTTGGAGGTTTGAAAGAGTCAAGACCGGAATGCAGTGAAGTGGAATTGAAGGACACAAATGCTTTAGCATTTGAGGTTCTTTTACGCTACATCTACACAGGCCGAATACGACTACTTGATCTCAAGGTTGGTCAGTCACTGTCTATCCATGTTATTGTTTTTGAGGAAAACACTTAATTTGTGTTTCATCCTCAAAATTAAAAAAACTTGTATGTGATGTTGGAATATAATTAAGAATCCAAAATCAAAGAGAATGTTAGTAAACGTTTAAATGGTTTTTGTAAAATTTATTATACAAAATGTAATATACTGTACAGCTGTAGTAATATTTTTTAAACAAAAACATCACATATCCATATCCTTTTGTAAAAATGCGATATATCCAAAGAGTGAGCACAGTCATTTCACATGATGGTGCTCATTGGATTTACCATGTTTTGGTAAAAACACAGATCCATGGCCAGTGTTTCCGCCAGCAGGGTAAAAGGGTAAAATTATGTACCCAAACATAATTCTATGGTACATTCTAGGGTACAGATACGTACCCAAAATAAATCTAGATTAAAAATTTTTGTTTAATGTTTTATTTCAGACAAAAGTCCAGATGTACATACAAGTAAATACAAAAAATAAGTAGGGGGGTAGATGCACATGAAATAAAAATAGATGGTTAATAAGATATATATAAAATGTGCGTGCAATGAAACTCATACTTGATGATGTTTTTAAAGGTGAAGAATGAGTCCGTGCCAACACGTTTATGCTAGGCTATTCTGTGATTGACTAAACGTGGTATTCAATGCGGGATTGAAGCCTTCAGGCTTCATCTAGGCTAAGGATAGAATATGGCGTACCGGTATATTGGTAGGCTTAGTGTAAAGAATACGGCGTGCTGTCATGGCTGTTTTTCTCGATGTTTTCGAGTATTCATTGTTTCTTGGTGAAGACATATAACCCAACAAGATTTTTTCAACAAACACTCTTATTGGCATGTCATTTAACAGGGATTTTTGTGTTTTGGTATAAATAAGTAAAATAACATATATGGATGACCTACTGCTTCATGTACTGGGCGTGTCACTTTGATATGACTGTGTTATATAGGAGGACCTACTGCTTCATGTTCTGGGCCTGTCACTTTGATATGACTTTGTGTTGTACAGGAGGACCTACTGCTTGATGTTCTGGGCCTGTCGCTTTGATATGACTTTATGTTGTACTGGAGGACCTACTGCTTGATGTTCTGGGCCTGTCACTTTAATATGGCTTTGTGTTGTGTAAGAGGACCTACTGCTTCATGTTCTGGGCCTGTCACTTTGATATGACTTGGTGTTATGTAGGAGGACCTACTGCTTCATGTTCTGGGCCTGTCACTTTGATATGGCTTTGTGTTATATAGGAGGACCTACTGCTTGATGTTCTGGGTCTGTCACTTTGATATGACTTGGTGTTATGTAGGAGGACCTACTGCGTCATGTTCTGGGCCTGTCACTTTGATATGACTTGGTGTTATGTAGGAGGACCTACTGCTTCATGTTCTGGGCCTGTCACTTTGATATGGCTTTGTGTTATATAGGAGGACCTACTGCTTGATGTTCTGGGTCTGTCACTTTGATATGACTTGGTGTTATGTAGGAGGACCTACTGCGTCATGTTCTGGGCCTGTCACTTTGATATGACTTGGTGTTATGTAGGAGGACCTACTGCTTCATGTTCTGGGCCTGTCACTTTGATATGGCTTTGTGTTATATAGGAGGACCTACTGCTTGATGTTCTGGGTCTGTCACTTTGATATTACTTTGTGTTATACAGGAGGACCTACTGCTTCATGTTCAGGGCCTGTCACTTTGATATGACTTTGTGTTATACAGGAGGACCTACTGCTTGATGTTCTGGGCCTGTCACTTTGATATGACTGTGTTATACAGGAGGACCTACTGCTTGATGTTCTGGGCCTGTCACTTTGATATGACTTTGTGTTGTACAGGAGGACCTACTGCTTGATGTTCTGGGTCTGTCACTTTGATATGACTTGGTGTTATGTAGGAGGACCTACTGCGTCATGTTCTGGGCCTGTCACTTTGATATGACTTGGTGTTATGTAGGAGGACCTACTGCTTCATGTTCTGGGCCTGTCACTTTGATATGGCTTTGTGTTATATAGGAGGACCTACTGCTTGATGTTCTGGGTCTGTCACTTTGATATTACTTTGTGTTATATAGGAGGACCTACTGCTTCATGTTCAGGGCCTGTCACTTTGATATGACTTTGTGTTATACAGGAGGACCTACTGCTTGATGTTCTGGGCCTGTCACTTTGATATGACTGTGTTATACAGGAGGACCTACTGCTTGATGTTCTGGGCCTGTCACTTTGATATGACTTTGTGTTGTACAGGAGGACCTACTGCTTGATGTTCTGGGCCTGTCACTTTGATATGACTTTGTGTTGTACAGGAGGACCTACTGCTTGATGTTCTGGGCCTGTCACTTTGATATGACTTTGTGTTGTACAGGAGGACCTACTGCTTGATGTTCTGGGCCTGTCACTTTGATATGACTTTGTGTTGTACAGGAGGACCTACTGCTTGATGTTCTGGGCCTGTCACATCAGTATGGCTTTGTTGAGCTGCAGTCTGCAATCTCAGCGTTCCTGAAAGACAACCTGAAAGTGCTGAATGTGTGTCTCATCTATGACATTGCCAGTTTGTATACTCTGACGTCACTGGCCCAGGCTTGTTGTGAGTTCATGATATGCAATGCAACTGACATTCTGCACAGTGATGCCTTCTACAGCCTCTCTCCCGTAAGTCATTTGCAACAACAACACTTACAATATGTTGATTCATTCAAAATGTTACACTTTCTTTTTGAGACAGATTTTTCATGCCGGTTAAATTTACAGAACCTTCTAAAAATGTGCAGGTGTCGGTTACAAACTCTCAATGATGGGTAGTTCATATTTAGCTGATCAACTATTGTTTAAATTGATCTCTACAATGGTAAGATTTTCTATGCTGTTAAAACCAAAAAATCATTGATTGTTATGACATTAGAACATCTGAGAATTATCAGCAGTAATTCAGCACAGAAGTGATAGAATGTTATTTAAAAAAATATAAAACAAAATTAATCTGCTTTTTCAAATTTACATAAAGAAAAATGTTGGTAACAATAAAGACATAATATTAATAGTATCAGGGAATTTTAGCACATCTAATTTTTAATGCAATTCGTTCACTTTTTAAGTTTTTTTTCAAGTTTTTTGCAAAAATTCTAAAATGCATTCCTTCATGTTGGCAGTTAGCTCTGAAGGACATCATCTCGTGGGATGCTTTCTGTGCATCAGAGATAGAGATCTTCCGCTCTGTCCAGTCATGGGTGGCACACAACCTAGAGTCTGATGCCAGTCAGATCCTGCCCTCAATCCGTCTGCCACTCATGTCACTGGATGAACTGCTCAATGTCGTACGACCGTCAAGTCTGCTTGCCCCAGACTGCATACTTGACGCCATCAAGACAAAGACAGAGAGTCGTGACATGGAACTCAGCTATCGAGGCTTTCTCAGTATGTATTCAACCATCACTCTTGCAGGCCTTCACATTGTCTTCCCCGTATAGACTGGCCTAATGCACCCGCTCGTCTATTTGGACAAATTGGCCACAGCCATTGTTAAAACTGCAGTGAAATGACCATTTGTAGCAAGTGAGATTTTTGCTAATAATTTAAGTTGATGACTGTAAAGCAAAGTTCTTGATTCGTAGTACTCATCTTTAAATCTCCTGAAAGTCTTACTGTGGTCTGACCCCTCCAGCCCCCTGGAACCCAGACCTAACTCAACAACAACAACATGCATGTACATGTGTGACGAATGGTTTGTGGTATCAACAACAACATGCATGTAAATGTGTGATGAATGGTTGGTTGTGTCACCAACAACATGCATGTACATGTGTGATAAATGGTTGGTTATGTCAACAACAACATGCATGTACATGTGTGATGAATGGTTGGTTGTGTCAACAACAACATGCATGTACATGTGTGATAAATGGTTGGTTATGTCAACAACAACATGCATGTACATGTGTGATAAATGGTTGGTTATGTCAACAACAACATGCATGTAAATGTGTGATGAATGGTTGGTTGTGTCAACAACAACATGCATGTACATGTGTGATAAATGGTTGGTTATGTCAACAACAACATGCATGTAAATGTGTGATGAATGGTTGGTTGTGTCAACAACAACATGCATGTACATGTGTGATAAATGGTTGGTTATGTCAACAACAACATGCATGTAAATGTGTGATGAATGGTTGGTTGTGTCAACAACAACATGCATGTACATGTGTGACGAATGGTTTGTGGTATCAACAACAACATGCATGTAAATGTGTGATGAATGGTTGGTTGTGTCAACAACAACATGCATGTACATGTGTGATAAATGGTTGGTTATGTCAACAACAACCTGCATGTACATGTGTGATGAATGGTTGGTTGTGTCAACAACATGCATATACTTGTGTGATGAATGGTTTGTGGTGTCAACAACAACATGCATGTACATGTGTGATGAATGGTTGGTTGTGTCAACAACATGCATATACTTGTGTGATGAATGGTTTGTGGTGTCAACAACAACATGCATGTATATGTGTGATGAATGGTTGGTTGTGTCAACAACATGCATATACTTGTGTGATGAATGGTTTGTGGTGTCAACAACAACATGCATGTACATGTGTGATGAATGGTTTGTGGTATCAACAACAACATGGTTGTACCTGTGTGACGAATGGTTGGTTGTGTCACAGGTCCCGAGGAGAATGTGGCCACATTACGTCATGGTGCGACTGTGATCAGGGGGGAGATGAAGGCGTCACTGCTGGATGGTGACAGTCAGAACTATGATCTAGACCGTGGCTTTACACGGCACCCAATAGATGACAACCATGGTCAAGGCATCGTCATCAAGCTAGGCAAGCCTTGCATCATTAACACTGTGCGCATGTTGCTGTGGGACCGTGACATGAGGTATGGCAGCTTTACTTGTATCAACACTATCTAACATCACATAGTATGCTCATATAAATGCATTGTTTAAGAGTAGCCATATTATTTAATATTAGACACATTGTGTGACATTTTGACTTACTAATTTAAAAAAAAAGCTGATTGTGTGTTAATGAAAGTCCCTGACAGAGTGCTCTGATCATTCTTAACATTTCAAAAGTCTTGGTTGGATTCTGATGAGGTACTATCATACATCAGTCAAGCAAATTTTGATTTCTGAAGGGTTTCACATTCTCATATTTTTGTTAAAATACACCATGTAACTTACATCATGAACTTTACTTGGCATTGCGCCACATAACAGTGAGTAAAGAAATCTTCTTCTTTAATTCTAGGTGTAAATGTATCTTGGCTACCATCTAAGGCTGTTTTTAATTTATTTTAAACACTTTGTTTTTTGCACTTCTGTTTTTGGTGTCCATGTCCTCCTTTTTGGCCCAGTATTGTGCTTCATCTGATGTATATATATATATATCAGGGTTTCCGCCAGAAAAAAAAATTTGGGTTCGGAGTAAATTTTTAGACCACGGAACTGGGACGCATCGCCCGCCATGTATGGCGGGAAGTCTGGGGACCCTCTCAGAAAAAAATGTATTTCTAGTTCTTTGGAGAAGCGATTTCCTGGCATTTGGAGTCGGAAATCCCACCTGGCGCATGGTGATCATTTCCATGTTTCGTAGGAGAATGAATGACAAATGTAACAGTCAGCAGGAAAATTGTAAACTTGCCTTCACATTTTAGACTAAATAATCCGATTCATGATGTAGTATGGTATCTTGTGTTATTTTTGTCACCAAAAATCAATTAATACTTGAAAACATTGTGAAAAATGTACAGCCATGACATCACATCATATTCTTTACATTAGGTCTACCAAAATACTGGTACGCCATGTTCTATCCTGAAATGAAGGCTTCAATCCCGCAGTGAATACCATGTTTAGCCAATCACAAAATAGCTAGCAAAAACGTGGATGAGTTTCATTGCACAGAATGTTAACAATGCATGTGCATTTCATGAAGAAGACATTTAAAAACCCAGTATATATATGTATATATGTGACCCATCTTAACGAAATTGAGTTGGATGTCGGCAAAACTGATTTTCCGTAAATGCTGTTTTTATTAAAAAAATTGCGAATCTACAGATTTTTAGATTTTCCCTTAAAATCATTCCTTAATATTCGTTTTATTGATTGCCACCTGCTACTCGCTAATTAATTCCGTTTTATGTATTAATGTAATTTTTGAGGAACTGTGTGAAGTATTCCACTTGATTTCAATAAAACAAAGTCGAAAATGCTGCTAATTGTGTGCATTCTTTGCCGCCATTTTTGGGATGATCCCTAACAAACCGGATATCCCCGCAAAGCTCGACACATCGTCTTTCCAAATATGGGCATATATATGCTAATAAATGCAAACCGTGACCTACAGAATTCCAGGAAGACACCCCCTCTAATGCCAGATGTGTAAACAAGTTTGGATCACGTGGTAGCAACGGCAACCACGTGACCCAGATGGTTTCACGCATTGGTTCAGTGAAGAGATAATTTGAATAAATTTCTATGCACGCAGGCGCACTGTGTATTTTCACTGTGTCCCTGATGTCACTGGTGACCCAGATAGTTGTAAATGACGAAGCAACAATGGCCTACTGCGTGGTTTTGGCTCTGTAGAAGCCCAGCTGAGGAGGTTGCCCCTATTACAGGACCGCCTGATTAGCAGGAGTCTGGGCATTGTTGGAGACTGACCCTGTTGTTGAGCTAGCAGGGTAGGGTACATGCTTGGGGAAGGGTCCAGCGAACCCGTTCCCTGCACCCAAGCCAATACCATGCAAGCGAGGATGTGGCCGGTCTGAAATCTACACTGGACTTATTGGACATTGTCACCGATCTGTTGTCATTATGTAGTTACATTGTTCTTTGGTATTAAAATTATTGTTAAATATGACAGTCTGTTGTATTTTTACTATGAGGATTACAAAAATGTTCATCGCATTTAGGTTTTCATAAATCTGAATAACTTGTATTTTTAATAAAATAATAATATAAAATTAATAATACTCGTGACAACTACCTCTATGAAATTTAATATATAATGGTAAAAATGAGCTGCCGGTTTTCGCTTTTCTGAACAATGTCGGTAATTACACAAGCAATTATTTTTTTGCTAACTTTTTAGTCCTTTGGCCGAAGGTCCAAGGGACTATTGCCATCACTCTCCGTCTGCCGTTAGCTGCCGTATCAGAAACCGTTCAGCAACTTTTTCTCTAATTTTGCATAGACATATCTTGGGGCACTGCCACTATGCACGAGAAATCTGTATTTGATTGAATCATTTTAAGAGCTCCCTAGGGCCTCCAAGGACCCCCAAACTGGTAAAAATGTAACATTTGGCCTATTTTTTCAAAAACTGTTCAACTTTTTTCTGATTTTGCATAGATGTATCTTAGAGTGCTGCCACTATATACAAGAAATCTGTATTTGATTGAATCATTCTAAGGGCACCTAAGGGGCCCCCAAAGTGCAAAAGGTTTACATTATCTAGTGATGTGGTTTTGAGAAAGGCCCTTGAGACCACCCCCAACATTAGATGTTGTGTATTGTGCCACAAAGTCAACAGCTGTAACTAATCTCTACAGCCCAGTCCATTGAGACCTTGGCTAATCTTTAATTGGTCACAGCACCCAGGCATAGTAGACACACTTGACCCCTGTTAGACTGAACAGTTGCCTAACACTTTTAAATTGTATCTTCAAAACTATTGATTTTCTATAATTGCAAGTTGTGTTTATTTTGATGTTCATTTAATTATTATAAAATGGTGTGACTGTGGTGTTTATTGGTTAAAGATGTATTGTCTGTAGAAACCTGTAGGTGACAAACATAGAAAATTAATATACTGTCACCTGTAGGTGACAAACAGAAAATTAATATTCTGGACAACTATAGAGTGAAATATCCTACACTTTATTGATATAAAATGCATTCTACTGTTCTGTTTACGCTTGCCATGCCTTGTGTAGACATGGTACTGTGTAAATCAATTGTATCAATACAGACTAATAATTACAGATTCACAATATAGTTGACACCTGAAACAACCAAATGTCAACCATTAGAAGAGTTGACATAGTTCCGCAATACACAAGCAAGAAATCTGTATTTGATTGAATCATTCTAGTGTCATCAGCATATAGTAGAACATACATTTTCTACATCATCATCACTAAGGTTGTTGTAAATTTAACCAGCTGCCATGTCAAGTCCGTTATAATTGTGACTAACAGTGTTCAAAATGATTCAGATAAATAACAAAGGACACAAGTTTTCTCCTTGCCATACCTCTACACATGAGAAGAAGGCTGACACAGCCTGGCCCTCATTTATACATGATTTAGCAATTTTGTACATGTTGTATACAACTTTCAACACAATACCATTAATACCGTATGAAATTATCTTAGACCACAGGGAGGACCGGTCTACTAAATCAAATGCTTTCTTATAATCGATGAAGGCAGAATAAAGCCTTTTGCGTCGAGACAAATACAATTCAACCAATACCCCTATTTGAACACTGCCTGTTCTTCACCTATTACATTCGCTTTGTTTAGGTATGTGGTCAGTCTGGTGTTCTGAACAATCACTAAGGATTAATGAACACTTGTGCAGAATGTCACCCACTTGGCAGGTTTAATTGATCTATTCAGCAATGATGACACTGCTTAGGCCTCACTCTGGACACTGTCACTCACAGTATTGTGTATTGTCTTAGTTGAGCTAATCTACTTGACCACTAATCATTTAGTTGTGTATTACACCCAGCTGTGGAGCTAAGATTCTCTGCCTGCTATTGTTTGATGGAAACTGTGACTAATGTGTAATTGGTCACTGGCAGTAGCTTGTGTCAACAGACAGCATTAAGCCACTAGACCCCTGTTAAACTGGACAGTTGCCTGTAGGTTTTAAACTGTGTCAAACAGTGAGTCTACCTTTTGCTCTCAGATAATCTGTCCTCTTAGTTTTACACATGAAGACATAATCTGGCATAACTTGATAAGTCTTTGTAGCAGCACATTTGTACTTCCAATGTATCATTGCAACATAACACATATTACATACTGTGTGCCACATTTGAATCTTGTGCATGTAATATTTCCATGCAATCCATTTGCATATATAATGTAAAACTTCAACAGCCGTTTTCTTCATTTTAACTTTTTGATCCCTACCATGTTCAATGCTCCATAACTTTGCCAATTTTTGTAGCAGTCATATTTTTTGAAACCGTGTAAAGCACCCTACCAAACCTTTACAAGGATGTAAGAAAACAATGTTACAATTTTTCCGACTTATCACTCATTTGGTCAGCCGGGGTCACATATAGACGTATTAGTCCAAAGGACTTCAGGGCCACTTGGCCCATTTTTTCTGACAAAGGTTTTGTTTGTATATTAATGTAGTGTCATGAGGATGCCGTTATCTTCACGTGATCCAAATATCATCCAGCTATGACAATGCTAACTAAGGCATAATGTATAATAGTGCAGCAGAGTTTTAGCTTTTTTTAACAATGGCGGTAATTACACAAACAATTAATGGTAATGCTATTTTATTTCTAACACAGATCTTGTTTTCAATTTCATATTAACAGATTGCCTTCAGAATGCCATTATCTTTGAGTGGTCCAAATTCCGGCACGATTTGTCCATAGTAAGTAAGGTACATTACCTGAAACATACCAAATATGTTGCTTAAACTTTGACGGCCATTTTCTGGGTTTGAAGGTTTCAACCCCACACATGTTTGGCAAGTTGTAACTTCAGTTATAATTGAGATATCTTCTTGAATGATACACCATTTGCAGGTCTGACCAACAATACTAATAACTAAATATTGAAAAAATCCGACATTTGACTCAGTCATTATTGTATATATATATATTATATGTGACCCATCTTAACAATATATGTTTCAGGTGGTACTCCTACTACATAGAGGTGTCCATGGACGACAAGGACTGGGTGAGGGTCGTCAACCACAGTGAGTATCCATGTCGCTCCTGGCAGAAGCTCCACTTCACTTCCAGGGTTGTCAGGTGATATATATTGGTTTATGCTTCCTTGCTAGGGCACATGCTGTATCTGTACATGCTGTATCTGTACATGCTGTATCTGTACATGCTGTATCTGTACATGCTGTATCTGTACATGCTGTATGTGTACATGCTGTATCTGTACATGCTGTATCTGTACATGCTGTATCTGTACATGCTGTATCTGTACATGCTGTATGTGTACATGCTGTATGTGTACATGCTGTATCTGTACATGCTGTATCTGTACATGCTGTATCTGTACATGCTGTATCTGTACATGCTGTATCTGTACATGCTGTATCTGTACATGCTGTATCTGTACATGCTGTACATGCTGTATGTGTACATGCTGTATGTGTACATGCTGTACATGCTGTATCTGTACATGCTGTATCTGTACATGCTGTATGTGTACATGCTGTATCTGTACATGCTGTATCTGTACATGCTGTATCTGTACATGCTGTATCTGTACATGCTGTATCTGTACATGCTGTATCTGTACATGCTGTATCTGTACATGCTGTATCTGTACATGCTGTATCTGTACATGCTGTATCTGTACATGCTGTATCTGTACATGCTGTATGTGTACATGCTGTATCTGTACATGCTGTATCTGTACATGCTGTATCTGTACATGCTGTATCTGTACATGCTGTATCTGTACATGCTGTATCTGTACATGCTGTATCTGTACATGCTGTATCTGTACATGCTGTATCTGTACATGCTGGTCTTTTATTACCTCACCTCATGTCTCGGTTTGGCATTTAAAATGAGAATGTGTGACAGTTGTCTAAGAACTAGAATATATTAGTATCAGTCCAGAGCCAACAACTGGGACATTCAGCAGATGTCAGTGGTTATTCTTAAATCAGATGTTAATTAAACTAGGCTGTGGTGGTCAAAGTTGGTGCATTTTGGATGAATGGTTTTGTCATTGAAATGTGAAGAATCAAATAAATATAGCCGGTAATGAATATAATAAAGAAATATTTTATTTACTCTGTATTACCGTAATGACCATATGTATTGGGACACCATATGTTTTGGGACACCCTAAAAATCTAGAAAAATTATTATTTTTCTTTACCTTATGTTTTGGGACACCTTTGTAAATGTAATTATTTGTTGTCCCTACATATTGGGAGACAAATTATTTGTACTTCTGACGAGCAAATACCCACTTTTTCCCTGATGCCGACACGTAAATAAAAAACAGCATATCAATAAAATGTATTACAATCGCAGCTGCTCTGAAGTGAACAACACAAACTTGGGTGATGTAATTACTGTAGCACCAGCAACAATGTTTTACCCTTCTCTCAGCTACCTGCTGTGGCCTTTATACATTTAGGAAGTATCACAATATGCATCTAAAATCCTAGTTCCAGTCCCCCAATGTTTGTTTGTAATGTACAAAACTATGTGATCTCTCGACTGTCTGCGTTGTCCCAAGACCTGCATATTGTTTGACATATAGTTGATGTTTTAATCTGCAGGATGTTTAGTAGGAATTTGAAGAATAACTCGTGGTTGGAATTTAGCTGGCCTCTAGATTCATTGCCGGGCCAAGTTCAGGTCAAGGGGTCTGGCTGGCTCATAGTAAGGATGTAGTCTGTTCCTAGTTTTTCATGTATTAATTAATATAATGTTCTTAAGATTATACTAACTTTATTGAAGGTATACTACCCGCCAAATTGTGTTTAGTAAACCCGTAACAACGGTTGCAATTTGAAAGGCAATACAATGGGTGCATGTTCAAATAGTAAACAAAACATCCAGTTTCAAAACAAGCTTTATTGGCAATACGGCCGAGTCGGACTGAGTTTACTGCTGTACTCTTGATGTTCAACGATGCTCACTTTCCCACGGTCACCACAGCTGACGTCCAGTTAGAAATTACTACTCCCGCTAATTTCGGATAAATGAACAGACTACATCCCTTTAAATTGGCCTAGCTTACAGTGGTACTGTAAGCTAGGGCAACTGATTACTACTGTCAAAGTGTGGCCATGTACCAAGCGTTTATGTCTGCTGGCAAGAGTGCCTAGCATGTGAAAGGGAGTCAATGATCTTTCATTGAGGGTCTATATTTACAACACAGTTTGTAGGGGAAACATTTAACCAGCTGATCTTGTATGGTGAATCCATAGCAGCCAGATGGGACTGATCATTGGCGCTGTAAATAAGATTGTAAAATCATATACAGTGTAAAAAGAAAACTGCTGAAGTCATCTGATTATTAATTTTGTTTCTGTAGTAGCTTATATGTATTACTACATTTGTCTCACTGGATATATGGACATTCATCCACCAAGAAATTAGTTACTAACAGTGTAATGAACGACACCTTGTTAATACCAGAGGTAGTTTAATAGGGATTACATGACGTTTACTTGCATTTCTGCACGTTTTCGTGATAACAAATGTGTTTCTGTATGTGGCCGAGACAGGGGTGGCAGTAATTTGAGTATGGGCGGCAGGCATGTGGCAATTAACTTGGAAAGTTAATTAATTAAATTACAGTTAACACTTTATTTTATATACCGTATATTCGTTCTTTTTAGCGTACAGTATGCTTATGAAATATTCTTAACATATATCTTAATATCAAACCTGTGTAAAAATGACAATTGTATGTAATTTTTACTGTCTCTACGGTACTCCGCATTGTGGCGCCTCTAGATCATTGTGGCGCCACTAGATCATTGTGGCGCCTCTAGATCATTCATTTCCGTTTTAAAAAGAAACATGGTAACATTGATACACGTGTCACTGTGAATTAGAAATTTTTTTTTTGTAAATTATTTATAGTTACCACATATTTTAAACTACTTCTCATTGGAGAGATAAGTTAGCAGTGGACAGCAGAAGAAAAAGGATTCAACCGGGATGACACACGTCAACGTAACTGAAGTTAACTGGAAGTGATTTATTCATCCACGTGATGGTGATTTTGTGGTCAAAGGGATACTGGAACTTTTGTGGAGTGTGGATGCAGGTGAAACTTTCTTTCTCATATTGTCAAAGGTTGAATTACAATAAATTATGAATCCTGTTACAGACTGACATTAGACCCTGGTGGAAAAGTGGGGCGTTTGCTAATTAGGGCATGTACGCTAAAAAGAACGAATACGGTATATATATATTCCAATTAAATTAAATTAACCTCACACCTTTATTAGATCAATTATATTAACTTCCCAAATTGTTCAGTTGAATTAACTTTCATTTCTTTAACTTCAGTTAAATTACCAATTACCTGGGGTAACTTCAACTCGGTTAACAATTAACTACAACTCGGTTAACAATTAATGTTAATACAAGACAAAAAAACACCAGTGAAGGGGGCTAACTTTAATGAATCACCACTGGAACAAATGTCTAACAGGACAAGCCTGCTAGTAAAGCACAATTACATTGTACAAGCCTGCTAGTAAAGCACAATTACATTGTACAAGCCTGCTAGTAAAGCACAATTACATTGTACAAGCCTGCTAGTAAAGCACAATTACATTGTACAAGCCTGCTAGTACAGCACAATTACATTGTACAAGCCTGCTAGTACAGCACAATTACATTGTACAAGCCTGCTAGTAAAGCACAATTACATTGTACAAGCCTGCTAGTACAGCACAATTACATTGTACAAATATCCCTAAATCTTAAAAACACATTTCGAGAATTTAAGTTAAATATTGTATTGCCAAATTGTGTTCACTTTTCACATTTATCTTTTGGGATTTTGTCATAACATCATCAAAGCTAATTATATCTACTAGAGTTTTAAATTAAATTAACCTCTTCCTGAGAAAGTTAATTAATTAAATTAATTGAATTGACAATTGAAATTAACCCATGCCTGATGGGTGGCCCTGTGGTTAAATACTGTACAAGCTGTCACTCAATAAACAAGTATGGGAAACCGGTACCAGACAGACTAAACATTTCACATGGCAGAGGATGTAGTCCCTACATAAAACATTTGTTTCACTAGATATAGGGCCATTCATCCACTCAAAATATAGCTAGTAGCAGCATAATAGACGAGGTAACTATGGTGAAGTTAAAAAGCCAGTTTAACACCAGGATATTAAAACGGGGACGACATGACATTAGGATTCGTTCGCATCCCTGAGCATTGGGACAGTGAGTCAGAGAATTATTTTATGTACCCTGTAAAGCTGCAAATTTTTCGAGTGTCCCAATACTTACGGTCATTACGGTATGTATAAGTACAATGTATAATAATAATTTGGGTTGTTTTGTAGATATGTACGAATTGTTGGAACACACAACACGGTGAATAGAGTGTTTCATCTCGTCACATTTGAATGCATGTTTTCTAACGAACAGTTCACACTGGAAGATGGCATTCTAGGTAAGTCAGAATGCCGCATTTACTAAATGACCAAGGTCACTCATGTTATATAGGACAAACAATCAACATTCTTTCAGTTCTTCCAGTGCAGTCTAGCCTCACTGTTATATACCATGTTATAATGCAGGTTGGAATATAAGGACAGTCAGAATTGCATCATATAAAACAATTAACAATAATGTAAACTGGAACTGTTTGAGCCAGCATGGTGTGGCTTCGACGTGGCATTCTTGATTAAGTAGACATATTGGTAACAGTTTGTAGCTATGGAAACATGTTGCGTTAGTGCACTTTACTTAGAGTGTAGTCTGATAGCAATGGACACAGAACCCATGCAAGACTAGACTGTATTTGAAGTGCCTTCATATCAAAGTCCAACCACTAATCTTTTGGTTGGGATTGAAGTTATCAAACAGTATATTAAGATGTTCTAGAAACTATGATAGTTTATTTATTTTATTGCTTCTGCCAAAAAAAGAATCATGAGGTGGGATTAAACAAAACCCACAAATACATTTTTTACTTTTTGGGTTTTGTAAGTATATATTTTGTTTTGTATACATTTCTTCGTAATCATAACTGGTAATGTTAAAGAACAGTGATGAGTTCAGTGCACATGATAAAATGTAGAGTAACAGTGACCATGTTTTGGCACTACAATTATTTAAACTGCATAGTTATGTAAGGAACCTTGCGTGCTGACTGCTTTCATGCGGTAGATGACAATGATGTTTTCAGTTCCGAAGGAGAATGTGGCAACTATCAGTGCCAGTGCATGTGTCATAGAGGGTGTTAGTCGTAGTCGGAATGCACTCATCAATGGCGACACAAAGAACTATGACTGGGACTCTGGCTACACATGTCACCAACTGGGCAGTGGAGCCATTGTGGTCCAGCTTGCACAGCCCAGCATCATCAGCTCAATGAGGTGGGTGTCTACTGTTGCATGGTCAGCCTTACATCATCAGCTCAATGAGGTGGGTGTCTATTGGTGCATGGTCAGCCCTACATCATCAGCTCAATGAGGTGGTGTCTACTGGTGCATGGTCAGCCCTACATCATCTGCTCAGTGAGGTGGGTGTCTACTGGTGCATCGTCACATTGGTCAGCCCTACATCATCTGCTCAGTGAGGTGGGTGTCTACTGGTGCATGGTCAGTCCTACATCATCAGCTCAATGAGGTGGGTCTCTACTGGTGCATGGTCAGTCCTACATCATCAGCTCAGTGAGGTGGGTATATATTGGTCAATGGGCAGCCCTACATCATCAGCTCAGTGAGGTGGGTGTCTACTGGTGCATGGTCAGTCCTACATCATCAACTCAATGAGGTGGGTCTCTACTGGTGCATGGTCAGTCCTACATCATCAGCTCAGTGAGGTGGGTATATATTGGTCAATGGGCAGCCCTACATCATCAGCTCAGTGAGGTGGGTGTCTACTGGTGCATGGTCAGTCCTACATCATCAACTCAATGAGGTGGGTCTCTACTGGTGCATGGTCAGTCCTACATCATCAGCTCAGTGAGGTGGGTATATATTGGTCAATGGGCAGCCCTACATCATCAGCTCAGTGAGGTGGGTATATATTGGTCAATGGGCAGCCCTACATCATCAGCTCAGTGAGGTGGGTGTCTACTGGTGTATGGTCAGTCGTACACCATCAGCTCAATGAGGTGGGTGTCTACTGGTGCATGGTCAGTCCTACATCATCTGCTCAATGAGGTGGGTGTCTACTGGTGCATGGTCAGCCCTACATCATCTGCTCAATGAAGTGTGTGTCTACTGGTGCAAAGTCAGTCCTACATCATCAGCTCAATGAGGTGGGTGTCTACTGGTGCATCATCACATTGGTCAGCCCTACATCATCTGCTCAGTGAGGTGGGTGTCTACTGGTGCATGGTCAGTCCTACATCATCTGCTCAGTGAGGTGGGTGTCTACTGGTGCATGGTCAGTCCTTCATCATCAGCTCAATGAGGTGGGTGTCTACTGGTGCATGGTCAGTCCTACATCTGCTCAATGAAGTGTGTGTCTACTGGTGCAAAGTCAGTCCTACATCATCAACTCAATGAGGTGGGTGTCTACTGGTCAGGTGCATGGTCAGTCCTACATCATCAGCTCAGTGAGGTGGGTGTCTATTGGTGCATAGTCAGTCCTACATCATCAGCTCAGTGAGGTGGGTGTCAACTGGTGCATGGTCAGTCCTACATCATCAGCTCAATGAGGTGGGTGTCTACTGGCGCATAGTCAGTCCTACATCATCAGCACAGTGAGGTGGGTGTCTACTGGTGCATGGTCAGCCCTACATCATCAGCTCAATGAGGTGGGTGTCTACTGGTGCATAGTCAGTCCTACATCATCAGCTCAATGAGGTGGGAGTCTATTGGTGCATGGTCAGTCCTACATCATCAGCTCAGTGAGGTGGGTGTCTACTGGCGCATAGTCAGTCCTACATCATCAGCTCAGTGAGGTGGGTGTCTACTGGTGCATGGTCAGTCCTGTATCATCAGCTCAATGAGGTGGGAGTCTATTGGTGCATGGTCAGTCCTACATCATCAGCTCAGTGAGGTGGGTGTCTACTGGTGCATGGTCAGCCCTACATCATCAGCTCAATGAGGTGGGTGTCTACTGGCGCATAGTCAGTCCTACATCATCAGCTCAATGAGGTGGGTGTCTACTGGCGCATAGTCAGTCCTACATCATCAGCTCAATGAGGTGGGTGTCTACTGGTGCATGGTCAGTCCTACATCATCAACTCAATGAGGTGGGTCTCTACTGGTGCATGGTCAGTCCTACATCATCAGCTCAGTGAGGTGGGTATATATTGGTCAATGGGCAGCCCTACATCATCAGCTCAGTGAGGTGGGTATCTATTGATCAATGGTTAGCCCTACATCATCAGCTCAATGAGGTGGGTGTCTACTGGTGCATGGTCAGTCCTACATCATCAGCTCAATGAGGTGGGTCTCTACTGGTGCATGGTCAGTCCTACATCATCTGCTCAATGAAGTGGGTGTCTACTGGTGCATAGTCAGCCCTACATCATCTGCTTAATGAGGTGGGTGTCTAGTGGTGTATGGTCAGTCCTACACCATCAACTGAATGAGGTGGGTGTCTACTGGTGCATGGTCAGTCCTACACCATCAACTCAATGAGGTGGGTGTCTACTGGTGCATGGTCAGCCTTACATCATCAACTCAATGAGGTGGGTGTCTACTGGTGCATGGTCAGCCCTACATCATCAACTCAATGAGGTGGGTGTCTACTGGTGCATGGTCAGCCCTACTTCAACTCAATGAGGTGGGTGTCTACTGCCTTGACATTTTAATGTGCATGCATACACACACACGCACGCACGCACACAAACCAAGCTTGTTTTTGCTACTATTGCCGTATGAAAAATGTATATGATAGTGATGAGTGCATGCATGCACATGCACACACATGCATGACTGCATGTGGTGATGTTGTGATGTTGCAGTGAATCTCAATTTCTGATGCTGTGGTGATGTTGCAGTGTTGTTTTGCTGATGTGGTGATATTGTGGTGATGTTGTGGTGATGTTGTGGTGATGTTGTGGTGGTGTTGTGGTGGTGTGGTAATGGTGTGATGATATGGTGATATTATGATGTTGTGGTGATGTCGTGGTGATGTTGTGATGATGTTGTGATGTTGGGGTGATATTGTGGTGATGATGATGTGGTAATGGTGTTGTGATGATATGATGATGTTGTGGTGATGATGTTGTGGTGATGTGATGATGTTGGGGTGGTGTTGTGGTGATGATGTGGTAATGGTGTGGTGATGATATGGTGATGTTGTGATGATGTTGTGGTGATGTTGTGGTGATGATGCGGTAATGGTGTGGTGATGATATGGTGATGTTGTGGTGATGTTGTGGTGATGTTGTGGTGATGTTGTGGTGATGATGGTTGCAGGATGTTGCTGTGGGACTGTGACGGCCGCAGCTACTCCTACTACGTGGCAGTGTCCACCAACCAACAACAGTGGCACACAGTGGCAGACAGGACAAAAGTGCAATGCAAGTGAGTAGCTCCTCTCTGTGCTGGTATACTCTCACATTCCACTGTACCAAAGGATGCAACAGGAACTGTCCCTGAGCCAAGAATAACATTACTTGTTGCACTAGCTGCCATTGCTAGAGATATGTACAGAAATGCAGCCATGTTATGTTTACCTCAACCTTTGACAACAGCAATAGCAGGGTTCAAATTAGATAGTGACAATTATAAAAAAAACCTGTCAGCACTTCGTTGAACTCTTTTGTAGGTGGAGATCAGTCTCATTATAATCACTGGTAGACAATGAATTTCAAATTTGTCACTAATTGTGGTTTGTACCATGAGATTGTATGAAACGATTGATACTGTACCAGTAGTGGGCTAGTGGTCAGCTTCTGTCTCGAGAGGCAATGCTTGTCATAGCTGTGTTGATGTGGATTGATTTCTGGCATGACACCTCACATGCTTAGTCTCATAGTAAGACAGGCTCGCCAGATGACTCTATCCTCAGCAACAATCTGCCAGTGCACAGGGTCAATGCCATAGTCTTTCAGATCTCTCTTACATCTGTATATCTAAGTTATAGTCTGCCTACAGTGCATTTGTTCTCAGTCAACTTTCCATACAGGATGGACTTGGTTTGTAAACAAATGAATATGTTGATAACATTTGCATTTAACCAATTAGTGTAAGCATATCCATCACCAGCCACTCTCCAGACACTTAGCTGCCACATGCCTGAGACAAGGCCTTAATTTTACACACACTCGAGACGGCATGCCATTTACAAAAATTGTTCTGTTCTTTCAAAGGATTAAGATGGTTCTCATTGTATCAACAATGTACGTCAATTTTGTGCCCAATAACCAGGTTTCTCACAAGCAAAATACATATGGTTGGATCATTAGTCTTGACTAGAAGTGCTTCAGGAAGCTGGCTGAGGAGATTTTTTATTTCACCCAACATTAATAGTGTGCCTATAATGTGTGATACTATCATTATGGAATGATAGGAATGATGCTTTCACATAATTTCTATACACAAATTTCTAATGATTATTTCAGATCATGGCAGAGTATTCAGTTCCCAAAGATGCCTGTGACCTTTGTGAAGATTGTTGGCACTCACAACACGGCTAATGAGGTGAGTAGGAGCAGTTTACACCTACAAGACTACAAGACCACATTAACAGCTGTCTCACCCCATCAGCTGCCTGTATAGCTGTAGCGACAGCAACAGTCATCCCAGGCAGCTTGTCCTCCCTCGGGTCATCAATTGTTGTGTTTGTTGTTTGTTTGCATTTTCTTCTGTTGGGTGGTTCACATTTTCTGCTTCTAAACATACATTTTCTGCCATTTTTTCAAAGAACTTAGAACTTTTGGGAGATTCTCATTCTAAGGAAAAAAGAAATATTTGTGTAATAATAAATATTATCACATCAATCTCCTGTTGACGTGAATGAATGTATCACATTGTACGCAATGACTCTGTGACTTGTTTATGTTGCAGGTGTTCCACTGTGTACACTTCGAGGCACCTGCTGACCAAAGTGTTCTTGTCGACCAAGCTCAGAGGTTACAAGATGACATACAAACTGTGCCTCCTGTAGATGGGACAGTTGCCATTGACAACCGGCCTGTAGTACCACTAGCATTGGTGCGGAGTGACAGCCCTGCTGAACAGATGGAGGAGGAAGAGAATGCAGGTCACGGGGTCGTTGCCGTGCCAATGGCTCCAGTGCTGCACCTCCAGGGCACTGGTTCAGCGAGCGGATCAGCCAGTGGCACCACCCGGCGGTCTCCAGAGGTTCCAGATGATGCCATTGATGGCCATGATGCGGGCCCATGAATAGATTATTTATTTTAATTAAATCTGCATTTTTTGTATTGTACAAGTGGTCATTTGAGACAGAAATATATAGATTTTTTGTTATTGCTGGAGTAGATTTGTTATGCAAAATTGTGTCAGATTGCAATAAATGACAAACGTTTGTGCTTAGTTTAATCCAGCACAAAAAATGTCAAATGACACTCGGACAAATATGTCTGCTAAGAACACCAAATTAAAATCACCTAATATTTATTTTGGGTAATTGTACAAAGGGTCATACGTCAACCAACTGTAATAGAGCTATTGTATGTAAATAACTATGTATGTATGTTACGCTAAACCTCGGGCGCTAATGAATGAATGAACATTTATTCAGAACATTGGCAACGATATATATACAATATATATATATATATATACAAGACAACCAAACAAGTTTAACTATAATACAAGTGAGAATATACAATGTTTGAATCTTTCAGATGTTCATTCATAACCCCACAAAGGATTTGTAATGCTTATTTTTTTTATTCATTCAACTATTAGCCTTTCAATAAACAGTAGAATTACAATTGTTTGAAATGACCTAAACCATCCCGTGAGATCAGTGGACAGTTTACATAGTCTGGAACAATTGTATAAAACATGCATACTGTTGTGGAACAGCCCACTGCGTCTTGTCTGCATGCAGGGCCCTTTGATATTTATATAGTTTCCTAACCATGAAGATGCTCACCAAGAGCCATTTACGCATTATCCCGGTCAGAGAATGGGCATTTTGCAAGAATTGACAGTGCAATGCAATCAAATTGCTGGTTGAATTAACACTGGATCACTCGGTGTGGATCATTGGATGACACTGTTGTTATATAAGTTATAAAATATTGGCTTGAAATGCCAACAATCATGCATAGTACTGGTAAGTCTGTTTTGTTGTTGGCGAGCCTTTCTGTGTGAGCAACAGCCACACATCTTACCCAAAATTAAAGAGCCACAGCATTGCAATAGGCTCCAATTTCCTAAGGAATTGATGCTACTTGCCTCCCAGTGCAAGCCCCTATCAGGCTACTTGTCTCCCAGTGCAAGCACCCATCAGGCTACTTGTCTCCCAGTGCAAGCCCCTATCAGGCTACTTGTCTCCCAGTGCAAGCACCCATCAGGCTACTTGTCTTCCAATATGTGTGTATGTATATCGGCTGAAACTCTTCCAACAAACCTTTCTGTATGTAAGTCAATGACCATGTTAAATCTGTGATATCCAGTGTTGAACTATTGCATGAAGGATAATGTCCTAGTTATCATGTGGACTTGTTTACAGATTAAACATTGGGTATAAATGTCTCAGTAGGACAAGCCAAAAAGGGAACATAGTGAACATTTATACCTGCAGTGTTCATAGCCGTGTAAGTGTACATAATTGTTACTGTGAGGTAAATTGTATGATGTTTCATTTGACCGTAAGATTTTGTAACTAGACTGAACTAAAGCCATGTTTGCTAAAGCTGTCACTTGTCATGTTACTCAGACTAGTGTCATTGTTGCAGCGTTTCAATATGTTTTTTTTACCTGTCAACCCATGGGAAATAAACCATAGTTTAGGGAGATAAAAATGTGAACTGGTTGAGAAAACAAATGTTTGATACATTTTACTCTTAACTAAAAGTAAACTAGACAGGTTTAGACATGTTCAAACTTCACTACACATAATTGCCTCCGTGGTACAATTATGTTATTGCGCATAGCACATCATTATATCTGGCTTGTGGGAATTACAGCAGACCTGGAAACCAGTGCCAATCAAAAAGATCTCGCGTTTGACAATGTTAAATAAGTAAATAAAAAGTATAACATATGTGATTATAAAATTACCAAAGATATGTTCATCAAATAAACAGAAAATCAATGTTTTATGACTACCAGTAGTCTTTATTTTATTTCTAAACCCAGCTAAAACAGGTGTGAAACTATTGTTTACAGCTAAACCATAGGTTGACAGGTATAAAACTACTGTTTATGGCTAAACCATAGGTTGACAGGTGTAAAACTACTGTTTTCGGCTATACCATGGGTTGACAGGTGTGAAATTACTGTTTACAGCTAAACCATGGGTTGACAGATGTGAAACTACCATTCACAGCTAAACCACATGGATTGACAGGTGTGAAACTATCGTTTACAGCTAAACCACACGGGTTGACAGGTGTGAAACTGGTGTTTACAGCTAAACCACATGTGGTGACAGGTGTGAAACTACCGTTTACAGCTAAACCACATGGGTTGACAAGTGTGAAACTACCGTTAACAGCTAAACCACATGGATTGACAGGTGTGATACTATCGTTTACAGCTAAATCACAAGGGTTGACAGGTGTGAAACTCCCATTTACAGCTAAACCACATGGGGCGACAGGTGAAATCATCATTTCAGCTAAACCATATGGGTTGACAGGTGTGAAACTACTGTTTAAGACGAAAGTGGTTTCCTTATACTGTACAAATATTCAATACTAAGCACTGCTGCACAGTTATTATGCATAACTTGTTTTTACTAACAATAGAAGCTGTTTGGTATATATGTCAATTTGGGAAGCTTGTAATGTCATTGTTATGGAACTTCATTACAAGATTGCGAACCAAAGTAAAAAACAAACATGAATACTGATTATGGGATTGTATGTATGTATGTTAACATGTGCCTTGAATCCAATGAAGCAATTGAGTCTGAATAAAGAATTTGGTTCATTCCATAAGAAATTAACCAGTGAAGATCTTTGCCTACTCTGTTTTTTACTATCCTTTTGACATAAAGGGGGAACATTTGATCTTCATCATAAAATGTGGATCCAACCTACTTTCATAGAGTGCTGTTCGAAGCTAGGATGGTACCCGTGGTTTACAGACATGTATCAGGAATCCTGATGTGAGTGTGTTGATGAAAGTGACAGCATGACTGTTTACAGAGACATGCATACCACAGACAGTAGGGACTCCCTTTAAACAGACAGTCACACCTCTGGCACACCAGAACATTTGATTCAAATGCGCTGGTGCATACTACACCACTTATGTAACATTACAGCTGATACAGTTTCTTGCTGCCGGGCGGGCAGTGGACCATACTATTAGAGGGTGTCTGCTAGCGCTCCAATCTCGACTCCTTATCCCGATCGTGCCACGGTCACAAACAGCGCGTGGCACGATCGGGATAGGGATAGGGAGTCGAGATCGGGGCTCTTGCAGACACTGTCTGTTTAATCTGTTTGAACTGTCATCGCCATCTGTCACCATCACACTGCCCTTTCGATAACAGTAAACAAGATGGGTACGAGGACCAAACTTTGTAAAAAAAATGGTATATATACAATCAACCGATAATGTAATATGTGTCCGATACCGTAATACAGTCAACCGATAATGTAATAAACCTGCCCGATACTGTAATACTTTTTGACCGATAATGTAATGACATCGAAATTTAATGTGGACTTAATCGATTTCGTCCGTTTCGCCTGTCATATTTTTTATGAATACTTTTTACTCGCATTACATTCGGGGCGGGATTAAAATTAAGCTGTCGGGTCGGGCGTGAACTACTGTTGCAGGGTTTGTCCCTTGTCACTAACTGTTAGGTGATGACCGGTGTAGGACGTTCAAAACACTACGGTATTGTTTTGAGCGTACTTTCAAAACACTACTGTTAAGTTCAAAACACTACCCCTACGTACGCTCACAACACTACCAAATTTCAAAACACTACCTTCAGTATATTTTATAAGCCAATTACATTAGACACCTTTTTGAAAATCATCCTATACACTATCCTAGGGTCGAGTTCGTAATCGTTGGAGCCAATTAGACAACGGAAATACATAATTAATGTAAATAACAAATATTAATTATGTTTAATGCCATTATTATAATGAGTTATGGTTTTAGTTAGTTATCGTTGAAGGTGAGGTTAATTATAGCTTAATCGTTGGAACTATAGTCAGACGAAGCGAATAAATAATTAGTGTGATAATCAGACGACTGGAATAAATAACTATTCATTATTGTTAAGATTATTATTAGTTATGGTTGGTGTCAATCGTGGTGGGTTAGGATTATAGCATAGTCATTATAACTAATCAAACGATAGGAATAAATAGTTAATGTGAAATATCCTTATTAATTATATTAAAGTTATTATCATTACCTATGGTTGGAGTTAGGGCAATTGTTGGGACCAATCAGACGACGAGATCAAATAGTTAATGTGAAATGCCATTATTTATTAGGGTTAAGATTATTATTATTAGTTATGACTGGAGTCAATTATGGTTGGGGCTATGGTAATAGCTGGAACAAATCAGATGACGGGAATAAATAGTTAGTATGAAATTTAATTATGGTTAGGGTTAAACTCTCAACGATTACACCAACGACCTCACCGTATTCCTTGATTATAGGGTCTATGATTAAGCCTACAGCGGTGTATTTAGGATCTCTGGGGAACAAAGCCATACATGAGCCTCAGGTACATCTCCACAGCTATTAACTTAGCCCATACAATATTTTGAATACGAACATCCACCGGACGTTTCCCCCAGACGTCCACCCGCCGACGATAAGCAATTTAAAATAATAAAATGGTGCTCAAAACACGACCGTAGTATTTTCGAAGGGTAGTGTTTTCAAGTTACTACACAGGTATCGGGCCAAATTTGCGTGCATGGCCCTAACGTGTGTGGTCGCGTGTCACCGCTACGCCGTGTGGTGTGAATGCGGACATCTAGGTCCGTGTATATAGCGTCTTTCCTTTTTCGTTTTGAAATTTGCGAACGAAAAAAAAACTGTTCGTTTTTCGTTTTCATATTTGAAGTAAGAAAAACAACAAAACGAATACAATCTACTATTCGCGGTATTTCTAATACATGTTAGAAAAATAAAATAACGATAAAGCAAACCGTTTTTCGTTTTCACTGCACCAGAACGGAAAACGAAATACGACTGTAGCCAGCACCATTCGTTTTTCGTTTTTGCATTTAGGAAGCTTCGGCTGCCTTACCGCTTTGGCTAGGCGGCATTAGTTGGTGGCTTCGGCGGAACAATTAGGTGCAGTTCATATCCCCCATTACCGGGCAGAAGGAACTCAAATGTAAGTCTGTTAGCTACATTACAAGTTTGACCAGATATCGAAAGAAGAGGCGTCGACCCATGCGTCAACGACATCGTGACACTTGTTACATACCTATGGGTCCGACGGGCGAAATGGACTGGTTTGGTCGTCATGACTTGAGGGTCCGGGACAACCCAGCACCGAATGAAAATTGCCAGTTCGAGGCAATAGCCGAACAGCTCAGCCGTGTCGGGATTTTGATATCTGGAGGCATTTTACGTGCAGAGATCAAGGACATTGAGCAGTACCACACTTCTGGGATGGTTCATCGCTAACTAACTTCTTGGATAATCATGATTTAATGTCATATCTCCAAACGATATGGCCCAAGACGGTACTTATGGAGATCATATTACTCTTCAGAGTGACACTTTCAATGTACAATTTATAGTTTTGTTGTCTTTGTGACCTGCTGCTACTTCTATTATTTCCACGACTGGCAGATATAACGAGCACATTCTTACAGTGTATCTCGCCCACCTTGGAGAAGGACGGGGGTGATCATTATCTCAGCGTTGAGGGCTCAGACGAGGGCGTAGCGAGAGTGAACTCCATATTTCACAGTGCGTGTAGTGAGGACCGTAACGATGATCTAGATAACGAGCGTGATGGCAATGGAAGAGCGTTGATTGACAGTGGGGACGGCCGTGAAGAAGATGCAATAGAGTTAGCTGACAGTGATGACGAGGGCAGAGGAGAAAGGATAGTAGACAACGAGGACGAGGGCAGTGGTGGACGGTTAGTAGACAACGAGGACGAGGGCAGTGGTGGACGGTTAGTAGACAACGAGGACGAGGGCAGTGGTGGACGGTTAGTAGACAACGAGGACGAGGGCAGTGGTGGACGGTTAGTAGACAACGAGGACGAGGGTAGTGGTGGACGGTTAGTAGACAGTGGGGAAGAACATATTGAAGATAGACCAGTTGACGATAAATAAAAAATCGACGATTTACCGGACTTAGATGATGGTGATGATGACAGGAACAAGTCACAAAGTTGTTGAAATTACTCGCAGCGAAACAGTACACAGAGATGATAATGATGATGATCTAATGAGCAATCCGCCACTATTCCCGAACAAAATAGTTTCACATATCATACGAGGGGCAGTCCAAAAATAAGTTTACAAGGCACATAACGTCATTAAAACGGAGGCTAGACTGGTCGGATTTGATTGCAGAGAAATTATTACTTTCAGTTGGAAACTTTGTGTCAGATGGTAGCACTGTGCAGAACTTGTGTGGTGACGGCCATCAGTTAAAGATAGCGACCCGATCTGGAGCAGTGGTCCAAAGAGGAGGTCCGTGCAGTAATTCGTTTTTTAAATGCTAAGAATGTGTCTGCAGTGGAAATTCATCGTCAGCTGGTCGTGCCAGGCGTTTTAAAAAAGGACTATGTGGAGCGATCATCTTGGAACTAAAACGTGACCGGCCATGATAATTCCGAATAAGGAGAGCTTGGACATACATTAGAGATATGTGACATTAGGGAAGATTTCCAGGTGACTCGCCCTGTTCTAAAGTCTGCACACCACTTTGCCACACTCTGACGACTCATCACTTCGTTCCCGTATATTTCGTTCCCGTACAATTATGTGCCTTGTAAAGTTGCTTTTGGACTGCCCCTCGTACAAATGACACTCACATCCGATCTGACAATGTTAGGCACCATAAATCACGTGTCTGTAACTTTCAGGGAATTAGCAGCCCTTCACTTGACAAACCGGTTTTTTTAGACCACACGATTACATATTTCGTCTACTTTATCAGAAGCTTTGAACTTTGATTCTGATTATGACAATACTGTGAGCATCAGAAGACTGGTGCGGGAAGTGGCTTAGCTTGTAGGGTACGCGATTTGTTGTCAGGAAATGTGTAATGGTACAACGCCTGGCTCACGCTGGCAGTCGAGTCTTTCGGTTGGTACACGGTAACTGATATTTTTTGATGCAGGTGATCAAATCAGGCCATGGTGATGATGCGTTTTAGGAACGATCAGTTCGTTTTTTTTTTCAAAGAGAGAGAGAGAGAGAGAGAGCATACATATTGTTTGCTATTATTGTGATCATTTCCAATCATGGATATTTCAACTATCTATGTCTATCATTTGTAGAGCAATACCTTTTACTACAATGTGTGCTGTCTATCCACGTAGATTAGTGTGCGTTAAGTTCATGATGACAAAGTTGTTTTTTGTTTTGTCTGGTTTGACGCATGAATAGTGCAATAGTAATCTCGTCACTTTGTGACCTTATTTATTTTCAGACAATATGCCAATAATAACAGCATCATTAATGTCATTACTTAGTTTTTATACTTAATTTTGTGATGCACATATTGTTAATTAATTTGCGAATAATGATAATATAATTTTAGTCATTTGGTTAATTATATGATCTCCATGTTATCTTTATTTTATCTGCGAATATGATGGCGATGATCATGTGATCTGCTTTTACTTACTTACTACCCGTTACACCCTTGGCGTTTAGGGCAGCGACGAAGTTCCACCACCTCTGTCTGTCTCCGGCCATTCGCTGTATGGTGCCCCAGCTGCGGTTCATTTCCCTCAGCTCCGCCTCCACCACTGTTCTCCTCCATATTGTTTTTGGGCGCCCAACATTCCGCTTCCCTTTTGGCGTCCACCAGACAGCTGTTTCTGTGATGGCGTCTGCATCCATGCGAAGGACATGTCCAATCCACCTCCAGCGTCTTCTATGAATGATGGTGGGCATGTCCTCTTGCTGGCATTGGGCAAGCAACTCCTGGTTGGATATGGTTCTTGGCCAGAAGAGGATCTTTCTGAGGCAGGTCGTGTGAAAGGTAAACAGTCTTGATAGGTCCTACTCCTTCCTTCTCCAGCACTCCGCCCCATACACCAATGTTGACAGCACGCAACTCTGGAAAATTCTGAGTTTTGTCCTTGTGCTGTACTGTGCTGATCACCAAACTGCAAGTAGGCTCATGAAGGCATTCCACGCCTTGTTTAGTCTGTTGCGGATGTCTACGCCAGCTCCTCCATCTTGGCTAATGACACTTCCTAGGTAAGTGAATGTTTCAGTGCTGGAAAGGTCCATGTTGTCCATCTTCACCGAGGCTGGCATGCGAACATTCAGTGTCATGACTTTCTTCGTCTTCTTCTGGCTGATTCGCAAACCAACCAGACGGCCAAATCTGCTAAGGCGGGTTATATTCTCCTGGATGTGTTTGTGAGTGTGGGACAGAAGAGCAAGGTCATCGGCAAAGTCAAGATCCTCTAGTACAGAACAGGGAGTCCAGCGAAGCACTGACATAAGGGTGATCCCTCGCCATTTATTGCAGTCGCTAAGGGTCCCCGTCTTATGTATTTTGACGATCACTCCCTTGGTCCATTCTGTTGGTACCTGCTCACGTTCCCAGATGACTGTGTACAGGGGTTCCATGATGTTATCTGCAAGCTCGGGGTCTGCTTTGAACAGTTCAGCAATGAGGTTATCATGCCCAGGTGCCTTTCCATTCTTTAATGTCCTGATGGCTGCAATGATTTATGCTCTCTGGGGAGCATCTATATGTATCTCCATATCTGCTTCTGCTTCTTCTATAATAGCTTCCTCTTCTGGTGGTGGCCTGTTTAGTACTTCACTGAAGTGTTCTGTCCATCGAGTTTCTTGCTCCTTCTCTGTCGTGAGGAGATTTCCTTGCTTGTCTTTAATTTGGGTATCGGAAGTGGTACGACATTTTCCGCTAATGATCTTGGTAATTTTGTACACAGTTCCTTGTTCATTTCTCTCAGCCGCTTCTTCCGCCTGTTTTGCCAGGGCTTCCATGTAAGGTCGCTTGTCTGCTCGTACACGTCTTTTGACCTACCGATGTTCTTGTCTATATTGCCCTTGTTTTTTTTAGTCTTTCTGATTTTGCTTTCACCAACTTTTTCTTTGTTGCTCTTCTGTTGTTGATTGCTTCCAATGTTGTTGATGTTATCCAGTCTGTTCTCATCCTCTGCCTGTGTCCTAGGCTGACTTCGCTGCTCTGATGGAGGCTATCTGGCTCCAGGTTGTATCGATATCTTCTGTGGAGTCGTTTTCTTCTTCAAGGCCGCTCAAAACTCAAAATCTGTTTTACACTTCAAGATTGAAGCTTTTCTTCACTGCTGAATCCCTAAGCCTCTCAACATCATGTCTTTTTTACTCATTGTTCGGTGTCCTGTACGTTTCAGTTTTAGCTTGATGTAAGCTGTGACCAGGTGATGGTCACTTCCGACATCTGCTCCTCGCTTCACTGTCACGTCTAGAGAATGGCGCCATTTGCCGTTGATAATCATATGGTCAATCTGATTACTACGTCTTCTGTTTGGTGAGTGCCAAGTCAGTTTGTGGATGTCAGGGTGTTGGAAAAGGGTCCCCCCAATAAAAAAACATGTTCATGCCACAAAAGTTCACCAGTCGTTCACCATTGTTGTTCATGATGCCACATCCGTTCCTTCCCATAAAAGTCATCTGCAGAATTGCGAAATCGGCGAAATGGACGAAATGGGCTAAGTCAAAGAAATCCACGAAATCCACGAAATCAACTAAGTCCACATTAAATTTCTATGTTATTAAATTATCGGTCAAAAATTATTACATTATCGGGCAAGAGCACGTTATTACATTATCAGTCAACATTTATTACAGTATCGGGCAGGAGGTTTATTACATTATTGGTTGATTTTACTACAGTACCGGTCACTTATTACATTATCGGTTAATTTTACTACAGTACCGGTCACTTATTGCATTATCTGTCGAGTATTACAGGATCGGTTGTAACAGTCCCGACAGTCAAGCCGCTCCCGTTAATTTAGGAGTCATCCATATAGTACGTCACACAACATTTTGATTTTTTGAGCACCCTACTCCGTTGTAACGTTTCGTAACGCTGGTCTGTACATGCCGCCTAAAAGTCAGTTATTTTTAGACGGATCCTCCATTCTTATCTGTTATGGACACATCAAATATTTTCCACTCGTCACATATCACGGTATACGTAGAACTAATAATTAACAACAACACCAACTGTCCATGTTTGACCTATGTAAGCTCTACCTTTAATAAATGTAATGTTTGATAGGGGGAGGAGCGACCGTCACAGGTCAAACAGTTGTAGTTGTTTATTATTACAGTGAGTATACGTCTACCTTTATCCACCCCGCGGGTAGTCGTGTTCATTCTAAAATGGGAAATAAAATGTATACAGGTGAAATGGAAAACCTCTTATGGGCGCTTCATTAGTTGCTGCCAGAACCCTTGTTCTAGGCAGTACAAGCACAATATAAAGGCCGGGATACACTGGCACTGAAAACTGTCGAGTACGTCAAACTGACGCCAACTAGCCCCGACGAATTCGAGAGTTTTTAAGTTTACGTGATTATGACGTCCGCTCGCTTTGAGTATAGCGCAGTCGGTGTAACGCAGGGGACGGCAGATTTTTTGAATGGAGGGCTAAATAAGTGACTAAGGCCAGGTCAGCGGGCCTCACATTTATTTCTTAATATTGGTTATCATTAGCCTAATCTTCGTGGAAACTGGTACATTTTGTTTTTATGCTTATGCTCACATTTCTCCGCCTTTTCTCTGTGCGGGGTGGCGGGTCTTGCAGAGTCTCTTCCATTTCTTCCTGTCCTGAACCCATTCTTCCTTCATCTGCCATGCCTTAACATATTTTCTCACTGTGTCCTGCCATCTCAAATTGGGCCTCCCTCGCGCTCGTTTCCCCTCTATCTTCATCTCCATGGTGGCGCTTATGTATTCCCTTTTCTTCCTTCTTTTCACATGACCAAACCACTCCAGCCTTCTTCTCCTCATGGTGACAACAATGCTCTCCACATCGACTTCTTTTAAGATGTCCTCATTCCTCCGGTGCTCCTGCAGGCTTACACCCATAGCCCATCTAATCATTCTCATCTCCGTTGTTGCCAGTCGTCTTTCGTCTCTTGCCGATAGTGGCCACGTTTCACAGCCGTATAGAAATATCGGCCTAATTACCGTTTTGTAGAGCAGGGCCTTCATCTTTTGTGGAACCTTCTTATCACATGCCACTCCAGATATTTCCCTCCATCTAGACCACCCCTTTGACACTTGGTTCTCAGGAAACTGAGAGCCGAGCGTCAAAGGGGACACCTGACTGACACTTCCCTCCTTGTCTATGACAGAGCTAATGTACTTAAAAGTCTGTACAGTTGGGAAGTTTACCTTTTCCTGAGACCCATACTTTTTCATCTTCACCATTTCTGTGTGCTCCATTGGCGGAAGGTGTTCCGTCTTCGTTCTGCTGATCTTTAGCCCACATCTCTCCATTCTTTCTCTCCATTTGTCCAATCTCTCTTCTATCCTACCTCCGTCTGAATCACACTACACAAAGTCGTCCGCGAATAGCACAGCCCAGGGTGTATGTTCCTTGATCTCCTCTGTAATCACGTCCAGGATACTAATAACAAGTAAAGGACTAAGGGCCGACCCCTCCTGTGCCCCTAATCAGTTTAATATAAAATATATAGACTATAAAAAAATTCTACACTCAATTCAACGATAACACTTAATCTTATTTTATGCAGTCTTCGTGCAGAATAACGCCCAACCGTTTTCATTTATATAGGTGGACAGAAAATCAACAATGCCCTAGTGGGGACACCATATACAGATTCGGATACAACACGCCCATCTTAGACGAGAACTTGTCCAGGAAACGGTGGAGTCATTCACGAACTTGCATGCCGTCTGCTAAGGATACTGCACCTCCACGCTGGACAGATCTCAGAGTAAATTTCCATCTTTCGCACGGGAAGTTAATTTAGATTGACGGCAGGTACGTGTGCCTGCACAAGTTGCTTCGTGTTTCCGTTTATAGTTTCTCCATCATCAAACTTTGCGTTGAGATGATCAGACATGCTGAAGTTTCCATAGTTGACGTGGCCCTCCCACAACTCCAGCTTCATGATGAATATTCGTACTTCAAGTAAGCCAGCTTCAATACATAGCATTTTCCCTATAGTTTCTCGAAGAATTTTCGAGACTTTTCCTTATTGACGTGGTCAAACAATTCGGCAATGTCATCGTTTAGGCATTTCTCTTTAGTTCCGTCTTCTCCATGACAGTCAGTATACCGCGGAGTGGAAGAGTTTCTTGGCATACAGTTGAGTATTGAGAGCGCTGGATTTGGTACCATGTTTACAATATAATCAATATATTATGCTCTTAGCTCTGGCGGGACTACATCTGACGTGAGAGCGTATTGATGGATTATTCAATGGAGTATTTTTGAGTGGTGAAACATGCCACTTCCTTCATTCACTCTGGAATATTGCTAAGCATGACGGGTATAAGATTGTAAATGGACTTCAGTGGTAAATGGAACTGTTTATATGTCTGGTGGTATAAACTTTATAGATGTGGTTCGCTGTTGTCTGTAGATAAAGAATGTACTATTTTGAAAGAGAAAATTGTGCCAAGAAAATTGTCATAACAGCGTTAATAACCGTAAAAAATACTGAAATGGCCATTGTTGATTGATATCAGTGTGGTTTGAACTCGTTGTTTAATAGTTCTGTTTTTGATTATAGCACATACAATAATTGACCACTTCTAACTCACTCAACTCAGTAAAATACATTTTTACAGGGGGTCATTTTCAACGCCGTGGTAAGTGGACCCCCGGTCCATATATATACGATGTCCACGCACACGCACCGTCCACGCACACGCGCGCACGTTGTTCCACGATAATTCCTTGGCTTCAAACCATTTGGAGATCTCTTTGAAGACGCCTTCACCCTTCTTAGTGAATTCAAGGGATGAGAGAACAATTAAGATCTCCCCTGTGCGGTCTCCATCTTTTGTGCAAAGCGCCAACACGAGTAGCACACAAGAAGGCGAAATCCTTACTTTCAGCCAATCCTTCGCGTACCCCATGGAAAACCTCTCGCGTACCCCCTGTGGTATGCGTACCCCAATTTTGGAGTTTGAAGCCGGCAGGGGAGCCACGTGGTTGGCTAGCAGTACCAGTAGCCGAAGGGTAGCAATATAGATGGCTGCTACATACAGTTTGGAACTCTGCGCGGACGGTTAAATAGTTATAGTGGCTGGCAGAACAACGTGGGGTCGAGAGAGCATTAGTTATTGAATAAACGTGTTGTTGCCACACTCCGGAGTGGGGTGTCTACCACTAGTATTGTGTTGCGGTTCTCTGTAAATAACGAACGTGGGATTTCGTTAGGCGGTTACACGTGCAATATCGCTTTTAGTACGCGGGCCGCATGGAATAGCTTCGTGGGCCGAAGTTGGCTCGCGGACCGCAGGTTGCCGACCCCTGGTGTAGCGTATAGGTCTACTGCAGTTGGGGTGGGTCGGGTCTGGCAAAAAACTGCCAGTGTATGCCAGCCTTTAGACAGCACGTCATCAATACCAGGCCTTATTATTGAAGTCAATGCGAGCTCGTTTTGTATTGATATGATCAAAACACTAATAAAACGCACACTTCTGATTGCAAATGGCATAGTAATTATTGATATAAATATGAATAAGATTTTGACAGCTAAACGATCGAACTAACACATTTTCGTTTTTATTTGTTACGTAATGTTTGCCCATACTTCCCACCCACGTAACACTTCGTCACGATGGCCCGGAGACCCCCCACCCCCTAAGCGTGACGTACTATGTGGATAACCCCTTAGGAACCTGAATGATGTATGTTATACGTTATATGTGCATATTAGCGTTCCAAATTTACGCTGACCACCTATTTTGCCGTCGGGTCAGTAAATTGTTTGAGTTACTGGTCCGTGACCGCCTACGTTTCCGGAGAATTCACCACATTTAACAGCAGTAGATCTCCTATTCATTAGCTAATGGTCAACACTAGCCACCGAAAGATGCTACTTACAACAACAAATGTTTCCAATTTCTTTGATCGCGAAACGCCGTCGCTCACGAAAAAACACGTTATAGTGATTTTTTATAGACAAAAAAGTACACGAAACGAACGTGTTCGGATTTTTTTGGGGGAAAAGCCCCCAATTCCAATATCTGCCGAGGAAAAACTGTTAGAAAAATGCGATCAACCAACTCTAGACATTCGGTATTAGTACAACATGACATATCAGAAGGTAACACTTAACAACACTGAAGAATGTCCCCACAGGAATATCAGATGCTGAAAAAGTCCATCCCATCCACGAACATTTTTTCTTTGAGAAACTAGATAAGCTATTTCGTGACGGACAGGCAACAGCACTCCGCAGTCGCCTATTTGTGGATTTATGTTGGATGACGGAATTGGATGTCAAGAAAAGACTAGTCGTAGGGGAGGCTTATAGGAATGACAAGTATCGTAGAGATGTCATACATGTATGCTGTTGCTGCAGTTGAGCACAAGAAGGCTGCTAACCTCATCAATCAAGAGACATTATTCCTCAGAATGTATATTTGCTGGTCATGATTGCATTGAAGAGAACTAGTGCCAAGGGCATCGCTTAGGCTAAAAGCTCTCGATGCAGTAACGGTTGACTCTGAAGTGTGAACTAATGCCAACTCCTTGTACAAGTAGATGTAGGTTATGTGAGTGGTGGGGCCAATGTAAACGCTGGCCACAAATCAGGTGGCATTACTGTGTGCCAGATTCCGGAGCCACATATCCGATGATATCAGTTCCGTACATTACCTTGTGCACTGTTTAGAGTTGGCGTATAAGGAGGCTATGGACCATTTCAAGCTCTTTGCCCCAGTCGCAAAGTTGTTGGGCACTTTCTAACAGCGGTTCTTAACCCTTTTTGACTTCTTCTTCTTCCTTTTAAAGGGCTGGGCTCTTGCGAGCGTAATTAGCCCTGAGACCCAAATTTCGGTCGCGGACCTGGCTTGGTAACTCATGCCTTCTTGTGATAAATGATAAAATAAATAGGAATAATATAAATCGAAGAATAACATTAGAACATTTATTAAACGTGCTTGCTGATAAAGGAGCTATGAATCACCAAAACAGCAACGTTCGTTGGTTTTTCGAGTAATATGAGAACACTTTTTGCAACTCTAAAGCATATATTGCGAATTGGGTCGGAAATTTCGTACGATTTCAAAAAATGTTTGGAGGATATTACACTAATATAAGTTATAGGCCTAAGTCCCTACGGGTAATAATAATTAGGCAAACAATCTCATAGAGTCGGATAGCCGTCTGTGCATGCTGGTTAAAGCTTAATTTGTCTTTGAAAGTGTATTTTGACTGCTTCGATACGAAGTGAAATGAAAACGGCACCGATTTTTGTTCCGTGTGCGCAAGATGTATTTTCGACGGCATCCAACAAAATATGACTTTCCCATACCAAAAGCAAGCAAAACGATCAATGGATGACACAGGTCGTGTGAATTCGAAAGGTTGTGTGATACTATTACTTAATGTTTAGATCAAATTTGGTGTAAATTATTTCTCTCGCATCCATCTGGTACGGACAAGAAAGCTAATAAAGGAAAGTCCGGATTGTAACTTAACACTGAAAACGCTCGGCGACCCACCGAAAATGGCTGGGTCGCGACCCAGAGGTTAAGAACCGCTGAATTCTATACCAACCGCAAAGATGTTTTGAACAGGGTCACTCATAAACAGACGGCAGCCGCATCAAAGCAGAAAGACTCTATCCTCTGGATACCAACGTGCACACGAGGCACCAGATGACTTGTTTAGCAATTAGTTATGAATCTTCCGACTCTAGCAGTGATAATATCATTGTTGTTGCCGTTGGCCTAGGCAGCGATTCTAAATGGTCTTTGTTAACAGACAGCTCATAAATGGTCGGCTGTTAGTGACTGCCACTTGTTTCAATTAAATAAAATGAAAGAACATTTACCAAGTCTCGTTAGTTTATACAATTTATGGAAGTAAGTTTGAAATCAGTTACCAAAATATTAACAGTATGTTGATACGTCAAAAAGCGTTGTAAATGTAGGAGAGACCGGGACACCATGTACAATTGCAGCGGTATTTATTCCCTTGGGGTAATTCGGGTATTTTCGGAAGGTAAAAGAAACTTTGTAAAGAGTGTTTTTTTTCGCAATTAATTGAAGCATCGAGGCTCGTCCTTGGCGAGGAACAAGGGAGACAGGTTAACCAGATACAGATGTATATATTCCTAACGACAACAAACGCTGACCAGATATGTATATAGCGCCGATGTTTTTAAGCAGACCAAGGTATTATATACTCGACTTCACGACTAATATTGCAGATTGTCCAACCGTCCCGAATTGGTTCGGACAGTACCGATTGTGTGCCCTGGGACCCGAGTCCTGGCCTTCCCATGGTCAGGACCCGGAATGTCCCGATGTTCGGGCAAAAACCGTCGAAACTCGATTAATTGCGCGAAAAAACACTGAAAATAAGCGAAAACATCGATTTCTGCAGCGCTGAGAAAAATCTGACTCGCAGTACAAGCGCGCAACCGACTCGACCGCGTACATGCGTACATGTGTATATGCGTACATGTGTACATGCGTACATGCGTACATGCGTACATGCGTACATGCGTACATGCGTATTGCGTTTGTTTGCTGTTATCAGTGCGATAATGTTGGTCATCATGTCTGCGAAGCGTGCCCTGGCTGTTGATGAAGTTGCAGACAGCAGATCACCAAAGAAGACATCTGCGAAGCATTGCTGCTCGTTTAGCTCTGCTTGGCGGAACCAAGAGTTCACGGTGGATGTTGCCGGCTCCGCTGGTCGGATAACGTTCTCCGGGAACGTTCTGTCAGGGACTGATGGTGACAGTGTCGCTTTCTGCTCCCGCTGTAAGGTGAAGTTTTCTGTTCGCCATGGAGGAGCAAACGATGTCTGCAAGCATCTCGGCACGGTGAAACATATATCGGCTGTGTCAGCGCCGAAATCGACGAAATCTCCGCGACTTCGGATTTGGCGATACAAGAACTGCTAAAGCTGCCCGAAACAAAGCAGAGGAACAAAAACTGCAAGTTGTGCGAACTGAAGCGCTGTTTGTGCAGTTTGCAGCTGATCACAACCTAGCATTTCTTGTTGGTAAACATTTCACTAAATCTGTAAAGAATATATTTCCGGATTCTGAAGTTGCCAGGCAATGTCGATGATTTGAATATTTTATCTTCATATTGCAAGTATTGACATCCATAAGTCTAGTTCATATGGCTCAAATGATATACTCACAGTAATGTTTCATTTCCTGCTGTGGTTCTTGAACTTTATTGCTCTACATAAATGTTGTATATAATGGAATTACACGGTGGCTGTTTGCGCCGTGCAGTGTTATTGTCTTGCTGTTCATACTGGCTGCACTGACCTATTGCATCATTGTCAATTGCTGTACATACATTTTGTAGATAATGGCATAACAACTTCAATATAACGAAGCAAAAGGAGCAGTGAAGACAGATGGTATTGGCACATTCATATTGATTCACTTGGAAGTGTTCAGCTGCCTCGGTGGCACATTAGTTTTCATACAGGAGACTCTTTAGTTGCAGTTTCTTTGGGAAACAGTCTGCAAAATAAATCACCGTTTGATTGACATCAACACAGTATATCATCGTGGATGTGCATCGGTGCAAGAGAGGAGAGACTTTCTTGGCCTATAATGGCCCATAATGGCCAGCATGAAGGTTTTCAAGCGTCGTTGAGCGCCAAAACTTCTTTCGCATTCGCATGACGCTACGGAGATTGTACAGGCCAATTGCAACAATACATAGATATGGGGGAATGTTTCTCGCTGGCATTCCTTCATTTTCTTTGCACAGCTGTTTGGGCAGTCCTTTGGCTCTTTGCAGCGATAGCGCTGCTCCCGCCGATGCAACTCTTCTGATAGCTCGGAGGTGGCAGATCACACTTGTCCATGGCGATTGCTTCTGCAAGTTCAGGCTTCTGCTTGCACAGCACTGCTGGGACCAGGCCTAAGAGTGAAGTACTTCGCTTGGATAATGCTGAAACCCCCCTCCAAAATGGATCGTATCTGCAGGTTTTTATTCTGTGCAAATTTCCTTAAACAGCTGAAAGTAATTACTGATTGATATGCAGCTGGTTTAGCGGGAAAACGGATGTGGATATGAGGGTTCCGACCGGGGTTGTTGTTTTCGGAGGTGGTTCGTAAAGGTGGGATTAATCCAAACCACCCAAAAACATGTATCATATTTACAAGTTTTAATTCTGTGCAAATTTCATTGAACAGCTAAAAGTAATTATTGATTGCTATGCAGCTAGTTTAGCGGGAGAACGGAGGTGGGGTGAGGGTATAGGCGAGAGTTCGAGGGGGTTCGTTTTTGAAGGGGGGTTCGTAAAAAGGAGGGTTCGGACGAACCCCCTTGTTACGGACCTCCTCTAAACTGTTTACCATGGAGTGCCAAGAACCCCAGAATTACCGGTGAATGTGAAGAGGTTGAATCTGATTTCAACTTTTCAGGTGACGATGTCAGACAAAGAAGCCATACAGTTATTATAAAGCTGGGCCATATTGCACATCTTTTGATGGAATCAACCAGCTGAACTTCTCAAAAGACATGAATATGGTTCACATTTTCACAGCACGCGGCAAGGGTGCTAGTTCCCTTCGCAAATCCAGTTTTACCAACATGAAGTTCATGTTGTTGAGGTATCTATGTTCTCCAAATTGGCAATGCCACTTGATGAGAACGAAGAGTAGTGTTCGATAGTTGATATCATGCCGCACATACTTTCCATGGAAGAGTCCATCATTGGATATTGGAACACTGTGAGAAGAATGCATGGATAGTGATACTTTTTCAGTGGATGAAGGGGTCGTGAAAGACGAAAAGCGAATTCCTTGGCCTGCGAGAAGATACCATGCTGAACAAATACTTTCAGACTTCTGACCTGGTAATTCACAAAAGGCTACTGGTGATTCGACCTGACATAGCTGACATTTTCCTCATCCCAATGTATTGCTGTGGAGAACTAGCATGGCTGTTATAAAACATAGTTTTGAACAGAAGTTACAAAATATAGTTTTGTAATTAGATTTTAATTATTTTGACGGTGACTGAACTGCAGAAGGTCATCCTAATGCAACTTAAATTACGAGTTGTTATGCAACAGGCGTGTTGCGGCTAAGAATAGACTGCGTGCACGCAGACCTTTTTGAATGGGCTCATGTGACCGTGCCCCCAAAGACCGTTTGAAATGAGTCCCGTTCGGGTTATAATAAGGCGAAGTTACGCCGACGCGGCGATGACGTTTGTTGGACACAGTGGACCTATCGACGTAATGATACTCGCTTTGGACGTCGCCTTCGCCTCGGCATGCGCGACCGGACGAACACCTAAGCCAACTACGTCGGATCGGCTACTTCTGGCTATGTCGGATCGGCAATGCTTTTTAGCCCCTCCGAAAATTCGGCTAAGTGCTATGTAACGATATTAGGGCCATAATTCCACAATGCTACATTGTTGATTTCTGACTTTCGATTATCCATTTACGCTGTCATTGTGCAAGATTGTTGTCAAATAATTCACTAGAATGGCGTTTGGTCAAATATTTCTCCAAAATATTTTCTCCAAACAATTTTCTCAAAAATATTTTCTCCAAAAAATTTTCTCAAAAATATTTTCTCGAAAAGATAATCTGGCACAAATTGCACTCAGTGACCTAAGCAGCTAAGCAACTTGCAAATACTGAAGTATCCCTTGCAAGTCAGGCCAAAGCAATTATATAATTGCCAAAGCAATTATATAATTGCTTTGGTCAGGCCTTGCGCTGTCATCACCAACGTCACGACGTAGTGTACAGAATACTTATATCGAGCAATTTTCACCCACGTTATGAGCTGTTTTATCTAAGTTGGAGTTTAAAAGAACTCAAAGTCGATGAACGGAAGAAACGAAGTGCCAAGCAGTCTGCCAGAAAACGCGAATTGTTTGTCGGGAAGGTTGGTACTGTGTGTGAGCGATAATTCATGATGTTTCGAAAACTGTCAATAATAATATTTATTCGTACTATAACGTGTACAATTCAGTGAAAGCAACGTATACATCCATCTAAAATCTATATAAAACGGTCAGTGCAGCCAGTCTCGTCTATGAAGCGTGAGCGTCTATGTCATGAATGGGGGAGGCTGTTTTAAGTGAATATTATTAAACTTTAAATATAATAATAGTGTGGAGTCTCCCATCACACAGTGATTTGTTTTGAATTTTGTTGACATTATGTAAATTGTTATTGTAAAATTTGTAGCTTAGTATTTGTTTTCATATTTTGTAGTTCTAGTTGTCTCCAGCTCTTAGCAATGTTCTATTAACTGACAAGTCTGTATTATTGTGGTTACAATGTAATGGTCTTACGAGGTCTCATTCTTTATATACTGGCACTGAGGGTGGTCACTACCAGGGTACTTGTCGTCCTCAGTGGTTCTTTTATGTCCCAAATTGAGACGGGACCGACATTAATGTGATCACCGAGTCACGAGGGATACGCAGTCCCCAATTTTGAGAGCCAGATTTTTACACCAAATATCATGCCTGCTCGGTCCAGGTTTCGAACTCAGAGCACTGGCATGCCAGGCGGATGTGCTAACCACTACACTAGCCGCACTCTCTGTATAATTTGTTTCTGCTGTTGGGATAAATAAAATGTATCCTTACCTTACCTAAGATGGGAGTGTGTGTTTCTATATTTCATAAAAACCAGCACAAACCCTTGGAGTAACATACACTATCGAGAGGGATGCGAGGGTACCAGCCCAGCCTGATCACAGTGCTTTCTTCTATATCATGAGCAGTCTTACTCCAAACCCACTATACTTTATCTTAGTCACATATTGAACATAACTTGGGATAATGTCATTGTTTTTCATTTTACAGGTTAATGAAGAGGAGCTCAGCATGAAACTGCCGCAGAATAACATGTATAGGGACGTACATGGTGGTATGCACCAACTACCCAAATTTACACTGGGGAGTCTAGTGGAATACTTATCCCAGTGCGGAAAGAAGCTGGAGGAAAAGAGCAAGTCTCTATACAAAGAAAGGCGAGTTATCTTAACATTAAACTAAAAGGACTGTAGGATTAAAGGTAAATGCGAATAACCATATGAGCTTAGTAGTTTGTACGTCCCTGTCAAATATGATACTGCCTTGATGAAATAATATTTTTGTTTGTCAATGGATACCAGCAGGCTTATTTGTAAGAGGTTTGGCAAATTTCTATGTGTTAAATGTAAGAACAAACATTCAAAACCTAACAATAAATTATTCAGGACCAGTATTCAGGAATACCCTGCCTCATAAACTTAGAATACTCCTGACCATTAACCAGTTTAAAAGAAACCTAACAGCTCCTTACTCGTGAATTATTATTGATATTACATTATATACATGTCTGGGTAAATATATATATATAGGTGAAGCACAATACTGGGCCAGAAAAGAGGACTGGACAGCAAAAACAAAGTCTTAGATGGTAACCAAAATACATCTACACCTAAAATTAAAGAAGATAAGATATTTTTACTCACTGTTATGTGGCGCAATGCCAAGTGAAGTTCACGATGTAAGTTACATGGTGTCTTTTAACAAAAATATGAGAATGTGAAGCACTTCAGAAATCAAAATTTGCTTGACTGATGTATGCTAGTACCTCATCAGAATCCAACCAAGACTTTTAAAATGTTAAGAATGATCAGAGCACTCTGGACGTGAAATGGTGGACACTGTAACTTACGTTATCCACCAAATCCACAACCACAAATTTTTTAAACAACAATAAACAGGCAGGATGCGTTTTTTTGTGTCTCTTCTTTCTTCATGGGCCTAAGATACAGCACAAATGTTATCAACAGGAACTGTCCACAAAGAAGCTTGTTATGGAGTTAATATAGTGTATTTTAATGTGCACATTTAAATATACATTTGTTTTCATACACATTTTAATAATAACATCTTGGACATGAAAAACTAGGTTAACTTCTGCACTTGTATATTATACCCAGCGTGTCAACAAAGACATATTAATACACTTTTAAAAAGTATTTAGCATATGGCGATGACTCTAAAATAAATTTATAAAATAAATGATTCATTCTTGAAGAAGGTAGACATACATATTATGAACCTTTGAATACTTGACGAGGAAAATACACTGTTAGAAAATACACCTGATCTTGTCATTTCCAACATACACTTTGACCATTAAACCTCAGGCTTAAAATGTCAAACATGAATATGTGTAGTAGTTACACATGGCAGACAGTTACATGAATTTATATACTGAAAAAAATATATATATATAAATGCACTTTACTGATTAGCAGAATTAAAATCAGTCTATAATATTGACTAAGATCAAGCATCACTATAATGAAATTGAACAATTTAAAATTGCTGTAATGACAATGAACACCTAGTAAAGAAAAATAGTTCACATTTTTCACCGTTTTGAAAAATAGCATAATCCACTAATGTCTGCATGCTGTATCAACCCACCCCCTTTCTCCACCCGGTAAACACTGACTGTTCCCAAGAAGTAAGATATCAAGATGTATAGATGCAGCTGTAGTAGAACATTTCTTGCTGCCTTTTTTCTTGTGAAATGCTGCAGATCATACATGAAACATTATTTTATATCTACTGATTATGACAATGAACAACTCCATAGTTATTTCCTCCCAACGCTACTATGATGCATGTTTTTGTTTACTGAATATATGCTTTTCTTTACAGGAGATTGAACTAGTGTGCTTAGTACTACTAGCTCTCCAAGTTAATCTGGCATACTGGGCAGTTGTATGTCCAGGATCTCGGACAAGATTCTACAGCCATGCAATACGCTGCATATTAACAGTTTGTCAGGTGAATGTCCACCGAGTGATCCCAATTGTGTCGTGAGTTGCATCCATGACAGATTCCCCAGTGCCAAGGGGTGTACACTGGCTTCCAGATCAGTCAGTTAGCTTGACTGACTGGAGACCAATGTAGAATGCAGGTTGACATAAGAATGTAGTGACGCCTGACTAGCTCTACAATTGGTGATGGAACGGTGGGTGCCAGGGTCTGGCAGTTATGGCATGAGTCTTCGGGCAACAACTTTCAACGCTGTTGAGAGAGGTTCAGTGTCGAGCATTCTTCGGTGAACTACATCGGTTTAGATATCAATGACATCACTGTATGTTTTCGCTATCTTTGATGGTACTGCATACCAGCTTCCTGACTTTTTGCTGTACATCTGCATCTACCTATACTGAAGAAAAAGTGACAATTAGCATGGCTCTGACATGTATGATATTTTTATATGTGACGACACATTTATCAAAAGTCAATAATACAAGGTATTTGTATTAAATTCAACTATAACTTTTACCAGTGTCCTTGAAAAAATACGTGAATTATCCAGCATTGTTATAGTGGTAGGGTTTCATTGTCTTTGTGTTGCTGATAGTCAGTGGCAGCCAGCTGAGTTCTTGCAACATACACCAAGCACTTGTTATGTACAACACAAGTTTGTGATGAAGTAATGGTATTGAAAGCCTTTTTACATTTTTCAGCAACAATCTGTTGATACACTGGCAGCAGCATTTTACTTGTTTAAATTATGTATGAATCATGAGGACTGTTATATATTTGTCATGCCACGTATCATCTTTCTAAATTATTCTTTTTATCACTATTTTATATTTTAACAAATAATTTACATTACATTTTCATTTCACATGATAATTAAACAACACCTGAATAAGGTTAGTTCTGATATTGTGTACTATCCAGTCCTCAGGATTGCTCAAAGCACTTTACTGGCTCCCTGGCAGACCTGTTAAATCGAAAACACCATCTTGACTTATGTGGGAAGCATTAAGCTGAAATTAATATGCGAAGACTATCCACCACTGTCTGTAGCAGGTACTCTTCATACAGCTGAGTAAACTGGAGCAATGTAGCATGTAGTGATTGTATATGTAATTCTCAATCACATAGGGATGACCCTGTCTAGTCTAGTCACTATTTTAAGTTCAACTAAACATCTTTCTAATTAATTTGTTCTCATTGGTTTACATTTTATGGGTATTAAATATAAAAAATTGTTGTTAAATACACATAATTGTTTAGTCACTATTTTTGTGAGTTGTAAACATATAAGGCATGTATAAACTACAACTAGCATTTGATATCACATGTACTAACTAGTGTTGTTTTTTTGCAACAAAGAATCATGATAAAAGTAACTGTTTGTTTTTTATATGTACCTGACATTTTTTCAACCTCTTCCTAATTGTTGTTTCTATTGTTGCTTTGCATATTATGTGCATGTGATGTGTATGTGATATTAAAAATTATTACATTATACACATCAAGTGCAGTGATTGTACCTGTAGTTGTATTGTGCTTTTCATAATTTTGTAGTCAATCTTATCAAATAGTTTCAATAAAATGTTTGTACTTTACATTGTCTTTACTTTAATTCACATGCATTTCTAACAACAATATGCAATTTAACGAGGACACCCATTACTGCAAAATCCTCATGCAGACAAACAAAACATTCACATACAGGGGTGGATCCAGAAATTGAGCCTGGCCGAACCAAATGGTGTAGTCTAAATTTTGGCGCTACCGAGCCGCCATAACTATAACTTCGGCCGCTTGGCTGGAGTGGTGATATCGGAAAACGGGGGGGGGGGTGCTAATGAAACATACTTGCACTGTATATACGAAGTTATGTTTGCAACAGAAATATTCCAAATTAAATAAATAGACCATTAAGTTCAAAAATTGAACTGCAAATTAAATATAGAATGCAACTGAAAGTTTCACAAAAGCCGTATCAACCAAAGATGGTGTAACTACCCTAAGATTGGTCAGAATAAAACAATTGTTAAAACCAATCGCATATGTTTGCATATCTTCCAATTATTATGCTATGATTTATATATATATAACATTTGCATAGCAGCATCAATTAATACTTACGTTTGTTCTAACTGTCCTGAGCTGCATCCAGCCTCAGGAAGTGACTGGACACCTGAGCTGCCTTTGCTACGAACACTGATGCTCGATAGAGCCACCACAGATCTTGTCATATGTGATGGCTGCAGTGGTGTTGAGGTAGTTCACGCCTTTGTGTTGAAGCTGTCGAACAGTCATGAATTGGAATATGGAATGAGTAAGATTATTTGTGAAAATGAACATGGTTTGACAGGACTACTACCCGTCATATATATATATATAATATGTATGTGTGTGGTATGTAACTTATAAACTTTCATTAACAGGTAAAAATATGTTGCCCAAAAGCCATTTGCCCAGCACTCACGAGTGAAAAGGTCATTTGCCCAGTTGTGAAACAATTACAATGATATGAGAGTGGCAAAGTTATTATTGTATATATATTGTAAAAGTGTAGTACATAACAAACAACTAGACAATTTACAACTTATTAACTAAGTATATATAATATAGGAAATAAAGTCAAACTAATTTTATTCGAAAAATATAAAATAAATAAAAAGTTTTGCAATTTTTCACTGATAGTTCAACAAAACAAAGTTTTAGGAATTCAATAGTAAACCATGCAAAATACCCAATGCCTTAGTTGTGGTCTCAATGTGTCATTCATCTAACACTGCTAATTAATGAGGAGGACATTTGGCTGGCAGTGGGTGAACCCCTGGCAGTATCCACAGTTCTACTGTTTACTCAGAAGGTGGATTACCAGCTGTTACTGTCCAATGATCAATATCCCCTTTGTTCTTTAGCTGGACTGCAAGGTGCCACTGCAAACTGGCTACACTTGTCTAAAGGCTGGCTGAGTCACTGTAAGTCTTTAGAAGAAGATTCCAGCAGTTAGTCTTGTCTCTTATGAGAGCAACAAAGGCATTCTATTATGGATTTCCTGGCTTGATTTAACAAACAAAAATGATTATGGCCTTTCAACTATTTGCAACTGTGGTTATTAACTAGAGGTTTCTGACTGGGAAAGTATGTTCCTTGAAGCGAAGCCTCTGTGGCTTCAGTGTCATCAACGTGCAAACAATTTGTAAACTGTCCTGTCAGAAACCTAGCTGCCAACCCTGACTGTATTTGAATTGAATCACCCAAAGTGAGATGAAGTGAATTAATTAAATGAAACGGAAAACAACATTTACAAAATTTGTCTACAAAATGTATGAATATAGAAGTATACATTACCAAATGCATGTTATTGATAAATTGAAAGACCAAAATAAAAAACAATTAAAAACAGAACTTCTATAATTTACATGTACAAGAGGATTTGTAACTTAACAAAACATGGGCTGCAATTCTTTGTATAGTAACGGTAATTCTGCTCTCTCACATAAATCAGTTGCAAGCTATCGATACATGTTACGAAGGCCTACATGTTATTGTTATGGACATTTTCACAGTATTGAGGGGTGGTGGTTTTGTTAACATAATAAGCAACATAATATTATATTCATACAAATAAATATGCATTGAATGAATGAATGAACGTTTATTCAACAACAACAACATAATACATGCACAGTATGGTTTGCTGCTGCTGCTGAAAGGACATAGCTGAAGTCTTAGACTTATGTGTTGCTATGCCCTTCTCGAACTAAAAGAAACTGAATAAATACAACACGAATTACATATAAATTACAAGATAATATTCACAACTCACATATAAACTTTTTAGTGCTTGTGTTACTATTACAAAACGTCACCTTCAATTAACAATTCACAAATATGTAGAAAGTAATGAGAACTTGATTGCTTTTTTAAATTGTGTTAAACTTGGAAGCTGAGTCAGTTTATTTGGTAAATTGTTCCACGTTTTTATACCCTTGATGGTGATGCGTGGCTCAGGCTGACTATGAAATTACTAACTTCTCTAGAAGAAGTTTTGCAAACGCAGCATCTGTTCTTAGTCTTACTCCAGCTCTTTCTTTTGTGAGTTGTGTTGTTCCACAAATCCATACTGGTTTTTCCCAAATAAACCATCTGATGCGAATACTGACTGTCTGTCGTTGTCTGCGTAATTTGGCCCTTTTTTGCTGAGTCGGTGGCATATGTCCGGGAACATCCCATCGCCGGCGTAAATGCCATAAAATAAGAACGTGTTGTATAAACACTGTACAATCAACAAAAACGGCTTGATCGAGGCACCATTCTTGAGGGTCAGAGGTCAGTCTCGCCCAAATTCGCAAACACGATATTATATGAAGTTTCCACTTCCAGATGCATGTCCAAGTAAGTGTTGCTAGTTTTGACTCCTTCGACTCGAAACCAAATTCAAAATAGTTCGCAGTTTGTTTATTAATTTCAACAAAACGAAGTAGCACAAGTGCACCAATGAACTAGGATATTATAGTGGATACTTGATAGCTTTGCTTTTTTGGGAAATTAGTCAGAAAACCGAGGAGCATAAAAATCGAACTGATATTGCAGCTTTAAGCTATATAGTTGTATTATCACCAGATATTAATCGCAATACAACAAACCCCCTCTTTGTTTCAAGTTTTAACTTTGTTTTTAGTTTCAAATGAAATGCTCAGAGCTGCATTGCACAATGGTTTGTAAGTTGGACTCTGTGCTGTGACAATGTAATGTTTATAAAAAAGTAATCACTTATATAATAACGCAGTATCCAGTCCTGATGACTGCTCAAAGCACTTTACACTTTACTCCCTAGCAGACTTGTTTGATCGAGCACCATCTCAACTTCTCTGGGAAGCATTCAGCCATGCCACAATTAATGCACAAAGGCTATTTGTACACAAATATCCACCACTGTCTATAGCCAGGTACTCATTCATATGGCTGAGTGAACTGGAGCAACGTAAAGTGAACGAACTTGCCCAAGGTTCAACACAGCAGCACTGAATTCGAACCCGGGTTCTCTTGATTGAGAGTCCAACGTTCTAGTCACTGAGCCAATGCGCTCTATTGTAACCGTGAACATTGTTTCAATGGAGCACATTGTGTAAATACAGATGTATGTATATTGAATTGAAAAGCATGGAAATAACTAACCATTTCATCTTTCAAGTACTGATCTTGTGGAGTTAACTTCAAGTAGCTGTGGTCGTTGGCAAGGGCATGTGGATTGGCAGGAGGGAACAGCTGCATCACTAGCATTGACTGACTTTCCTGAAATATGTATATGTAGAGATAAAAGCAACATTGTATTTTTTGCTTTATACATAAAGCCAGAGACTGCACTAATGCCCATGTTTTGACAAGTAACTATTTTTCAATTGGTCTGTAAAAGGAATATAAGATTTGTTTCGTCAAATAGAGTGAACCTGTCTGGAGTAGAGTCGTTCTGCAGTTGCTCTGATCGAGGATCATATATAAGGTCGGAATTGTCCTTCCCACAAATTGCATGTAATCTGCTGGACTTGATAGGAGTTTCTTTAAAAGGTATAGCATGATGGAACGTCTGGTGGTCCTGCAGGTCAAGTCAAAGTGTACATTCAGCTACATATTTATGAATTTTATATACATTTTAACCCTTTCATTTATTTATTGTTGCTGATATGTTGACAAGAGCGTGTCACATTCTTGAAACTACCCAGCTTATTTGTACAAAATTGGGATAAACTAACTGACATTTTTGTGTGCATTGACAATTGCCCCAATATTTGTACATAATACATTGAATGCAGAAAATAAGTGTTTTTTTTAAACGTCTTACCTGTGTACATGTCACTTCTGTCAAGATAGTTCCAGTCTGACAGTAGTGTCAGGCTGAACAGAACTGCTGCAACATGCTTGCAGTGAGCTGTAGGGCCCAGCCCAGCACGACATTCTGCTTCTTGCACCACCGCATCATTGTTCATGGACACATCTACTTTATAAGAGGCAGACTTCCTCATCTCTGCCCACACAACAGCTGACACGCATACACCGCAATAACCTGAAGAAAACAATGTACAATATATATAATCAATATTGTGGAGTCGCACAATACTGGGCCAAATTGGTGTCCTGTAACTTACGCTATATTTACTCCATAACCAGCTTCGTTTGCGGACAGTTCCTGTTGATAACATTTGTGCTGTATCTTAGGCCCATGAAGAAAGAAGACACAAAAAAAACGCATCCTGCCTGTTTATTGTTGTTTGAAAAAAATTGTGGTTGTGGACAATGTGGTGGATAACGTAAGTTAGTGTCCACCAATTCACGTCCAGAGTGCTCTAATCATTCTTAACATTTTAAAAGTCTTGGATGGATTCTGATGAGGTACTAGCATACATCAGTCAAGCAAATTTTGATTTCTGAAATGTTTCACATTCTCATATTTTTGTTAAAAGACACCATGTAACTTACATCGTGAACTTCACTTGGCATTGCGCCACATAACAGTGAGTAAAAATATCTTATCTTCTTTAATTTTAGGTGTAGATGTATTTTGGTTACCATCTAAGACTTTGTTTTTGCTGTCCAGTCCTCTATTTTGGCCCAGTATTGTGCTTCACCTATATATATATTTACCCAGACACGTATATAATGTAATATCAATAATAATTCACGAGTAAGGAGCTGTTAGGTTTCTTTTAAACTGGTTAATGGTTAGGAGTATTCAAAGTTTATGAGGCAGGGTATTCCTGAATACTGGTCCTCAATAATTTATTGTTAGGTTTCGAATGTTTGT
>CM034538.1:48640686-48913380 GCA_020002185.1 Paraescarpia echinospica | reverse complement strand
TATGTGTTAAATGTAAGAACAAACATTCGAAACCTAACAATAAATTATTCAGGACCAGTATTCAGGAATACCCTGCCTCATAAACTTAGAATACTCCTGACCATTAACCAGTTTAAAAGAAACCTAACAGCTCCTTACTCGTGAATTATTATTGATATTACATTATATACATGTCTGGGTAAATATATATATATAGGTGAAGCACAATACTGGGCCAGAAAAGAGGACTGGACAGCAAAAACAAAGTCTTAGATGGTAACCAAAATACATCTACACCTAAAATTAAAGAAGATAAAGATATTTTTACTCACTGTTATGTGGCGCAATGCCAAGTGAAGTTCACGATGTAAGTTACATGGTGTCTTTTAACAAAAATATGAGAATGTGAAGCACTTCAGAAATAAAAATTTGCTTGACTGATGTATGCTAGTACCTCATCAGAATCCAACCAAGACTTTTAAAATGTTAAGAATGATCAGAGCACTCTGGACGTGAAATGGTGGACACTGTAACTTACGTTATCCACCAAATCCACAACCACAAATTTTTTAAACAACAATAAACAGGCAGGATGCGTTTTTTTGTGTCTCTTCTTTCTTCATGGGCCTAAGATACAGCACAAATGTTATCAACAGGAACTGTCCACAAAGAAGCTTGTTATGGAGTTAATATAGTGTATTTTAATGTGCACATTTAAATATACATTTGTTTTCATACACATTTTAATAATAACATCTTGGACATGAAAAACTAGGTTAACTTCTGCACTTGTATATTATACCCAGCGTGTCAACAAAGACATATTAATACACTTTTAAAAAGTATTTAGCATATGGCGATGACTCTAAAATAAATTTATAAAATAAATGATTCATTCTTGAAGAAGGTAGACATACATATTATGAACCTTTGAATACTTGACGAGGAAAATACACTTAGAAAATACACCTGATCTTGTCATTTCCAACATACACTTTGACCATTAAACCTCAGGCTTAAAATGTCAAACATGAATATGTGTAGTAGTTACACATGGCAAACAGTTACATGAATTTATATACTGAAAAAAAAATATATATATATAAATGCACTTTACTGATTAGCAGAATTAAAATCAGTCTATAATATTGACTAAGATCAAGCATCACTATAATGAAATTGAACAATTTAAAATTGCTGTAATGACAATGAACACCTAGTAAAGAAAAATAGTTCACATTTTTCACCGTTTTGAAAAATAGCATAATCCACTAATGTCTGCATGCTGTATCAACCCACCCCCTTTCTCCACCCGGTAAACACTGACTGTTCCCAAGAAGTAAGATATCAAGATGTATAGATGCAGCTGTAGTAGAACATTTCTTGCTGCCTTTTTTCTTGTGAAATGCTGCAGATCATACATGAAACATTATTTTATATCTACTGATTATGACAATGAACAACTCCATAGTTATTTCCTCCCAACGCTACTATGATGCATGTTTTTGTTTACTGAATATATGCTTTTCTTTACAGGAGATTGAACTAGTGTGCTTGGTACTACTAGCTCTCCAAGTTAATCTGGCATACTGGGCAGTTGTATGTCCAGGATCTCGGACAAGATTCTACAGCCATGCAATACGCTGCATATTAACAGTTTGTCAGGTGAATGTCCACCGAGTGATCCCAATTGTGTCGTGAGTTGCATCCATGACAGATTCCCCAGTGCCAAGGGGTGTACAATGGCTTCCAGATCAGTCAGTTAGCTTGACTGACTGGAGACCAATGTAGAATGCAGGTTGACATAAGAATGTAGTGACGCCTGACTAGCTCTACAATTGGTGATGGAACGGTGGGTGCCAGGGTCTGGCAGTTATGGCATGAGTCTTCGGGCAACAACTTTCAACGCTGTTGAGAGAGGTTCAGTGTCGAGCATTCTTCGGTGAACTACATCGGTTTAGATATCAATGACATCACTGTATGTTTTCGCTATCTTTGATGGTACTGCATACCAGCTTCCTGACTTTTTGCTGTACATCTGCATCTACCTATACTGAAGAAAAAGTGACAATTAGCATGGCTCTGACATGTATGATATTTTTATATGTGACGACACATTTATCAAAAGTCAATAATACAAGGTATTTGTATTAAATTCAACTATAACTTTTACCAGTGTCCTTGAAAAAATACGTGAATTATCCAGCATTGTTATAGTGGTAGGGTTTCATTGTCTTTGTGTTGCTGATAGTCAGTGGCAGCCAGCTGAGTTCTTGCAACATACACCAAGCACTTGTTATGTACAACACAAGTTTGTGATGAAGTAATGGTATTGAAAGCCTTTTTACATTTTTCAGCAACAATCTGTTGATACACTGGCAGCAGCATTTTACTTGTTTAAATTATGTATGAATCATGAGGACTGTTATATATTTTTCATGCCACGTATCATCTTTCTAAATTATTCTTTTTATCACTATTTTATATTTTAACAAATAATTTACATTACATTTTCATTTCACATGATAATTAAACAACACCTGAATAAGGTTAGTTCTGATATTGTGTACTATCCAGTCCTCAGGATTGCTCAAAGCACTTTACTGGCTCCCTGGCAGACCTGTTAAATCGAAAACACCATCTTGACTTATGTGGGAAGCATTAAGCTGAAATTAATATGCGAAGACTATCCACCACTGTCTGTAGCAGGTACTCTTCATACAGCTGAGTAAACTGGAGCAATGTAGCATGTAGTGATTGTATATGTAATTCTCAATCACATAGGGATGACCCTGTCTAGTCTAGTCACTATTTTAAGTTCAACTAAACATCTTTCTAAGTAATTTGTTCTCATTGGTTTACATTTTATGGGTATTAAATATAAAAAATTGTTGTTAAATACACATAATTGTTTAGTCACTAATTTTGTGAGTTGTAAACATATAAGGCATGTATAAACTACAACTAGCATTTGATATCACATGTACTAACTAGTGTTGTTTTTTTGCAACAAAGAATCATGATAAAAGTAACTGTTTGTTTTTTATATGTACCTGACATTTTTTCAACCTCTTCCTAATTGTTGTTTCTATTGTTGCTTTGCATATTATGTGCATGTGATGTGTATGTGATATTAAAAATTATTACATTATACACATCAAGTGCAGTGATTGTACCTGTAGTTGTATTGTGCTTTTCATAATTTTGTAGTCAATCTTATCAAATAGTTTCAATAAAATGTTTGTACTTTACATTGTCTTTACTTTAATTCACATGCATTTCTAACAACAATATGCAATTTAACGAGGACACCCATTACTGCAAAATCCTCATGCAGACAAACAAAACATTCACATACAGGGGTGGATCCAGAAATTGAGCCTGGCCGAACCAAATGGTGTAGTCTAAATTTTGGCGCTACCGAGCCGCCATAACTATAACTTCGGCCGCTTGGCTGGAGTGGTGATATCGGAAAACGGGGGGGGGGGTGCTAATGAAACATACTTGCACTGTATATACGAAGTTATGTTTGCAACAGAAATATTCCAAATTAAATAAATAGACCATTAAGTTCAAAAATTGAACTGCAAATTAAATGTAGAATGCAACTGAAAGTTTCACAAAAGCCGTATCAACCAAAGATGGTGTAACTACCCTAAGATTGGTCAGAATAAAACAATTGTTAAAACCAATCACATATGTTTGCATATCTTCCAATTATTATGCTATGATTTATATATATATAACATTTGCATAGCAGCATCAATTAATACTTACGTTTGTTCTAACTGTCCTGAGCTGCATCCAGCCTCAGGAAGTGACTGGACACCTGAGCTGCCTTTGCTACGAACACTGATGCTCGATAGAGCCACCACAGATCTTGTCATATGTGATGGCTGCAGTGATGTTGAGGTAGTTCACGCCTTTGTGTTGAAGCTGTCGAACAGTCATGAATTGGAATATGGAATGAGTAAGATTATTTGTGAAAATGAACATGGTTTGACAGGACTACTACCCGTCAATATATATATAATATGCATGTGTGTGGTATGTAACTTATAAACTTTCATTAACAGGTAAAAATATGTTGCCCAAAGGCCATTTGCCCAGCACTCACGAGTGAAAAGGTCATTTGCCCAGTTGTGAAACAATTACAATGATATGAGAGTGGCAAAGTTATTATTGTATATATATTGTAAAAGTGTAGTACATAACAAACAACTAGACAATTTACAACTTATTAACTAAGTATATATAATATAGGAAATAAAGTCAAACTAATTTTATTCGAAAAATATAAAATAAATAAAAAGTTTTGCAATTTTTCACTGATAGTTCAACAAAACAAAGTTTTAGGAATTCAATAGTAAACCATGCAAAATACCCAATGCCTTAGTTGTGGTCTCAATGTGTCATTCATCTAACACTGCTAATTAATGAGGAGGACATTTGGCTGGCAGTGGGTGAACCCCTGGCAGTATCCACAGTTCTACTGTTTACTCAGAAGGTGGATTACCAGCTGTTACTGTCCAATGATCAATATCCCCTTTGTTCTTTAGCTGGACTGCAAGGTGCCACTGCAAACTGGCTACACTTGTCTAAAGGCTGGCTGAGTCACTGTAAGTCTTTAGAAGAAGATTCCAGCAGTTAGTCATGTCTCTTATGAGAGCAACAAAGGCATTCTATTATGGATTTCCTGGCTTGATTTAACAAACAAAAATGATTATGGCCTTTCAACTATTTGCAACTGTGGTTATTAACTAGAGGTTTCTGACTGGGAAAGTATGTTCCTTGAAGCGAAGCCTCTGTGGCTTCAGTGTCATCAACGTGCAAACAATTTGTAAACTGTCCTGTCAGAAACCTAGCTGCCAACCCTGACTGTATTTGAATTGAATCACCCAAAGTGAGATGAAGTGAATTAATTAAATGAAACGGAAAACAACATTTACAAAATTTGTCTACAAAATGTATGAATATAGAAGTATACATTACCAAATGCATGTTATTGATAAATTGAAAGACCAAAATAAAAAACAATTAAAAACAGAACTTCTATAATTTACATGTACAAGAGGATTTGTAACTTAACAAAACATGGGCTGCAATTCTTTGTATAGTAACGGTAATTCTCTGCTCTCTCACATAAATCAGTTGCAAGCTATCGATACATGTTACGAAGGCCTACATGTTATTGTTATGGACATTTTCACAGTATTGAGGGGTGGTGGTTTTGTTAACATAATAAGCAACATAATATTATATTCATACAAATAAATATGCATTGAATGAATGAATGAACGTTTATTCAACAACAACAACATAATACATGCACAGTATGGTTTGCTGCTGCTGCTGAAAGGACATAGCTGAAGTCTTAGACTTATGTGTTGCTATGCCCTTCTCGAACTAAAAGAAACTGAATAAATACAACACGAATTACATATAAATTACAAGATAATATTCACAACTCACATATAAACTTTTTAGTGCTTGTGTTACTATTACAAAACGTCACCTTCAATTAACAATTCACAAATATGTAGAAAGTAATGAGAACTTGATTGCTTTTTTAAATTGTGTTAAACTTGGAAGCTGAGTCAGTTTATTTGGTAAATTGTTCCACGTTTTTATACCCTTGATGGTGATGCGTGGCTCAGGCTGACTATGAAATTACTAACTTCTCTAGAAGAAGTTTTGCAAACGCAGCATCTGTTCTTAGTCTTACTCCAGCTCTTTCTTTTGTGAGTTGTGTTGTTCCACAAATCCATACTGGTTTTTCCCAAATAAACCATCTGATGCGAATACTGACTGTCTGTCGTTGTCTGCGTAATTTGGCCCTTTTTTGCTGAGTCGGTGGCATATGTCCGGGAACATCCCATCGCCGGCGTAAATGCCATAAAATAAGAACGTGTTGTATAAACACTGTACAATCAACAAAAACGGCTTGATCGAGGCACCATTCTTGAGGGTCAGAGGTCAGTCTCGCCCAAATTCGCAAACACGATATTATATGAAATTTCCACTTCCAGATGCATGTCCAAGTAAGTGTTGCTAGTTTTGACTCCTTCGACTCGAAACCAAATTCAAAATAGTTCGCAGTTTGTTTATTAATTTCAACAAAACGAAGTAGCACAAGTGCACCAATGAACTAGGATATTATAGTGGATACTTGATAGCTTTGCTTTTTTGGGAAATTAGTCAGAAAACCGAGGAGCATAAAAATCGAACTGATATTGCAGCTTTAAGCTATATAGTTGTATTATCACCAGATATTAATCGCAATACAACAAACCCCCTCTTTGTTTCAAGTTTTAACTTTGTTTTTAGTTTCAAATGAAATGCTCAGAGCTGCATTGCACAATGGTTTGTAAGTTGGACTCTGTGCTGTGACAATGTAATGTTTATAAAAAAGTAATCACTTATATAATAACGCAGTATCCAGTCCTGATGACTGCTCAAAGCACTTTACACTTTACTCCCTAGCAGACTTGTTTGATCGAGCACCATCTCAACTTCTCTGGGAAGCATTCAGCCATGCCACAATTAATGCACAAAGGCTATTTGTACACAAATATCCACCACTGTCTATAGCCAGGTACTCATTCATATGGCTGAGTGAACTGGAGCAACGTAAAGTGAACGAACTTGCCCAAGGTTCAACACAGCAGCACTGAATTCGAACCCGGGTTCTCTTGATTGAGAGTCCAACGTTCTAGTCACTGAGCCAATGCGCTCTATTGTAACCGTGTGCATTGTTTCAATGGAGCACATTGTGTAAATACAGATGTATGTATATTGAATTGAAAAGCATGGAAATAACTAACCATTTCATCTTTCAAGTACTGATCTTGTGGAGTTAACTTCAAGTAGCTGTGGTCGTTGGCAAGGGCATGTGGATTGGCAGGAGGGAACAGCTGCATCACTAGCATTGACTGACTTTCCTGAAATATGTATATGTAGAGATAAAAGCAACATTGTATTTTTTGCTTTATACATAAAGCCAGAGACTGCACTAATGCCCATGTTTTGACAAGTAACTATTTTTCAATTGGTCTGTAAAAGGAATATAAGATTTGTTTCGTCAAATAGAGTGAACCTGTCTGGAGTAGAGTCGTTCTGCAGTTGCTCTGATCGAGGATCATATATAAGGTCGGAATTGTCCTTCCCACAAATTGCATGTAATCTGCTGGACTTGATAGGAGTTTCTTTAAAAGGTATAGCATGATGGAACGTCTGGTGGTCCTGCAGGTCAAGTCAAAGTGTACATTCAGCTACATATTTATGAATTTTATATACATTTTAACCCTTTCATTTATTTATTGTTGCTGATATGTTGACAAGAGCGTGTCACATTCTTGAAACTACCCAGCTTATTTGTACAAAATTGGGATAAACTAACTGACATTTTTGTGTGCATTGACAATTGCCCCAATATTTGTACATAATACATTGAATGCAGAAAATAAGTGTTTTTTTTAAACGTCTTACCTGTGTACATGTCACTTCTGTCAAGATAGTTCCAGTCTGACAGTAGTGTCAGGCTGAACAGAACTGCTGCAACATGCTTGCAGTGAGCTGTAGGGCCCAGCCCAGCACGACATTCTGCTTCTTGCACCACCGCATCATTGTTCATGGACACATCTACTTTATAAGAGGCAGACTTCCTCATCTCTGCCCACACAACAGCTGACACGCATACACCGCAATAACCTGAAGAAAACAATGTACAATATATATAATCAATATTGTGGAGTCGCACAATACTGGGCCAAATTGGTGTCCTGTAACTTACGCTATATTTACTCCATAACCAGCTTCGTTTGCGGACAGTTCCTGTTGATAACATTTGTGCTGTATCTTAGGCCCATGAAGAAAGAAGAGACACAAAAAAACGCATCCTGCCTGTTTATTGTTGTTTGAAAAAAATTGTGGTTGTGGACAATGTGGTGGATAACGTAAGTTAGTGTCCACCAATTCACGTCCAGAGTGCTCTAATCATTCTTAACATTTTAAAAGTCTTGATTGGATTCTGATGAGGTACTAGCATACATCAGTCAAGCAAATTTTGATTTCTGAAGTGTTTCACATTCTCATATTTTTGTTAAAAGACACCATGTAACTTACATCGTGAACTTCACTTGGCATTGCGCCACATAACACTGAGTAAAAATATCTTATCTTCTTTAATTTTAGGTGTAGATGTATTTTGGTTACCATCTAAGACTTTGTTTTTGCTGTCCAGTCCTCTTTTTTGGCCCAGTATTGTGCTTCACCTATATATATATTTACCCAGACACGTATATAATGTAATATCAATAATAATTCACGAGTAAGGAGCTGTTAGGTTTCTTTTAAACTGGTTAATGGTTAGGAGTATTCAAAGTTTATGAGGCAGGGTATTCCTGAATACTGGTCCTCAATAATTTATTTTTAGGTTTCGAATGATTGTTCTTACATTTAACACAGAAATTTGCCAAACCTCTTACAAATAAGCCCGCTGGTATCCATTGACAAAGAAAAATATTATTTCATCAAAGCAGTATCATATTTGACAGGGACGTACAAACTACTAAGCTCATATGGTTATTCGCATTTACCTTTAATCCTACAGTCCTTTTAGTTTAATGTTAAGATAACTCGTCTTTCTTTGTATAGAGACTTGCTCTTTTCCTCCAGCTTCTTTCCGCACTGGGATAAGTATTCCACTAGACTCCCCAGTGTAAATTTGGGTAGCTGGTACATACCACCATGTACGTCCCTATACATGTTATTCTGCGGCAGTTTCATGCTGAGCTCCTCTTCATTAACCTGTAAAATGAAAAACAATGACATTATCCCAAGTTATGTTCAATATGTGACTAAGATAAAGTATAGTGGGTTTGGAGTAAGACTGCTCATGATATAGAAGAAAGCACTGTGATCAGGCTGGGCTGGTACCCCCGCATCCCTCTCGATAGTGTATGTTACTCCAAGGGTTTGTGCTGGTTTTTATGAAATATAGAAACACACCCTCCCATCTTAGGTAAGGTAAGGATGTATTTTATTTATCCCAACAGCAGAAACAAATTATACAGAAAGTGCGGCTAGTGTAGTGGTTAGCACATCCGCCTGGCATGCCAGTGCTCTGAGTTCGAAACCTGGACCGAGCAGGCATGATATTTGGTGTAAAAATCTGGCTCTCAAAATTGGGGACGGCATATCCCTCGTGACTCGGTGATCACATTAATGTCGGTCCCGTCTCAATTTGGGACGTAAAAGAACCACTGAGGACGACAAGTACCCTGGTAGTGACCACCCTCAGTGCCAGTATATAAAGAATGAGACCTCGTAAGACCATTACATTGCAACCACAATAATACAGACTAGTCAGTTAATAGAACATTGCTAAGAGCTGGAGACAACTAGAACTACAAAATATGAAAACAAATACTAAGCTACAAATTTTACAATAACAATTTACATAATGTCAACAAAATTCAAAACAAATCACTGTGTGATGGGAGACTCCACACTATTATTATCTTTAAAGTTTAATAATATTCACTTAAAAACAGCCTCTCCCATTCATGACTCACGCTTCATAGACGAGACTGGCTGCACTGACCGTTTTATATAGATTTTAGATGGATGTATACGTTGCTTTCACTGAATTGTACACGTTATAGTACGAATAAATATTATTATTGACAGTTTTCGAAACATCACGAATTATCGCTCACACACAGTACCAACCTACCTGACAATAAATTCGCGTTTTCTGCCAGACTGCTTGGCACTTCGTTTCTTCCGTTCATCGACTTTGAGTTCTTTTAAACTCCAACTTTGATAAAAACAGCTCATAACGTGGGTGAAAAATGCTCGATATAAGTATTCTGTACACTACGTCGTGACGTTGGTGATGACAGCGCAAGGCCAATTATATAATTGCTTTGGCCTGACTTGCAAGGGATACTTCAGTATTTGCAAGTTGCTTAGCTGCTTAGGTCACTGAGTGCAATTTGTGCCAGATTATCTTTTCGAGAACTTCTTTTCGAGAAAATTTTTTTGAGAAAATATTTTGGAGAAATATTTGACCAAACGCCATTCTAGTGAATTATTTGACAACAATCTTGCACAATGACAGCGTAAACGGATAATCGAAAGTCAGAATTCGACAATCTCGGCGTAAATGGATAATCGAAAGTCAGAAATCAACAATGTAGCATTGTTGAATTATGGCCCTAATATCGTTCCATAAAGTGCGGCCTCGCTACGTCGGGTCGGCTGCTTCTGGCTACCTCGGATTGGCTCGGAGTTTGGAACTATCGACATAACGAGACCCGCTTTAACAAGATTGCCACCCAGAGTATTAACTCTAAGTGGCAGGTGGACAAGGAAGCCCTTTGTCTTATCGAGAGTCCGACCCTTTTATTTATGTGTATCCCGCCCGTCTGAGGTATGTGTCGATTTTATTTTTAAACATATTCACGCTACTAGCACCCACACAATCAGCAGATAATATGTTCCATTAATTTACAGTCCTTTGTGAAAATGAAAACTTTCTTATATCTAATCTACTCTGCTCCTTTGCTAATGTAACTTCATGTCCTCTAGTCCTTCTATCTTTCTTAACTGAGAAAAAAATATTTCTATCAATATTTTCATAACCATTCAATATTTTAAACATTTCTATCTGATCTCCTCTCAATCTCCTGGTCTCTAGTGTTGTTAAACCGCATTTTTTAGGCGTATTTCGTAACTAAGATCCCTCAGTTTTGGTATCATTTTAGTTGCTCCCCTCTGCACTCTTTCTAGCATATCTATGTCCTTCCTGCGATATGGCCTCCATGCTTGAATACAATATTCTAAATGAGGCCTAACTATTGTTTTGTACAGCGATATTATTAGCTCTTTTTCCTTATACGTTATGTTTCGCCTAATTAATCCAAGGATTTGATTTCCCTTTCAAGCTGCAATTCCGCACTGCTCTGAAACCTTCATATCAGCACTAATGGTTAACCCTAAGTCCTTTTCTTTTACAGTAGTACTTAGTACAGTACCCCCCATTGTATATTCTACCTCTTCGTTCCCATGTCCTGTGTGGAGGCATTTACATTTCCCAAAATTGAACAGCATTTTCCACTTTTCAGACCATTTAATCAACCTGTCAAGATCATCTTATAAATGCTGTCTATCTCTATCACTTTTAATCCTTCTAAACACTTTTGTATCATCCGCAAATTTCAACACCTTGCTTGTTATTTCATCATCCAAATCGTTGATATATATTAAGAATAATATAGGTCCTAATACTGATCCCTGTGGTACCCCACTCAATACCGATTTCCAGTTTGAAGCCTCCCCATCAACTACTACACGTTGTCTTCTGTCAATCAGCCATTGTTCTATCCAGTTTATTATACCATTTCCTATGCCATGTGCCTTTAGTTTAAAGGGAATAAAAACATATATTGCTCGAATTCATGTTATATTACATCCTGCTATCTATTTCCACGTCCACCAAGCCAAAAAAAAAAAACAATTCCACATTTTATGGTGTGCATCCGGACATTTTCGAATATGCATATTTTTGGCGCGCTTTTCGGGATGCCGAGATGTGACGTCACTTATGACTCGAACTCGCATCAGGCCGACCCTTTGCATGCATTCAGAGCATGTTTACAAGTATAGCTTTTGGGTCGAAACGAGCGTCAGAACGAGTTATTGTGTAATATTCGACGTAATACAAACACTAGTCATCATAGAGGAACAAGCAGTTATCTTACGGTTCCACATGAATCGAATTTTATTCAAAACAACGAATGCGAATGGGCTTACAAGTCGACTAGGTTTCGCCGAGCTTGGGCTCGTTTTCAGAATAATGATATCGAATGCAACCAACGGGAAATAATCTACACCAATAAACATACATAGCAAACAAAATATTGTATCCAGCTACATAAAGTAACGTGTATAATCTCATCATATCACTACAATATCGATATGTGACGGAGTTATACAATTTATCATAACAACTTAAATCAGTCAGGAAGTTTCCGTTGGTCCCGCTAGTTCAGTGGGTAGGCGCGTTGGTTTCTTGTCATTTATTTTACAATCGGGCGACGCCGGTTCAATCCTGACAGCATGCAAACCTTTGATTTTCTATACACTTTTTTTGTTTATGTTTTCACGAAGTAATATAAACAAAATCATTTTATACTATAATGCACTGTTTGTAAATAATTTTTATTTTTGTAGTAACTATTTATTCGCCACAAAAATGAAAATATGGTCATTATATATCGATGTTTCTAAATTTTATTTATCCAAACAAATATAATGTAATGGATATATAATTTATTAATTGTAACTATATTGTACGGTAATATATTGTAATTATATATGTGAAAACAGATTGAGATATGTATGGATAAATACAATTTAGAAACATCGTTATACATAATGACCATATTTTCATTTTTGTGGCGAATAAATAATAACTACAAAAATAAAAAAATATTTACAAACAGTGCATTATAGTATAAAGTGATTTTGTTGATATTACTTCGTGAAAACATAAACAAAAAAGTGTAAAGAAAATCAAAGGTTGCATGCTGTCAGGATTGAACCGGCGTCGTCCGATTGTAAAATAAATGACAAGAAACCAACGCGCCTACCCACTGACCTAGCGGGACCAACGGAATCTTTCTGACTGATTTAAGTTGTTATGATAAATTGTACAACTCCGTCATATATCAATATTCTAGTGCTATTATGAGATTATACACGTTACTTTATGTAGCTGGATACAATATATGTTTGCTATGTATGTTTATTGGTGTAGATTATCTCCCGTTGGTTGCATTCGATATCATTATTCTGAAAACGAGCCCAAGCTTTCCACAGCATGACCTGCAGATGGGCAGGGCCTTGACTTTGGGACTTTTCTTCTTCTTGGTGAAGAGTGTGAAGCGTGCAGACTCCATGGATGTCCTCAGTGGCTGACCATACAGAGTGATGAAGAAGGTTTTCACCGCCTCCATCAGATCCGCCTGCGTGGCGCCCACTTCCCCCAGCACATCATCCAAACCTGGGAAGTCCCCAGTGAGCAAGGTGTTTAGTGCATTGATCTTGCCTTTGGCATACGGATATGAGGTGGTGTCGCACCCGCTGAAGGCATGCATGCCAAGCAGCTGCAGACACTGTGGCCCTATGTCAGCGCAGGTGGCGTTGATATCCAGCACTGTCCCATCCTACCGCTTCATCTGCACCGTGCATACCATCTCCTCCCGATACACCCAATAGACTAGTAGGACAAACACGTCTGTGTCGTCGCTAAGTACACGGATCACGCTTTTCCCAGAGTTGGCAGCTTCAATGCCATAGGAGATCATGGTGATGGCCGCCTCATCATGACCAAACGCACCATCGTCACATTCTCTCCTGCACTGAAGGTAGACAACACGCTCGCCAAGCTCCGATTGTTGTTCTTGCTCTTCAGGATTGCATCTCTTTTGGGCAGAGGACTGGTGATGGAGAGCTCGTAGATGAGGGTAACTTCACCAGCCCGCCGTATTATCTCGTGATCCTTGGCAGATACATATTGGTACTTGTCGAAGACAATGATTTTCTCAGTACCATCTGGATAGTGACTCAGACGACCCAGGATGGATGCGATCAGATCTGAGGGACTGCAGCCGTGTGGCCACACGATACGGTAGAACAGCTGCTGAACATCCACGATGACATTTTCAGCAGCTGTTGGCGAGATCTCGAGACACCCAGGCACTTGACCAGCCCGGACTTGTTGGTTTTGAACAACCATGTTCGTCGATGAGCGATGGAGGCACTGCACACAGCTCGTAGTTGAACAGAGACTCAAGCTCCATCTGCCGCTGCTGACCAATCATCAAGAGTCGGATTTTTTTTTCTCTCAAGATCGATGACTGGCCTGCCCTTGTTGCCTTTGTCCTGCTTTTTAGAACGTCCATCGTCTTGATGGGACTACTGATTGTGTCGTAGAACCCATCGGGAAAACTGGCGATGTATTTGCTCTGCATCTTTTCTCCAAGCACAATCGAATCAGTCACATTCACTTCAGCAGGAGCAACTTGGCCGGTGACGAGATTGTACAGATGAGGGCGGTGATCTTCCAGTGGGTGAGGGTACTTCTGCACATCTGCATCAATGAGACCCCAATTATTCGCATCCAAGACACGCCGGTGCTTCAAATCCTCCTTGTGCTGTTTCTGCGCAGAATGGCCTGGTGGATCAGCAGAGTAGATGTAGTCCACGCAGTCTGAAACGTGCACGGTGATGGGGAAGGCATCAATCCACTCACAAACTAGCTCAGCAGATAGAGTCATGCCCTTGAGAGCTCCCTTTCCGATCTTGATGCAGTCTGCTCGCCAAAACTGATCATCAGAGACAGCGTTCCAGTATCCTACATGGTGTCGACAGACAAAAGCGCCGGACACAAGGTCCGCCTTGGCCTCAGCAGGGAGCATAGGCATCTCCAGCAGGTACTGAGTGAGAGAGCGGGCGAACTGCACGTGTCCAGCGAGGAAGAAGTACTTCAGCATGCGCTCCATGGCCAGCTGCTTGAAATAAATGCCACCCTCTCTCTCTGCACGCTCAAACTGGTGGACGAGGAGTGTGGGGAGAAGGAAGTTGTCCACCCAGTGCCGGCGAGTTGGATGGAGGCGAGCAGTGTCCAGATACTGATCTATCTGTTCAAATGTCTTCGACCCTGTTGTTAGAAACCGCTTCAAGAGCGCTGCTGATACGCCCCGAAAGGACCGCATGGCTTTCATCCAGGACTTCCCATTGAAGATAACTGTCAGCCCCCGATATGCTGCGGCCACGTACACTTCAAACGCTGAACCTTTCATCAGGTCCACCACACCTGGGTGATGTGATTCATTGTGAGTATAGGGCACAGGACAAGAAGTGCAGCACGGAGGTTTGTGGCTGCCACAAAGAACATCTTTCGTGCACGTCATACTGCAGCTGCTCTGGCGAAGTGGGCTGCTGTAATCCGTACACTAAGACAGAAGAAGCTCAGGCTGGAGACGAGGAGGGTATCGAGATGGAGGATACTAAGGAGGAGGATTTTGAGGATGAGAGTGTAGAGGATGAGGATGTAGATGAGGAGGGTGAAGGCCATGAAGATGTTGAGGATGGTCTTGCTGATCCTGATTAAATGGTAAAGATTATTAGGCGATATCTGCAGTTACTAAGATAGCGTAAACCTTACGCTTATAGCATGGCATTGTGTAAGACTATCATACTTATGGATATCAATCCTTGTATCGTCCTTATAATGACTTTCTTGCACGATACTTAATGCAAGAATTTCCCTAACAAAGAAATATGAATGCCAATGTTCATAACGATATTTGCACTATACACTACATGTAGCAGATGTAACTACGTGTTTCAAATATGACTGATTACTGTTTTCTTTTCTCACGAACAAATGTGTCAAATGTTGTAAGATTATCCATTTATGTGCACGAATAAACTAAAATATAAATTAGTAGAAGTTTCCATTCATTGTCCACGAGAAATCAAACATTTGACCTTCACCTGACCTTCAGCGTCTGATCTTGACCTTGAAAAAAATACAGTGGCCATCTTGGATTTATGCAAATTAACAGAGTTGTCGTTTGGGCAACCAAGCTGAATTTGTTCTAGGATCCCATATGAGTACAAATCAACAAAAAAGTTCATAGGATAAAACATTTCTAGGTTGGCTATTGAACACATATGAGTGTCAAATGGACTACTTTGTTGAATCGGTCAGCTACTTGTGTCTACGTCGGATCGGTTATTTCTGCCAGTCCAAAATAAATGAAAAACCTTGTAAAAATTATATTTTATGCTCATTATGGAGTAACTCACGTGTTTATATGGTATGTTGTTCCTTTAAAATGTATAAAAAAAGTAAATTGTTCCGACATTTCTTTCAAAAATGAAACCCTAGGGTTAACCCCGATTTGGAAGGGTGTTATCTTTCGTGAAATTGATGTTCACCAAAATGCTACCTTAAGGAATTCATCCATAGAATCGTAACGCTTCGAATATCGAGACGCGGTTTCTTGCTCTGGCTAGATCTCCGAAATCGACACTGAAATCGGCACCACGATATATCGAAGGTGGGGATACCGTGACTGATTTATATTGAATTAACCTCAACTTCCATCAGTGTACTTATCCGCAAAGGTTGACAGGCGATTGTGACCAAATTGAGAAGTTATTGTATGAAAATGTTGATGGTGGGGACCAAATTGATACAATGCCGTTGGTTTCACTTCGATCTAACAAGTATTAAATGAACCTAAACCTAACTCCTTTTCATACATCAAAAATGCATGTAGCACTTGTGAAAAGTGAAAAAATTTCGAAAAATCAACTCGTGTAGCAGTTCACAAAAAGGTAGGTATAAAAATTATGTAGTACTTGTGGAAAGGTAAAAGACTCGTGTAGTAGTTGAAAAGAGGTGCAAAAGTGTACGTAGCATTTGTGCAAAATTGCGAAAAAAACCTCGTGTAGCAGTTTGCAAAATAGTTTTTTAAATGTATGTAGAACGTGTGTAAAACTCCAAAAAACATGCAACAGTTCACAGAAAGTAAAAAAAATGAATGCACTGGTGTAAAATTCCGAAACAAAATATGTTCTTTAAAAAAATCCCGAGTTTGGTATTATAAAAGGAATAATTATGGTATTGTTGGCTCGCCCGAGGGGTAACAGTGGGAAAAAAGGTTAAACACCGCTGATATATTGTATGACTATGTTACAATGATGGGGGTACCTAGACGATCGTATCAGGATCCAGCGGGTACGCTGGGAGAACAAACATTGACCTACCGTCCTATACACAAAAACCGATAAAATTCGCCAACGGGGAATTTCGGTAAAATAGAAGCATTTCATTTCGTACGTCGCAGATGACGCCCTGACAGTTTGGCGCCCGAAATACAAACCATCTACCAATACGCATCCACGCACCAACGCACACACATGTGCACACGCACGCACACACACACAAATAACCATCCCGCCTACACACCAACCCAGACCCCCTTCCCCCACATACCGAAGTTGTATTGCAAGGGCAAAGTGTGATTGCCGCGGAAATCTATCAAAGTACAACATCGTGTGTCAAGGTGACACCAAAGCAAAAGAACCGTTTGTTTAACGGGAAGTCAAGGTAACACCAAAGCAAAAGAACCGTTTGTTTAACGGGAAGCCATGACCACTGCAGTAGGTGGCATATGTGTACAGTAGCGGTCCACACGTGTATTTGAGAAATATTCGTGTGGCTCATTTCGCTATTAACTTTGGATATTTTGATTTGCGACTTATAATCGCACGCATTTACTTTCCGAGATAAATTAGCCTACAATGCAATATAAATTCTAGACTCGGCCATGCAACTCGTACACAAGCAGAGGGTAATACACACGTTACTTTTAAGTACACTCGCGCTATTCAGACATCTAAGATCCTAATCTTTGCATGGCTTCATCTTGTCAACATTGAAGCCGGTGAGTTCTCTGTCCAACGATGATTCATGTAACCGATTCGAACGATCCAAGACGCAATCCACGACACGTTAAGTACAGTGCAGGCAAAACGGCGGTAGCGGAAACGTATTTGTTCTGCATCTTACAAATGATAGTGAAATAAGTACAAAGTTTGTGCACGTTGTTCAAGTACGTCTAGTTACTTCGAAGTAAGCGATGCCGCAGACGTTCGGAGACGAGAAGCATACGGACAGCTGCACAGCGCCAACTGTGGCGAGACGAGAAGGCGAAGCAGCGAGAGACAACGAGTCAGGTAGGTATAAACGATGACAGGCACACAACTCAATCAGATGACTCACTGCGATTGATTTTGTCTGACGTACGTATATCGACTGCGTTTGAATTACCTGACGTATGCGTATCGCCTGTGATTTACGGTGTGAAATAAACGCACAAGGTCAGGCACCTCAGATTTGAGGTTACCCGTTTGAAAACATTAAACTAATTAACAAAATGGAGTTAAGTAAACAATATTCCTATACTTGTCAACAGGTTATAATGCAGAATAAAACATGAATATAACAATTGTTTAGTCTTTTTTCTAAAGCAGCAAGGTAAGTAGCTAAAACAATGACATTATTTCAATATCTTTCAACTTCACGGACTACTGTCATTGTATTATATGTTCTGGACTCTGAATGTAGTGACAGAGCACGCAGAAGAGGAAGCGCCGTCGACACATGATGTGATGTTGTCGGGGCCGCCTCGTCACCGCCGCCGTCGGGCTCGCACCATGTTTGACGACTGCGCCATCCGCCGATTGGACGCCATCTTCCAAGTAGACCAGTATCCGGATATAGCCAAGCGTGATGAGTTGGCGCAGCAGTTAGGCGTGTCTGAGGCAAGGATTCAGGTAATATGCTCAATTAGTAGGACACATATTTTCTTTTATTATTTTCCTAGGAGGAATATTTTACCTTAGGTAGGCACTTTTTTTCTTTTTTTCTTGAGCGTTCTACTTGTAATACTTTCGCGACTGTAGATTGTTTGTCAGATCATTGTAAGAAAACATGATATTAAAAACAATTCTTTTATGCAAACAACTAGAGCAAACATTATTTATGTTGGAATTTTTGCTGCGTCAGAAACACATTGTTTATTTTCTTTGTCATGTCGTAAGAACTTCTAGGATTGGTTACATTTAAAAGGGTCTGTCAGATAATCGGAAACGCATATTTTCTGGTAGGCTTAAAGTTATTCTGCTATGTACGCCCAACACATTAACCTGTGTTTTCACTTTCAAACAACGGCAGACGGCTCTTAATTGCTACATGTATTAAAATGAGTCAGTCTAGTTTTATTTATCGCAAAGTCATGGTAAATACATTATATATTATATATATTTAAACATACTGACCGCCCAAATATATTTCGACGAAGCAAAAACAACTTTAGAATTCAATGTTTACAAAACGACAAACCATCGCCGCGTTGTCATTCAAATCCGCGAATAATGTTATACTACAGGTCTACTATTTTTTTTTCAATTTAATGCAATCGTTTTTACATACGATTGGAACCAAGCGGTGTTAGAGTTACTATTCCCATCGGACTTGAGACCACGCCGTCGAAAGCGGTGCGCTGCTGTGTAAACAAACAGATTCTGACAGAATCACTTACATTTCAACAGTAAAAATGATTCGTTAAACATATTTGAGCAGTTAGTATGTTGTAATAGACAACGTTTATACTGTATAACATGATATTACAATAAAACAATCGGATTACCTATGGATATCAGGGATTTTTGGCGTGGTCCCGCACTATCGGGTTGCGGGGTATATCATACGAGACGATACGAGCCGTAAATAATTACGGCAACTGTTTTTGTTTTTGTTTTGAAAATATACATTTGGGAAATATGGCTGCTTAATGAAAGTGAGGCAGTACGATCGTTGTTATCGTACAATCTTTCTACACAGTATAAAATGTCCCTATCAGCCTTAGGCCCTATAACATAATGACAGTTGAAATGTAAATGATTCTGGCAGAATAGTTTATAGAAAATTAGAAATCGTAACTCAAAAGAATTCAAGTGAAATTATTATACGCCCTACCAACCTTAAAACTAGTAGACACAACAGTCATAATGTAATATTACCTACTAACTTACATCTGTCCGTATAGCAAAACAACAAAAGCCAGGCAAACCGACAGTACAAAGTGCACTTTAAATATTCTGCCTTTTAGCACCGCACATGAGATGATTGGGTGTGTAAATGATCTAAACGAAATGTTATGCCCTCTAAATCACCTATACCTGCCTTCATTTGCATTTGGAAATCATGAGAATTTCGGGCTCATCCAAAAGCTGCATCTATACCTCCCCTTGTGGCCTCCAACTGCACCCCTTTGAGGCTCACAAAAACCTTCTGACTGGACCCTCCCATTGGACTTCCAACTGTACCCTTTTGATATAAGCAACTAGTTGCTCCATCTGTAGGAAAGTGTGTACATCATTGTACAGATCATCAATTATCGCCCACGTAGTTAAGTAAATAGCTCCAAATAATTATCGTTTTGTTTTTTGAAATGCATCGCCAACTGGTAGATCAGAAACCGATGGTCCAATGGTCCAAGGAGGAGAACGAACATAGAAAGAGACGAGTAAACTTCGGCGCCTGGGAAGATACAATATCCCTCCAAATTAGCATATCAATTTATAGATTAAGGATTAAACCGATAAACCGTGTACACGAAACAGATCATACTGGTATTATATTATTACGTGGGATACAGGTGAGAACGGCGACAAAACGGGGACAACCAAAACGGCGACAAATTAAATAATAATCGGCTACGATGTATAGAGGTATAATCAATTCCAAACTCCTTTTTGACACATTTTTGTTGCAGTTTTGAGTAAATGCCTTACCGCCGTTTTGATCATGAACTGTTCTAAGAAAGTGTTCGAACAATATTGACTTATCTAGAACTCCTAGTCATTCTTGCTACCTCGTCACTTAAATAAATTAAGCTTTTGCAAAATTACCGGTCGCTAATCCTGGCCAGCGGAATAATGAACGTACGCCAAGCACTTATTTGCTCAGTTGCTTATTATGTGCAAACACGTTTATATAATTGAATTTATGTGGATTTGTGGAAAGTTGTATTTAAATGAATGAACTCAGAACGCAACTTTAAAACATATTTGTGTCGTTCGTATGTTATATCAGATATAGTGTATAATGCATTTAACATGATTTTACCACACATACGAACGGGCTAACTACCTTTAACATGTTGAACAATGAATATGTGTAAATTCTATATTTGTCTAAGGTGTTTTCCACATTGAAATTGTGATTACTATTTGCTCATATCTACGCCTCTACAACAGTTTTAGAAAATAAATTGTTACAGAACATTAACCGTTCATGTGATTAGAAATGTATTCGTACGTGCCCAATTTAATATCGGTAAAATTCTTCATCTTACTGCGTAACTTTAATTTGGAATAGATTGATAGCATAAGTCATATTTGGTAAATAATTATATTAAATGTGTTGCTTGATCGTTTTAGACTTGGTTCCAAAACAAGCGTTCTCGTACTAAACGTCACATAGCAGTCCGTCGCCCGATACAGAGATCACAACCTGTTGCCACTATCCGCCAAGGCCAACCTCCCAACGACGAGCGTTCGTCGGCAACTTATGTGATATCGACAGCCAACAGGACCGGCGAGGAGGGATCTCAGACAATGACATCTTTCACCGGCCGCTTCCATGTGCGCGCTGCTCAAAGCGTTGGTACAAAACACGTCCTTGACGATAGCACGCCGACTATCCTACCACCAAGCACTAACATTCGACATGAAACAGGAAACCGTCATCAATCGGCGTTTGTGCCCAATCGTCGTCGGGCTACATCCTTCGAAGTTAGCCATAGCAACATAACGGCTGTCAATTGTCCATGGTTCTGTCCTTATTCTTCCTACTTAAAGTCACCTGCCATACATCATCCAATTTCTGAAAAACTTGCTCCGTCTCGCGACAAAGAAATGTTGACTTTCTTTCCGGCATTCCTACCCCACTCTCCCCTCGTGCCCATGGCGTGTCCTTTGTATGCTGCCAATCACTTTATTTTCCCGCCAGAGTTATTTCGCTATAGAAGACCGCCAGCGTCAACCCTAGCGAATGCCCATCAAGTGAGCTCGGCTATTCCAATGACAACTTACCTTACGAACGCTGTCGCACAAGCAGGGAACGTTTGTATCAACGGCGTACAAGGTGCTGCAGACGAGGACGGGGAGGGAGGCGAGACTGCCGTCGGTAGAGAGGGCGAGACAGACGACACGACCGTCGTCAGTGCGCCCTTCTCTCGCCACAACAGTCGCGACAGTGACAGTCCTATCAACGTGTGCGACTAGACATTCGCCACATACACTCGGCAGACGGGCGGCTGTAGCAGTGAATTGTTTCTTTCGATGACATATTTTATTACAAACAGCCAACCATTTCATATATGCTCTCACATTTCAATGATTATCAAATTGTTGGTCAGTCTGCTTTTGGATATCAAGGCAAAAACCTGCAATTTGTGTAAGAGTACAAAACTGGTTTTGTTTTAACAAATGAGGGTTGTCGACTTACTTCTATTCCTTGCTGTGTGTCATGTAAATACCATTTTAGCGACTATCCTACATATTTTGCAAATGTCATGTATGGTATAGTAGTATGCTATATTTTTAAATCCATATGTATAAATATTGCTTACATTTATAGGGACATTGAGCCTATTAATGTTCAAGATCGATCTATATTCCATTTTTAGTTTGATACATTGTATAAATATGATAACATAATTAAAAACTACACTATTGATTAGATATTGGGAGTTCATTCCATAAATGATTGTGAAAAAAGGACTTAGGAATGCATTTTAAATTACGTCAGTCATATAATTGCTAATGCGGGACCACATTTAATGTCGCCTGTCATAGCAATATATATATAAGACTTATGAATGACTATTTCACATTTGTGTTTAGTTAATGTACTTTTGTTGTTAAGGAACCACTTTGAAGCATTATTATTTATTATTATAATAAGGGTAACAGATTTAAATAGGTATAACTTTTTATCGAGGTGTTTCTGCGGAAATCGAACATGACCAACGTGGTTTGACATCGTGTTTCACCGTCTGACTGGTAGAATGCGCCTATAAATGTAACACCTGCCGAGATAAGCGCATTGCCCGGAGGTGCACTTACCCCACCCTACTCTATACGTTTTAGAAAGCTCATAAATTTGCCAATAAAACAGTAGTATATGCCGCGTAATGTCATGCACAACTACTGTAGTAGTATACTTATAACTGAGCTAGCGTCAACTTCACATTCTCTCCGACTTTCGTCATGTTCAACAAACAACGGGTATCTGCGAATGCGTTATGGTGTAACTTACGTAAATATGCTGTGTGTTTTCTGCCATTTGGTAAATATTATTACCACCCTTGTCAATGGCATCCCGTCAGGTGACGGGCATTTCTTCTAGTTCAGTGAATGTCCACTGACAAAAACCTGTGTGAACCGTAGCTGTCGAGATCATGTATAAAACACAACTCCAATTTCACATGAAAAGTCAATGGACATTTCATATTTAGGACCTTGGATCTATTTTATTTGGATATTTGTTTATGATTATTATATGTGATACTGATTGAAAAATTGAAATGTGATGAGAAACTGAAATGCGAAAAGGTTTCGAAATTGTTCAAGTAGTTTTAGAGGTTTGATTTTATGAAGGCACATTATTTGATTATGGTGCTCGCCTCTAACGCAATTTAGTAATGAACTAGAAAACGCACACAACTATTAAGACATGATATAGTCAATGTTTAATAGTCAATGATTATTCAAATATGCAAAAAATGTAACATTCGACACATTTTATTTGTATGATGTAAGCTTTGTTAACCGAATGAATAAAGCATTCCATTGTGTTATCATCATAGTGTGGACCACAAGAATTGCAAAAAGAGAGTTGTAGTAAAACCTGTACCATCAACCATGCAAACGAATACAATTTGCAGATGTGTAGACTATCAGCCGTTTTATAATTTACATTCTTTGTGCGACCGCCATATCAATATAACATTTTTTTGCAGGAATCATATCATAATAATTAATGAGTTTTTCAGATTTACTGGTATTTTCATTGGTACTATTATATTGAATACATTAAAGCACAACCGCTTTGATATTAGATCAATGGTGCAGTTAATCCATGTGTAGTTCATTCAAACTCAGAATGTAAGTATGAAAAGGCAATATTGAGATTATATATCCTGTGGTAATGTTTAATAAATGTCAATAACACAATGTAATTGTTTTGGAAGCCATTAACATTAATAGTTGCAACTTCTAATTAGTCACGCTGAAGGAAGGGCAGCTACTCGCTTCAAAGGACGGGTGACCACATTGCATAAAGGGTAGCTACTCGCTTCATAGGATGGGCGACCACATTGCATAAAGCGTAGCTACTCGCTTCAAAGGACTGGTGACCACATTGCATAAAGGGTAGCTACTCGCTTCAAAGGGTGGGTGACCACATTGCATAAAGGGTAGCTACTCGCTTCAAAGGACGGGTGACCGCATTGCATAAAGGGTAGCTACTTGCTTCAAAGGACGGGTGACCGCATTGCATAAAGGGTAGCTACTCGCTTCAAAGGACGGGTGACCGCATTGCATAAAGGGTAGCTACTCGCTTCAAAGGACGGGTGACCGCATTGCATAAAGGGTAGCTACTCGCTTCAAAGGACGGGTGACCGCATTGCATAAGGGGTAGCTACTCGCTTCAAAGGACGGGTGACCGCATTGCATAAAGGGTAGCTACTCGTTTCAAAGGACGGATGACCGCATTGCATAAAGGGTAGCTACTTGCTTCAAAGGATGAGTGACCACATTGCATGAATGGTACCTACTCGCTTCAAAGGATAGGTGACCACATTGCATGAATGGTACATACTCTTTTCAAAGAACGTGTGCTTTTGAATTATTTAAAATAGAGCAATGTTGATGATCTAAATAAAAATAACGATAAAATATAATTTTTCCACATATTTACAACCAGTGCTGAGTTAAGGAAATCAAGTTGAAAGGAGGGTTAATGATACAGTCATGTTCAGTACAGAGGGTGCCCGCCAGCAGTGACACACCACTTTATTTACACCGATTTTTGTTCTCGAAACGGCAACACAGGATTCGAACCCAGGTTCTCTCCATTGAGAATCCGATGCTCTACCCTTTGCGCCACTGCGTTCTGTGTATCTTAGATCATATAAGTATTCACACATATCAGTGCCAAAACATTGTTTCCTCGCATATATCTTCTCTGTCTCAACCCCGGTTATTCTTCTTTTGTTACTGTCCTACGTATCTTTCTCTTGCAGCTAATAAAGTCATGATCTTAAAATGATGCCTCCATACTTCCACAAGAACGGTTGTTTCTCTAAGTTATTACATTTAATGTTGAGCATATAGTAAACAACAAGAGCGTATATTTGTTCAGGAATCATAACATTTATTTTTAAAATATTCATATCTTCAAACATTATATACGAGGCACCAAAAAGAAGCGATCCCTGGTAAATCAGACCTCTGCAAATTTATTGTATTTTAAAAGGGTCTAACATTTTAGTTTGGCGGACATTTAGTAGTAGGCCAACCGTTTTTCACGAGTACACGCTGAAACCACGCTATCAAACTGATACAGCGACACATTCAAACGATGACACGCTGAAACTTTGAAACGCTACAACAGTAACACTCTGATACGTTGACACGAAGACGCAGTGAGCTGTTGAAATCAATAATGTAACGTTAACACACTGACACTACCACGGTGACATGCTGACACGAAAAACGGTGTGTGTGTGTGTGTGTGTGTGTGTGTGTGTGTGTGTGTGTGTGTGTGTGTGTGTGTGTGTGTGTGTGTGTGTGTGTGTGTGTGTGTGTGTGTGTGTGGTGTGAGAGAGATAGTTTGAGGTGTTGGGGATTTTTCTAGTGTCAAGGGAGGGTATAGTATTGACTTTTGATGCGGTATCGAGATGGGGGGGGGGTAGTAATAAATCTTTTTTGCAGTAATTATAAAATTATGCATCGTCAATTCATTTCGTGCTACGTCACAATTTTAAATTGAACATAGCTTGTTCCCTCCAAGCGGAACTTATTCCCCCAAGTGGAATTCGTTTGTATCAGCGCACACACGCAAACGCACGCACGCACACACATACACGCACGAACGCACGAACGCACGCACACGCACGCACACGCAACCACCCAATCCCCGCACCCCATACTCATCGTTTACCCTCACCGATAAATATCGATTTTCCTTCACTGTTGCACGCAAAATGTTAACATGATAAAACTAATAGAGAAATATTTAGTCATATTTAATCAACGTTGGATAAGCTCAGGACATTCCTCGATACGTTAAATGTGCGCATTTAACGTATCGAGGAATGTACCTTTAACTTAATTTGATTTGATATTATTTTTGTCCAGTTTTATCGGCATTTCGCCCGATTTTTATTAAGATTTTTCCTGCAAAAAAGGATCTGACCATGTCATTTCCTTCCCGGAAAACACAATCCTTTTTATTATTGGGTCATTAAATTGGTTGAATAACATAACGAGCCAAAGAGCCCGTTGGTCAACATGTTTGACTCAACTGACCATGGGTCATCACACGATGCAGATTTGCAATTAACCTAATGGGCTTAGTAGCAACCACTTCCGCCGATTTCGCACCTTCAACTGAACAGCTAATCCGCTAAGTTAGCTTTGTGGCAAAGGCAGGCAATCACTACTCGTTGCCACGGCGTACACTGAGCTAACATCATCAATGCCAATACAAGCAGGAGACCTGCTTTGGCAGCTGCCACTGCTCGCCATTAAGCGTCACAAACAATGCGCCACTCGTCTCGTCTCTCACAAACGCTACTGCGCTGCCTGAATAGCGTTAATGAGGGCAGGCTACAATTCGTTAATACGCTGCAATATTAAAATGTTTGCGGCAGCCGTATTTGCATTAATACCACCATGTGTATTCACTGAGGCGTACACTACAGCCAGAGCCTTGGGGTCATGTTTATTCGGTGTTGTGCTCACATATCGCATGTCGTCTACCTGCGTCGTCACAGCCTGCAACACCCTTAGACGACTTCACGTGATTGTAACAGTAGGTGTTGTGTGCGGTAGTTTCTTAATCAGATATTTTGGTCATCGTGGATGAGTTATACGGTTTCAGTAATGTCCATGGCAAATTGGCCGTGCTATTATTGTTAACTGCGAGGTGGTCTAAATCCTATGTTGACATGTTTGCGACAACCGTCGTGTTGTTAAAGTTTATCCTAATGTGTACTTCGAACCAAACGGAAACACAAACAATTGTGTAAACTAGATTATAGTACTATTTGTAGTCGTCGACGACATAACTCAAAATACGTGTAATCAATAATCAATCGGCTATCATTTAGGGCAAATTTCACGATATGTAATGTTAGGTAATACAATTTATGTTTACAATATAAATACTATAGGTAAAATAAATACATGAAACCGATAATGCAACATATCACCATGTAATTATAAATAACGGACACGATAATAAAGCAATTTTTAATTTAATAATGAAATCGAACCAATCGTATAATAACCATTTTCAAGCGTTATCGTGTTAAGCGTTTAACTTAAAGGAAATAAAAATAAGGCATTAGCTAAAATCCTTTTTCCATGTGTACACAAAGTTTAATATTGTATGTAACATTTGACAACATTAAACAAATACAGAACAATACATTTGTAGCATAAATTCGATTTTAAGTCCATCTGTGAAGCGATTCCCGCGGAAAATGACATTTTAATGAGCTAGGCGATCACGCGGTATCGTGACGTCACTTATGACACACACTCGCATCAGGCCGACCCTTTCCATGCATTCAGAGCATGTTTACAAGGATAGCTTTTGGGTCGAAACGAGTGTCAAAACGAGTTATTGTGCAATATTCCGACGTAATACAAACACTAGTCATCATAGAGGAACAAACATTTATCTTACGGTTCCACATGAATCGAATTTTATTCAAAACAACGAATGCGAATGGGCCTACAAGTCGTCTAGGTTTCGCCGAGCTTGGGCTCGTTTTCAGAATAATTATATCGAATAAAACCAACGGGAGATAATCTACACCAATAAACATACATAACAAACATATATTGTATCCAGCTACATAAAGTAACGTTTATAATCTCATAATAGCACTAGAATATCGATATATGAAGGAGTTGTACAATTTATCATAACAACTTAAATCAGTCAGAGAGTTTCCGTTGGTCCCGCTAGCTCAGTGGGTAGGCGCGTTGGTTACTTGTCGTTTATTTTACAATCGGGCGACGCCGGTTCAATCCTGACAGCATGCAAACCTTTGATTTTCTTTACACTTTTTTTGTTTATGTTTTCACGAAGTAATATAAACAAAATCATTGTATACTATAATGCACTGTTTGTAAATATTTTTTATATTTTTGTAGTAATTATTTATTCGCCACAAAAATGAAAATATGGTCATTATATATAACGATGTTTCTAAATTGTATTTATCCAGTCAGATCTCAATATGTTTTCACATATATAATTACAATATATTACCGTACAATATATTTACAATTAATAAATTATATATCCATTACATTATATTTGTTTGGATAAATAAAATTTAGAAACATCGTTATATAATGACCATATTTTCATTTTTGTGGCGAATAAATAGTTACTACAAAAATAAAAATTATTTACAAACAGTGCGTTATAGTATAAAATGATTTTATTTATATTACTTGGTGAAAACATAAACAAAAAAGTGTATAGAAAATCAAATGTTTGCATGCTGTCAGGATTGAACCGGCGTCGCCCGATTGTAAAATAAATGACAAGTAACCAACGCGTCTACCAACTGAGCCAGCGGGAGCAACGGAAATACTCTGACTAATTTAAGTTGTTATGATAAATTGTACAACTCCGTCATATATCGATATTCTAGTGATATTATGAGATTATACACGTTACTTTATGTAGCTGGATACAATATATGTTTGCTATGTATGTTTATTGGTGTAGATTATCTCCCGTTGGTTACATTCGATATAATTATTCTGAAAACGAGCCCAAGCTCGGCGAAATCTAGTCGACTTGTAGGCCCATTCGCATTCGTTGTTTTGAATAAAATTCGATTCATGTGGAACCGTAAGATAACTGCTTGTTCCTCTATGATGACTAGTGTTTGTATTACGTCGGAATATTGCACAATAACTCGTTCTGACGCTCGTTTCGACCCAAAAGTTATACTTGTAAACATGCTCTGAATGCATGCAAAGGGTCGGCCTGATGCGAGTTTAAGTCATAAGTGACGTCACATCTCGGCATCCCGAAAAGCGCGCCAAAAATATGCATATTCGAAAATGTCCGGATGCACACCATAAAATGTGGAATTTCTAATTCATTGAATTTTTTTGGCTTGGTGGACATGGAAATATATAGCAGGATGTAATATAACATGAATTCGAGCAATAGTGTGTTTTTATTCCCTTTAATAATTTATATGACAATTGCTACTTGTGGTTCGTATTGCTTCGTGCTGTTGGAATTGTACTTGTAGTGGTTATACGCAGGACAAATGTTACTGAAGATAATTTAATATTTCAGCCGCCTACAAATGACAAATTGGGTATGTATGTCGATGTAGGCATATAACAACCCGTTATTGGTTGAGTTTATATTAGAGTCGAATTTTCACTAGCAAAAATGGCCATCCTCCTGTTGGTGTTACTTACAAACAGACACAGAAGACGATTTCCCTAAGTATTCGTAAATTACATTTTAACCAATTTGAAAGTTTTTATAGTTATATTAAACGGTCCCAACTGATCGGCGGTCCTCTGATCAATCGCAGAATATACGCGTAACGTTATGAATAATCAGTTTACGGTACGAATCTTTAAAACGGTAAACGCGGCAGCAGTGACAGCAGCCGCACCAGCGACGGCAGCAGTGATAGCAGCAGCACCAGCGGTGGCAGCAGCGACAGAAGCGGCACCAGCGGGGTCAACTAAATGTTGTGCCATCAATGCACAATCTATTCGTAATAAGACAAGTGAATACATTGAGTTTGTAATTGAGAACAACCTGGACATAATTGTTATATGCGAAAAGTGGCTTAAACAAGAAGATGATGTGATTATCGGTGACATAACGCCAGCTGGATATTTTCTCAAACAAATTCCCCGCTCGGCACCAAAACGAGGCGGAGGCAACGCCTTAATGTACAGAACAGGATTTAATGTGCGTTTCGGAGTCACAGGCCTGTCACTAAAATCATCTGAGTTCCTATCAGCTGAATTCATCACCCCAACTGTATCCATACGCTTGGTCACTCTCTACCGTCCACAGCCGACATTCACCAACTGTTCCTTCAGTGAATTCCTCGAAGATTTTATATTACTGATTGACAGCGTTTTACTTAACCCAATGCCTCTTATTAACGCAGGATATTCCAATATTCATGTTGATGACCCGTGTGACAATAGTGCCAACGCTTTCCTTCGTCTTCTGTGCAGCAGTGGTCTACAGCAAAATAACCACAGTGCTACTCACAAGAAAGGTCACACTTTGGACCTCTTGATCACTAGAGAATCTGATCCACCTGTCATCGACGATAATAGTATCACTGACGGAATATCTGATCATTCGGCGATCATGAGAAAAATCCTATGGCGACCTCGAGTTCAGAGAAAAGTGATAAAATCACGCAACATTTCTACAATTAAAATGCCATCATTCTGTGAGGAATTAATTGACATGGATCTTAACAAAGAGCCAATAACGCGCTGTCTGCACAAGTTGAGAGATACAATAATATTCTCACCCAAGCTCTTGATAGGCATGTTCCGATGAAGGAACGGTGTGTGAAACTTCACCCAAATTATCCGTGGTTTCATTGTCTTTGTGTTGCTGATAGTCAGTGGCAGCCAGCTGAGTTCTTGCAACGTACACCAGGTACTTGTTTATGTACAACAACACAAGTTTGTGATGAAGTAATGGTATTGAAAGCCTTTTCACATTTTGCAACAACAATCTGTTGATACACTGACAGCAGCATTTTACTTGTTTAAGTTCTCTATGTATCATGAGGACTGTTATTATACTTTTCATGCCACGTTTCATATTTCTAAATTATTCTTTTTTATCACTGGTTTATATTTTCACAAATAATTTACATTACATTTTCACTTCGCATGATGATTATACACCTGTACTGATATGGTGTAGTATCCAGTCCTCGGGATTGCTCAAAGCACTTTAAACTTGAATCCCCGGTAGACCTGTTAATTCGAACACCATCTCGACTTATGTGGGAAGCATTTAGCCACACTGAAATTAATACACGAAGACTATTTGTACAAAAATATTGCGGTCTGTAGCCGGTACTCTTCATACAACTGAGTAAACCTGAGCAGTGTAGCATATAGTGATTGTACATGTAATTCTCAGTCACATGGCGATGACCCTGACTAGTCTAGTCACTATTATTGGCGAGTTGTAAACATACATACCTAGCATTGTATAAATTACAAAATTTTCTAATCATTGATGTTTTTTTAACAAAAAAACAAAAATAATGATTCTTTGTTAAAAAAACAATTATGATTCATAATAGTTCATTTGTTCAATTAAACATCTTCCTAAGTAATTTGTTCTCATTGGTTCACATTTTATGGGCATGCGATATTAAATTTTTTTATTAATACACATAATTGTTTAGTCACTAATTTTGTGAGTTGTAAACATACAAGGCATGTATAAACTACAACTAGCATTTGACATCACGTGTACTAGTGTTGTTTTTTTGTAACAAAGAATCTTGATAAAAGTATCTGTTTGTTTTTTATATATACCTGACATTTTGTCAACCTCTTTCTAATTTGTGTTTCTATTGTTGTTTTGCATGTTATGTGCATATGATATTAAAAAGTATTACATTATACACATCAAATGCAGTGATTGTACCTGTAGTTGTATTGTACTTTTCATTATTTTGTAGTCAGTTTCATCAAATAGTTTCAATAAAATGTTTTTACTTTACATTGTCTTTACTTTAATTCACATGCATTTCTAACAACAATATGCAATTTAATGAGGACACCACATTACTGCAAAATCCTCATGCAGACAAACAAAACTATCACATACAGGGGTGGATCCAGAAATCGAGTATGGGAGGCACAAAAACCTCCACTGGCGGCCAAACCAAATGGTGTCTAAATTTTGTCGCTACCACGCTGCCATAACATCACCCGCTCCACTGGAATGGTGATATTGGAAGACGCCATAACTTCAGCTTATTATTATCACCTAAACTGGGGCACATTTCAAACAGTCTGGGAGGACACAGTCGCGTGGGCCCATTATAAAAGATTTGCCGACACGCCAAATTCTTATGGTCTAGGGGGGCACCTGTTCCCAGGCCCGCCTGGATCCGCCTATGATATACTTGTTTATTGCTTGTATTTATAATTTTGATAACAGGTTTGGTGACAGAGTAACCACATTTGATAACACTCGTTTACCTGAAGGTGAAGAGCTTTGAAGCATACATCTGCATGTGGTGTCGACACACCTCAAGTTCTGAAAATATAGTACATGTATTAATAGTCAGCACTGATTGTTTCTAACAATAATCATTTTAATGTACTTACAAAAGTTGCAATGCAATGAATGACCACCTGCCAAATGCAACCAATGCCAACGGTCAAGAGCTATCTGTATAATATATACATGTTATGGGCATTAATGTCCATGGTATTGAGGGGCGCTGGTTTTCTGAACATAACAAAAACTCACAGAAGCTTGATGTAGTAATCCCTTTACAGCTGTTCACAGCTAAACTGGGATTTGTGCGTCAGGGCAGTCGAACAAAAAGGGACAAAATCGTGTAGAAGATTGTTCAAATTAAAGAAAGAAAAACAATGAAAACCAACAAAAACAAACAAAAGCGCGGATAAAAACAAGTGGTGCACTATATACATAAGTTTGTAGCTTTAAAGGATGTGGACGCCTTGCAAGGGTTGCATTTCCCTGATGGCTGGCATGGCGACACACAGGAAGGCTGGCAGTGATGGCGTGATGTGTAGAACAGCAGATGGTGGTAGTCTGTTCCATATGGATGCTGCTCTGGGGTAGAATGCATATTTGTATGCATTGATGGTTGGAATTATTGTGTTGGTATATTTAAGTGGATGGTCGATTCTGTTGGAGATATGTGTGGCGTGCTGGAAACATGGCGGAGGACTGATGTTGATCATGTGGTAGTGGATTTTGTAAAACATTGAGGCTTGTTGAATGAGGCGACGTGTGTGGAGCGAGTCCCAGTTGAGTTTGTTTACGAGTGGTTTAATATGTGTTTCCTTTCGGTAGTCGGAGAAGATGAATCTTGCAGCATTTCTTTGGATTTGTTCTGTGCGGTTAATTTCTGTTGCTGTGTTGGGATTCCAGACTTCACTGGCATATTCAACTTGTGGTCGGACAAGGGTTTGGTAAGCTGTTTCTTTGACATTTTGTGAGCAAGGTGACAGTGTTCTTCTTAAGAGTCCAAGTGTGCGGCTGGCTTTGGTGGTTATTTTGGTGCAGTGATCATTCCATCTTAGGTCATGTGATATTGTGACTCCAAGGTAGTCGTGCTTTTGGACATGGTTTAGTGATTTTCCCAGTAATGTATATTGATATAGTTTGGGGTTTCGTTTGCGTGTGATGGTGAGGACTGCACATTTCTTAACATTGAAATTCATTGACCACTTCTTAGTCCACGTTGTGAGGGTTTCTAAATCGTTTTGTAATATATGTTGATCGTTTGTGTTATTTATTTCTCTGTATAGGATGATGTCGTCTGCAAAGAGTTTGATTGTTGAATTTATTTGTTCCTTGATGTCGTTTATGTATAGAAGGAATAGGACCGGCCCCAGGACAGATCCCTGAGGAGCTCCGGAAGTGACATTAGCCCAGGAAGAATGTGTGCCATTGACTGAAACAGATTGTGTACGGTGGGATAAGAAGGTATTGATCCAGCCAAGAGTGTTGTTTCGGATGCCGTAGTAGTTTAATTTATCTGATAGGTGGTGATGAGCAACTTTATCGAACGCTTTACTGAAGTCTAGTAAGATTACATCAGTCTGACTTTTTTTATTTAGTGTTTCTGACCAGTCATTAGTTGAGTTTATGAGTTGTGTTGTAGTTGAGAGGCAGTTCCTGAATCCATGTTGTTCATTAATAAGGATGTTATGAGTGTTAAGATGTTTGGCGACATGACTTAGGATTATGTGTTCCATGATTTTACAGCACAAGCAGGTCAAGGATATGGGTCGGTAGTTGGAGGCGTCTGATTTTGGACCGCTCTTATGAATTGCTGTAACTAGTGCTTTGCGCCACTGTTTTGGGACTGTTGCTTGGTTATAGGATTGCTGGAATAGACATCTAAGAGCTGGAGCTAGTTCATTTGCAAACATTTTAAGGAAACGAGGTGACATTTCATCAGGACCGCATGCTTTTGATGGGCTTAGGCTAGATAATTGCCGGCAGTTGTGATGTGCAAGTGAGGAATGGAGGTATATGGAGATGGACTTTTACTGTGCGTTTGTGTATGTGTCTGCTTATTAAATACGCTTTGGAAATGCATGTTCAATGCCTTCGCCTTATCGTGATCTGTGCTGCACATTTTATCATAAGTTTTAAGTGTTGGGATTCCTAGGTTTTCTGTGCGAGTGAGTTTTACGTATGACCAGAAAGATTTTGGATTTTCAGTCATATTCTTGCCAATTATGTTGTTGACATAATCGTGGTGTGCTGAGCGGATACATTTTGTAACATAGTTGCGATATTCACGATAGGCTTTCCAATCTGATGGGGTGTTTGTTTTATGGGCTTTTGAGAACAATTTATCACGTTTTCTCATCTTATACCTGATTTCAGGTTTTATCCAAGGTTTCCTTTAGTGAGTTTTGATGGAACATTGTCATCCACAATTTTGTCCAGTCCATTTCTAATTGTTTCCCAGTTTGTGTTGACTGATTGTTCTTCAGGGTTTGAGGTTAATAAGTTGTTGACGAAATCATGCACTTTGGTTTGCAGTGTTTTGGGGTCAATTCTGTCATAGAGGTATATCTTTCTTTGTGGTTTCTTTTGTAACTTAGGTTTCATTTTGATATCAAACAGTACAATACAATGGTCAGAAATGCCTGGAAGCACCTGTATGTTGTCTATGAGATTAGGGTTTGATGTAACCAGAAGGTCCAGGATGCTATTTGAGACAGGTCTTGTGGTGCTGGTAACTAGTTGAGAAAGCGAGTTATCAAGTAAGAAGTCGATGAATTTCTCGTGCATTGCTTTAGTGTTAGTATTTGTTGTCAACCAGTCGGTCCAGTTCATATCTGGTAGATTGAAGTCCCCTCCAATTATTAAGTTAGGGTGCTGGCGTGGGTTTTTATTGATAGTCTTGGCTACTGATGAGATTAGGTCGTCTAGTGACTGAGTTTTGTTGCCTGGTGGTCTATAATAACTGGCCAGATATAGCGGTTTAGAGTCTCTGAATTGCACGCTTGCCCAGATAATTTCGCAGTTTTCGCCTAATTCAGGTTCATCAGAGGTAATGAGGCAGTCTTTGGTGGCAATAAAGACTCCTCCATTTGCATTGCGATCTTTGCGGTAGACAGTGTAGTTTTCTGGGAATAGTTCATATGTAGCCATATCGCTATCTAATTTGGATTCACAACCCAATATGAGTTCTGGTTGGTGTTGATTGATTGTTGCACGGAAGGCTGCTTGTTTAGTCGCGCTTTTTATACTGTTACAGTTTATGATCATTGCCCAGAGACCATGTTTTTTGTTTTTGATGATAGGCGTGTTATGAGTACCAGACGAACCTCTGGGTGGAGTCGAGGTTTTTGGGTGCATACTATCTTCATCATTTATACAATCATTGTCATTAGTGTCATCAAGTTCGGAGAGCAGTGAAAAGGGGTTTGTAGTGGCGACTGATTGGGTTTGAAATATTGACGAATCAAAATTTGGAAAACCACATTGGCAGCAGATCCATGAGAAGCTTGATATGTTTTTCATGATGCTGTATTCAATTTTGGGGGTGTCTATGCATTTGGTATGGTACCAGAGTTCACATTTGTCACACAGGAGTGCTCTGTCATCTTCCTTTACTTCATATCTGCATACTCCACAAGGATATAAAGATTCAGAACTATGGAGACTAACTGGTCCAGGGTTTGTTTCGATTTGGCCAGCGAGAAGTATGATCAATAACATATGATAATGGTTGGCTTTGAATTTCAGGATTTGGGGACAGAAACGGGATTTCTGTTTAGAGATTATATAGAGAGCAATACTCCACTTGCCAACACTTTCGCTGAAATTTAAGGTGTTGCTGACGTTAGTAGTATTGTTGGGCCCTTCCTCAATGTGGGAATTGCCAATCATTTGAGGCTTACGGAGAAAGGAAGCCAGCGTTGTGTCAACTTGCAGACTAGGATATTCTGATTTGGACATCCTGTCACCTGTATTGGAGCTGTAACTCTTGTTTGGGGCTGTGAGTATGGCAAAAATCCCGAGTAGCAGTAACAGAGTTGTCATGTTGAGAGTTGGGAGAATTTTATAATATTTATGCTCACTAAGCAAATGGAGCGTTCTAACCGTAGATTGTTAATAGGTATAAAATTGTTTTATTGTAGTGCTGTAATTTAATGCACTTAAAAATATTAGCTTGTAAAAACTTGCCTTTATATGAGTTAAAGATACAGTAAATATAAACTAAAAATATAAACCATGAATTATAAAGAAAATAATGTGCACGTGCAGAGCTTGAGGGCTTGTGCAAACAACACATATAGTAAGATAGTAATGTTATTTTCAGTTCTGGGCCGACTCAGAACCTCTGGGTATTTGAAAAACACAGGGGTGTCAGTGTCCCGACAATGATACACCCGAAGATTGGCCTGTTAGTGTTAGTTCAGAGGGTGGAAGCTAGATGGGTAGGATGATAAACAAAATGGTGTTTTAATATAAAACTGTGTATGTTTTAAGCTAGGTTGTATATAATTGGAGGTAGTTTAATGTAATCAATATCTGTTTAGTTCATATTATATTAAGTTTTGAAGAAATGCGCTGTTATCTGAGTTGTGTTTGGGGGGATTTTAGTTACGCGCGCTTTTAGTGCTTATTGTTTACATCCGCGCAATCTTGATCTATATTCGGAACCGGTTGCTAAGCAAGCTAATTTGGCAAAACGTAGTTTAGGGGGATTTGATCGGAAGTGTAATTACAAGATTATGTTCTAATAGTGATACTATTAAACATCTGTAAGTTTGAATTTATAAAAGCTTTTAAAATTTGTGATGTTAAAGATAAACACAAGAACCACTAAAAGATACGACTGCACCTGACGCATGTGCACGAGCCTCAACCTTGTAAATAATTAAATACCAAGACTACATACAATTGAATTCAAATTACATTTTTAAATGTCCCATAATAATATTTTTAATATAAAAGTAATAAATTTGTTAAATTACTATTACATTACTGTTGTTAGTAAATTATGTACATCTTGGTTCAATAATTAGAATCGTTACGGATCATTTATAATGCATTTACACTATTACTATTTTCCCAAGCCTACTTAGGCTACTAGCCTACTACCATATACGACGTAGACATAATATAGTCACTATCATTGACATAAGTATATGCCATAGGCATAGCGTCGTACTGTTTGCTGATATTAGTCTATAGTAAACAGGGCCCAGCCAGGCCGCCCATACCGTCATTGCCAATGACTAAAAGGAAAACAATCAAATAAATTTAGTACAAGCAACATTAATATATATACTCATACGTCTAAATATACGTGATTATAGCTGAATAAATCGAAATTACTAACCTGTCTGGAAGAACCTTTGCGAACGCTGCATCTCGTCTGTTGATATTGTGACTGACACCACGGCACGGGCAACGGCCACAGTCCACTGGCACTGTCGCCAATTCCTTCTGTTTGCTTTGTTTCTTCCATAGTCGTTCTCTAATAGAAATACACCTTTATGCGTGGGTACTGTTTTTGTCTGTCTAATTTAGCCCATTTTGCCGTGTTGGTGGCATTTATGTTCGTGGACGTCCACTCGTTGCCTAAACTCGGAGTTCCATAACATCAACTGCGCCAAAGGGTGGGTGTCAAAGGTCAATATCGCCCCTAATTCGCGATCACGAGAAGACAAGAACGCGATTCCACGCCAAGTTCAATGTCCATACTCAGCTAAAATCGAAGCAAAACAACCGGATCCGGTTTTTACTAAAAACGAAAGAGTTCGCAGTTTTTGTATTAATTTTATAAAAACGAACTAATACGTATGCATAAACGAACTAGGATATCATTGGGGAACACTTGATTCCTCTGTTTTTGTGTGAAATTACTAAGAAACGCGAGGAGCAAGACAATCGAATTGGTTGAGTACCTTTAAAGCTGCGCAGATCCGACCTGTGTTGAAGTAGACAAACTTGGACCCAAATGTGATGACCAACTATCGCCCTATATCCAACTATCGCCCTATATCAAACTTATGCCAAACAACTGTCTTCATTCCTGACCAACAATAATCTTATGGATGAATACCAGTGAGCCTATCGTGCATACCACAGTGTAGAAACTGCGATGGCAAACGTTCACAATGATCTACTGCAGGCCATGGACTACGGCAAGATTACCCTTCTTGTGTTACTCGACCTATCCGCAGCTTTTGACACTGTCGACCATTCTACACTTTATCCCGCATGATCAGCTACTTCGGAATATGCCGTGTTGCACTTGACTGTTCCAGTCCTACTTGAGCGACAGAACCTGCTGTGTACGCATTGACAATGTAACATCGGATACACCGCAACTAACATACGGACTCCCGCAAGGCTCTGTCCTAGGGCCAATACTTTTCTCAATGTATTCGACACCCATTGCTGTTATCACCAGGAAGCATGGCCTCAATTATTATTGCTACGCTGACGAGACACAAATATACCTCTCAACCGATCTCACGCAGTCAAAATTAATGACGCAATACAGCAAATTGAAGCCTGCCTTGACGAGCTACGTCAATGGATGTCGCAGAACTTCCTCAAGCTGAATGATGGAAAGACATAATTAACTGTCGTCGGATCCAAACAACGTCTGTCTGTCAATTCGTAATACTGGCTTGATTCGTAAACACATCAATCAGCCGGTTGCGGAACCATTTACTCACGCTCTCATTACTTCTAGACTGGACATGGGCAATGCTCTGCTTCACGGCCTCAACAAATCACAACTACAACGACTCCAGCGATTACAAAACACTGCTGCCAGACTATTCACGCATTCCAGGAAATTCACACACATCACACCTATCCTGAAACAGCTACACTGGCTGCCAAACGAACAGGGAATCATCTGCAAAATAGCCATGCTTGTATTCAATACACTCCACCGTATCTCTCCTACCTACTTGTGCAACCTTGTCAAACAGTATGTGCCATCCCGTGAAAATCTGCGCTCTGCAAACAAGTTACTCCTAGTAGAACACAAACCGAAAAACTCGCGGGGAGCACGATCGTTTATAGTATCCGCAGCAAATATCTGGAATGCGCTTCCAAACAATGTTAGAGCTACTACAACAACCAACACCTTCAAAACAGCCATGAAAACCCACCTTTTTAAAGTATACTTAGACTAAAACATGATGTGGACATGTGGACATTTCCTTGACATTGTATAATACTGATATTATACTATTTATTAATATAATTTTATTTTATTTATTATTTATTATATTACTTATAATACCGTAACATGTATGATGTATACTAGATAAAGATTTCTAGAAAGGTTGTATTAACGAGTCTACATTACATTGATAACGATAACTTTTATTGATTTTATTATGTATAGTTAATGATACTCATTTTATAATTTCTAGAACGTTGCTCCTATTATATTTTAGAATAGTGCTTTTACAATTCTTAAAATGACTACAGTACTTCTCCTCTTATAAGGCCCCCCTCGCCGACGGCCACCCGGATTACGCGGCCATATTTTCATTGCATTAGCGTTGTCTAATACAAACCACCCCTCACTAGCGGCCACCCGGCTAACGCGGCCAATGGCCGGGGTTACAGGAAGAGTCTACCCCTTGGCAGCGGCCAGTCGGCAGCCGAAACTGCTATTTTTAATCACAAGACGATGTCGATGTTTATAACAAATTAAGTAGACCACCATACACTCTCGTCGTGCTGAGTTGGCATTCGTACTTGTGTTACAACGACGCCAGACCACTCTTGGTGCTTTTGTTGTTCACAAATAAAAGATGTTCGCTGTCCATAATGTTTTCTTTTCACATGCTACATTCATCGATGGTTCCCCCTCACCAGAGGCCACCCGCCTTATAAGGCCACTTTAGATTTGCTGAAGGGTTGGCCTTATAAGAGGGTGACTACTGTATTTTAAAGTCACCAATGGTCAAATACTGTGCAAGCGCCACGAGCGCCTCTACGGCGGATACCGGCGCTATATAAGTCTTCATTATTATTAATTATTATTATCATCATTATTATAAAAAAGTCCCTAACCGATTGGGAATTTCAAAAAAATGAAGGCGTTACTTTTATTCAGAAGGTTCGTAGATTAAACCGTGAACGTTTGGCGCACGAGTTAGGCTAAGTACAAGCTGTCTATAGCAGGAAAACGTTAAGTTATCCACACACATACGCTAGCTCGATTATAGTTAGATACACTGTGAAAACGAATGTGATGCAGGCCAACAATGAACAGTATATAAATATGTCTTTTAATTGAACTTTATAAGACCTACACGTTACATTAGAACTGTTACAAGTAAAACTCAATGAATAAGTATCACTATGAATGTCATGATTTTCGGACCACAGCCGCATGTGTTATACGTAATTATACACTTCTTTGCAGTTTCGCCGTACGTTACCCTGAATACCTAACGTTATTTACACCACAAACTGTAGTAGTAATCTAACCAAGCGACAGCTACCTTACAGTGACAGCTACCCGGACATTTGTTCCCCAGCGCGATGATATGTTTTCAATTAGTTCTTTCTCCTTCCATATATGTCGTTATCATCTTCTACAGGCCTCACGCAGACGATGGCAACACAGACAAGCCAAGACTCTGACGACGTCCTTAATGTTCAGATGGCGTCGCCAGCGACAAAGACAACCGACACCGTTTTATTAAACGGAGGTACACCAGTCAACTCTACTGTAACAACTGGGGGCACAGTGATAGCCAACGCAACAGAGAATGGTAAACAGGGCAGTAAAAAATTTCCTCATTTTATAAATTATAGACATTGCAAAACGGCGAGGAAACACCGACGCTTTTGTGCCAAGTCGCATTCACATATGACGCACAGTGGTTCAATGAATGACGCACACAATAAATGCGTTTGGTGCAGCAGCCTTGACAAAATTAAATACAAAAGAAAAATGAAGCGCGACAGACAAGCAATAGTTGCAGCTGATTGGAAGACAATGGGCCGTAATGGCATGAGTGAGCAAGACGACGTTGACTGCATAGACAAAGTCACAACTAGAAACGAAGGCATTTCAAAACTATTACGCTTTGAGGATGCGGCTAACGAGTTGGAAAGTAATTCAACGCACATTGTATACCATCGTCTTCAAAGCGAACACAATGTCTTCGCAAACAGTAAAAGTAAAACCAAGGACATTGCAGAAACCAGTGGAAATTATGAAAATAGTACTGCCGAGACAACAAAATGCATTCCAGTGACTCGTAAAATATGTTACGAAGACAGGTCATGCCAAGTAAATGACATCATTTTGGAGGATGTAACATCTTCAACGATACGACAGGATGGTGTAAGACACCAGTGGACACAGGTGCAGGGACACGAATTGTCGAGTGCCCAGAGTGACCAGCACTGTTTGCGGGCAACATTGAACAACAGTGATCAGGCTGCCAGCTCACAAGTACCACGTGAGACCGACGGCAACGATGGCCAAGTACACGACGCCTTGCAATGTGTCGTAACTGTGATGACATCTGATGAAGGGGACATGAATGATACACTGGTATGTGATGGAACTACAGAGATTTCAAAGAGAGTACAACCCGACACCGATGCTACACGCGGAACGTTCCAAAAGACAACAGCAGAGAATGAAGCTGCCCAGGATGCTATAATTGTGGTAAGTATTTATATGTGTTGTCTTGTTGCATATTTTTGATTACAATGTTTGACATTTTTTGGACAATATATTCAGAAGTGTATATAAACTATTTTGTTAATTAAACAAAGTACGTATTATTTAAAATGCATGTTTGATTAAAAACTAAGCAAATATTATCAGGACAGTCGTACACATTCAAGTAGCTTTCCCAGACCACTGCCTATTGTTCTGTCACTAATTGCCCATTCCAACCATTCATCACCGCCCCTCTATTTACTATCATTATCCCTGTCTGTGACTATTTTGTATATGATCTTCTTTCCGCCATCCCCATCTAGCTTGAAATACACATCTGCTTCCACATCTTTCCTTTTCTACTCTGTTTGCTCTTTTCATCGTCTGCATATATATGTGTGCAACAACCTTGCAGCCGGTAGATCTCCTCTCTCGTTTGTCTGCTATGTTTCCTTTCGGGCTTCCTTCTTTTCGCATACTTCCTTTTCGTATACGTCCTTCATCCGCCATCCGTGGTTACTACTCCGCCCTTTCCCAATGGTCTTCCACATAGCTCCTCTTCTCCCACAAATGCTTCTTTTTGTTCATATTTCCATTCTTCCTCCAAAATGTCGAATTCTTCACTGAATTCTTCATACTTTACCACACCCGCCCCTTGTATGCATGTGCACAACGAACACCATTGGCTTGTGTTGAGTGGCGACATGCTCTCCATCCACAGCTTCACTGTCCTTAATCAAACATAGTTGCTGCTTCCGGACTACCAATAGTATGTCAGCAGATCAAGCATTATCTTGTGTTCTCTCGCTTCTAGAACAAATAACTAACCATTGTTAATAAATTTATCGCCATTAACGCTCGACCCTCTCTATCCATCGCTCCTCAAGTAACTGCTAAGTGTGTTCTTCACCCGGTTCCGCTACTCCAACATGTGCTCCGACGTCTTCCGCAATACAACATCACTTCCATTAGAACCAATTCCCTCAGTCTCTCCAAAGCATTCACGCACTCCAACTTCTCTGCCTCCTTCCTTCTAGCCCTCACACATACATAACACACATCATATGTAAATTCTTGTACAGTGCAGTATCCACTGCGACTGCTCAAGGCGCTTTACACGTTACTTCCTGGAGACCTGTTCAATGTCCAATCGAACAACATCTCTATTCCTATAGGAAGAATTCAGCCACGCTGCAATTAATGCGCAAAGACTATTCGTACACAAATATCCACCACTGTCTATAGCCAGGCACTCATTCATACAGGTGGGTGAACTGGAGCAACGTAGAGTGAACTTCTCTAAGGTTCGACACGGCAGCACAGGATTCCAACCAGGGTTCTCTCAATTGACAGTCCGACCCTCTAGCTACTGCGCCACTCTGTCCAAATGCGCCCCTTCCATCTCCCCATTCTGACCACCACCTTACTGATCTCTTCTGATACAGTGATGCCAACCCCGTTACTTCTTCCATCGTCCCATGCGTGCAGTAGCCAGTACCCTCTCATGTGCATCCTTGCGATGCCTCCCTTCCATTTGGCACCACGGACGCACAACACCTCCATTCGCCGTATTTGCGTCATCTCTACTACGTCGACTCCTTTCCCAGTTATCTTCCTACGTCCTGACTGCCCAGTGGGGGCTTCAGATCAGGATCACTGCCAACTTGACGATGGCTTTGGAGGGCATGACGCACAAACTACATAGTACACCTAAATATGTTCGCCAGTCATAACACCTCACACATGTCTGTGTAAAGACACCACACGAATGTTGTCTACCATAGACTCGGATTTACTAACTAGTACAGCTTTCGCAAATCCTGGCCCGCGGACCAAATTTGGTCTGCGGACTTTTTCTAGCTGGTCCACGAGACCCCCCGAGAACTTGTAATTGTAAAAACAAAAGAAGATGGTAATGTTATGTAATACAACAGTATTCGTGTTGTTTGTTGATATGGTTTAGGGTAGTACAAACACACTCCCTACAAACACACTCCCTACAGCTCATACAGTCTCTTCCTAGTTTTTCATTTATGAATTAATATAATGTTGTTATCATGATAATAAATATGTTGAAGGTACTTCCCGCGAAATTGTGTTTAGTAAGCCCGTAACAACGTTCGCAATTTGGAAAGTACGATCCCGGCGTATGTTCATATGGTAAACAAAACATCCAGTTTTAAAACAAGCTTTATTGGCAATACTACAGAGGCGGGCTGAGTTAACCGCAATACCTTTGATGTTCAACGGTGTCCCATTTTCTACGTTCAAGACAGCATATTTCCTTTTACAAATTATAACGGCCGCTAATTCTGGTTAGAGGAAATTTTGAAAATTAAGTTAACCATTTTGGCCCGCAGAGAGATAACTGAACACAATTTGGCCCACACCTAAAAAGGTTTTAGAAACCCTGAATCTAGTAGTACCTCGTTGTAAAGTATTCTAAAATAACAAATAGTATTAGAATATCGTTTCTTAACCTATTTGGCCGCGACCCAAAATCTTGTCGTGGGACTTGCTAGGCGATCCAATCATTCAAACGTCATTTATTATAAGGTGAAGGTTTAACTGCTGCGACCAATGATGTAATGAATAATGAAAATATAAATATACATAAATGAGAACTTTCCTTCCCATCAGTTCTTCTTTCACGCCTTGTGCTTACCTTTGAATGGTCGCAGCTCAACCGGCGTCTGATCACAACTTTGCATTAAAGTGCTCATCAGATATATTCCAAATGTACACCGCAGCATCCTCATAAAATCTGGGTATCCTGTCCAATGGATGATCATTTTCCAACAAGACCCTTTCAACCATGTTAAGCAACGCCCCCACTCGTTGAAGCACCTTTCCTCGCGACAGCTATCTCACATCGTAATGGTACAGGAAACTAAGCCAAAATCGGAGCATGTCTCTGAGAAAGATTCGAAAATTTAGATACCTTGTTTTGATGAAATTCACCACTTGACTGAATTCTTGCGCAACAATTTGCAAATCAGGCGACAACTTACAGAGGCAAGATTCGCTTGCTAATTTACTTCCTTCACATGACCACGCAATGAAACCTAGACGTGTTCCTAATATCGCCAGTGTACCATCACAACATACACTAATGAACTGATCACACGTCAATCCTTTTTCCTTGATGAACGGACGCTTAATATTAAAAATAACTTTTCTTGTTGTGATAAGCAGCGGCCGACAAAACAGGAACTATTCTCCCCTATCTTTCAGACCTCCCGCAGTGAGTAGGGGATCGTCACTAACATCGATAGATTCATCCCACTAAAGACTTAGATGCCCATTCATCCTTATGGCTGCAATCACTTGCTGTTTAATGTAATTTGACATGCCATAGATGGGCGCACGAATCGTGCACAAAGAAATCTGTCCGGTTTTCCTGGTGATGTCACCTCCACAGACATTACGTGTCATGTCGACATTTGCTGGTTTCACCAATTCCTCACCAATGGTGCGTGGCTTCTTCTGTTTTGTAATTCGCCATGCCTCCAAATAAGACGCCAATGTAGCATGTTGGATTGAATAGACCACCTTGTTGGTGAGCACTTCGATCCGCAGTCTCTTCAGTATTCACACCTTTCGAAGTAAAAAGTCGTTGTTTATCCATGAAACCACTGCGCTGTCCTTCGATATATATATTGATGACCTCTCGTTCAGACTCCTTTTACTCATAATCTTGAATTAACTGCGTTGAACGGCGTCCCGTACAAGATGCACGTGTGACGAATAATTTCAAAGTCATGCAACATTTGGCATATATTATTCGTCTCGAATGTATCTGGTTCACGCACGCAGAAAAACTAAGAACAAATTGACAGTTACTGGAAACTGTTGGCGACCCACTCAAAATGGCTTGGCGACCCAATTTTGGGTCGCGACCAAAGGCTAAGAACCGCTGTATTGGAACTACTTCTTTTCAAGATTTGTTATGGTAAGAGGTTTATATGGGATATTTGTGATGGTAAGAGGTTTACATGGGAGATTTGTTACGGTAAGAGGTTTATATGGGATATTTGTTATGGTAAGAGGTTTACATGGGATATTTATTATGGTAAAAGGTTTATATGGGATATTTGTTATGGTAAGAGGTTTACATGGGATATTTGTTATGGTAAGAGGTTTATATGGGATATTTGTTATGGTAAGAGGTTTATATGGGATATTTGTTATGGTAAGAGGTTTACATGGGAGATTAGTATTAAACTGCTAAGCCATCGTTCCTGTCTTTCATGTGTCGTTTTCCAATTTAGTCCGTGCGTTGGCATACGTACATACATACATAGGCGATTGCGGGGTAAGACGGCCCATTTAAAAAGAAGGGTATAAGACACAATTATGCACTTACAGGGAACCAAATAATGCTTCACTTTCAAGACTTGGTCTTTGTGAAGAACACATGCGATAATAAACTTTCTTGAGGAACTCATTACTCAATACTTAATGTCACCGGGGGCCTTTTCTCCCGCCATTAACAAGAAAACCAACTTCTTTCATGCAAATAAAATAATGCATAATAGAAGAAATGCATTCCAATATTATAGATACAAATATATAATAATCTATCAATCGTGGTTGATAGTTTATCAATGGTTAGCTATGCGTGGGGTAAAACGACACCGTATGCCGCTTCACTGCACCGCTGAGGGGGCCGCTTTAACTCATCGTGACAGCATACTGACTGGCTTAGACAAATTGGGCATATTCACGTTAACGTTTATTGAGTTCATACTGTCTGCCAGGGAGTAGTAGTCAATTGTATTCCAAAATACAAATTGTGTTTGATTGTTACATTTCATGATGGCTTACAAAGTTGCGACATTCACCTTAGATCAGCGAAATGCCCGAGATATAAGGGGGTGGCCGTCTTAAACGGGTGGTGGGCGTCTTACCCCACCTTCCCCTACATACAAACATACACACACACACACACACACACACACACACACACACACACACACACACACACACACACACACACACACACACACACACACACACACACACACACACACATAACATTGTTGAATGTACATCCTGCCATGTGTCACTGGGTCCTTAACTTTCATCTTCACAGGCCTCAATCTGTCAGAGTCAACAACTCTATCTCCAGACTCTTATCCTGATTACAAGATTGCCCCACAAAGTTGTGTGCAACCCCCATTCCTGTTTACTATCTTCACAAATGACTGTGTCTCCGTAGACCAATCGATGGATGACACTACTGTGGAGGGCTGCATTAAGAGTCCGGATGAGACGGCATACAGGTTCAGAGAATGGTTGGCTGGTGTGCGGATAACAACATCGAATTGAACGTTTTAAAGACTAAAGAAATTATTGTTGATTTTCTTAAAAATAAGACACCCATCCGCCCTCTTTCAATAAATGGCGTGGGGGTCGAGCCGGTTGAATCTTTTAGATTCCTTGGAACAACAATTTCAAGCGATCTCAGCTGGGGCACAAACACACTGTGCTTTACAAAAAAGGCACAACAACGCCTGTTCTTCCTGAGGCAACTCAGGAGATTCGACATTGCTCAGGAGATTATGATATGGTTCTACAGCGCAATCATTGAAAGTATCGTCACTGTCTCGATTGTAGTGTGGTTTGGCCGCGCCAGTCAGGAGGAGAAACAACGGCTAGAAGTTATCGTGAAGGGCGCATCTAGAATAATTGGGCGCGATTTTCCATCCATTGAATCTATTTACCATGCTCGCTGTGCGCGAAAATCCAAGAGCATTGTGCGGGATACTACCCACCCAGCCAACCATCTCTTTAAACTTCTTTCCTCTGGCAAGCGCTATAGAAGTATTAAAACAAGGACCACTAGACTTAAAAACAGTTTTTATCCGCAGGCTATGAGTCACTTGAACCGCGAGATGCCACGATATTGTCTTCAGTCTGTTTAGATTTTATGTCGCCATGCTATAAATTATTTATTTATTATTATTTATTTATTTTTTATTTTATTTACTAACTTAACTACATGTATGTACATATTTTTTTAATGTCAGCTTAGTTTTTATATCGCCAGCTAATTTATTTATTCATTTAATTATTATATATTTAACTACATGTATATTTTTTAACTTTTTAGGTAACGTTCAGACTGTATTAATATTACGTTACCAAGTTCACTTTATGTCAATAGATGTTCGACTGTCTTAAAATGTGTTGGCAGTTGGCCTTGGTTTAAATTTATACTAGTTTTAGTAGACAGACAAGCGTGCATGTATGTTGACGTTGACGCCACAACGCCAATAATTCCTCGTACATTTTAAATGTTACTTGGTAATAAACAGTCTGAATATATGAATCTGAACACACACACACACACACACACACACACACACACACACACACACACACACACACACACACACACACACACACACACACACACACACACACACACACACACTCGTGCCCACATATTCTGTATAACTTGGTCGTGTTGGTTTGTTTGATCACAGTCAAGCAAGAAAACGTCGAACAGCCCCTACGTCGACTTGTGTCAAAGTCGTCAAATATATCGCGACGAGTTGAGACACTTAAACAACAGTCTCGAACAGTTCAAGCTGCAATGTCACAACGAGGTTGGACAACCATTGTATGCGCGCGTGTGTGTGTGTGAGTGCGTGCTCGTGTGCGCGTGCGCCTGTGCGCGCATTCGCCCGTTCGCCCGTGCGCCCGTGTGCGTTTTCAAAGTCATACACCGGGTGGCGAACATATTGTGGTGTCCTTGATGTGAACAACTCAAACGTCCCATCTGCATTGCGCCCTGCACATAACTCGTGGTAGTTCTGCTCACTGATTGTACAGACCGAGCCGTGCCGGACCGGGTCAGGCCGTTCCAGGGCGTTTTTATTGAATTACAATTGGGAAGCAATGTCTCAAGAGGGCACACTAAACGGTAAAAAGGGCACATTTTAAGTACATAAACGCACGAGCAAACACACACGCACGCACACATTCATGCACGCACACACCTACTTACAAACGGCTAAATGAATTGTGGAGAAACGTCATTGTTTATAACCGATTCGGTTACTAGGTTACTAGGTTACTATTTGTCTTCTTCAGAATAAGCACTTTTGAATTCAATACTTTGAGGAAAGAAATCACAGATAAAACTGGAATTGTTCGGTCATGCTCTGATGTTAATTAGACCTAGGGTTAATCGATTTGTTTAGGTGATCATTGTGTCATGTTGAGCATCTTGCTATGCTGGGGATGTGATTTTCGTAGTCAATTAGGATAAAGGACTCAACTTGGTACATGTATATTTCTTTGTCACAATTAGAAGTGCAGGTTTAGGGAAAATGATGAATAATTTGTATTTGTTTTTTTAAATGTCATTTTGAGACATATCATCCAATATGTTGTCCTGTTTACAACTGCAGGAAACTGCGGCAGATTGGGGAGGCACGTTGCCCCTCCTTTCTGTGTAAAAAAAATTCCGCCGTAGCGGGATCTGGTGTTCTCGGGTTCAAGTTGGTCGTCGGTACTAGTTGTAGGCTGCGGAGCAGGTGGAGGGAGATGCATGATAGGGTGGGGTGGGGTGGGGGGGGGGGGCATAGCGTGTATCCTTTTACTGTTTTGAAAACAAGTTTAAAAACAGTAATATATGTGAGCTGTTAATGTATACAAAGCTGCACTACTTAAATGAAATAGTATTTGTTCAGATGACTGACTTCGAAGAAGGCGTTAAACAAAGGAAACAGGAGCTAACAGAAGAACTAAGGAAACTGGACGAAGAAATATACGAAAGAAGGTACATGACATCTGACTAATGAAGCAATAGCGCGTGCGCGTGTTCGCGCGCGAATGTGGGTATCATAACGTTTTCCTCCTACACGGTTTGCATTGGGCCCCAAACTTGAGTGCACTGGTGGCCTCTTATCAGGAGAATGAGTAGTAACTGCAAGAGTGTATTGGTGGTCTCTTCTTGTGGTATTAAGTAGTAACTGCAAGAGTGTATTGGTGGTCTCTTCTTGTGGTATTAAGTAGCAACTGCAAGAGTGTATTGATGGTCTCTTCTTGTGGTATTAAGTAGCAACTGCAAGAGTGTATTGGTGGTATCTTCTTGTGGTATTAAGTAGCAACTGCAAGAGTGTATTGGTGGTCTCTTCTTGTGGTATTAAGTAGCAACTGCAAGAGTGTATTGGTGGTCTCTTCTTGTGGTATTAAGTAGCAACTGCAAGAGTGTATTGGTGGTCTCTTCTTGTGGTATTAAGTAGCAACTGCAAGAGTGTATTGATGGTCTCTTCTTGTGGTATTAAGTAGCAACTGCAAGAGTGTATGGTCTCTTCTTGTGGTATTAAGTAGCAACTGCAAGAGTGTATTGGTGGTATCTTCTTGTGGTATTAAGTAGCAACTGCAAGAGTGTATTGGTGGTCTCTTCTTGTGGTATTAAGTAGCAACTGCAAGAGTGTATTGGTGGTCTCTTCTTGTGGTATTAAGTAGCAACTGCAAGAGTGTATTGGTGGTCTCTTCTTGTGGTATTAAGTAGCAACTGCAAGAGTGTATTGATGGTCTCTTCTTGTGGTATTAAGTAGCAACTGCAAGAGTGTATTGATGGTCTCTTCTTGTGGTATTAAGTAGCAACTGCAAGAGTGTATTGGTGGTCTCTTCTTGTGGTATTAAGTAGCAACTGCAAGAGTGTATTGGTGGTATCTTCTTGTGGTATTAAGTAGCAACTGCAGGAGTGTATTGATGGCTCGTCTTGTGGTATTAAATAGTAACTACAATAATGTATTGATGGTCTCTTCTTGTGGAATTGAGTAGTAACTGCAAGAGTGTATGGATGGTCTATTTTTGTGGTATTGAGTAGTAACTGCGTGCGTGTATTGACGGTCTCTTCTTGTGCTGCTTGCGTATATTGGTGGTTTCTTCTTGTGGTATTGAGTAGTAACTGCGTGCGTGTATTGGTGGTCCCTTCTAGTGGTATTATGCAGTAACTGCGTGCGTATATTGATGGTCACTTCTTGTAGGATTTGGTAATAACTGCGAGCGTGTATTTATGGCCTTCTCTTGTGGGATTGAGTGTGTACTGGCGGTCCCCTCTCGGCAGGTTGTCATTACAACAGTCAACGATGTTGTCGCTGATGGAGCAAGAGATGGACATCCAGCACCAACGGGAGCACCTGCTACGACAGGAGGAGCAGCTACTGAACAAGGAGGACGAGCTGCAGTCACGACAGGACGCTCTCGATAGGTACAGCGAGGAGGTGCGTACACGGCAAGCACACCCAAACCCGCGGTCTAGAAATAGTCTTTGAAGCATTATGTACTGGGATACAGTTATATTAGTTACGATGTAACATTTCAACTCTATAGCATTCATCAATTGCTAAATTAAAGGGTGAAATAAAAACGCGAATGGCAAGAATATATTACGAAACGTAGCTTTATAATTAGTAATTTGTAATTAGTTTGACGGTGGCTTGACTGTAGAAGATTATCCTAGTGCACCTTGCGTAACGAGTTGTTATGCAACAGGCCAGGTGTGGTGGCTACAATTAGATTGGCGTGGCCATTTGACAGTTGGAGCTCTGTGTTTGGACTAGACAGCGGGTATTCTGAGGTGCAGCTCTACGAGGACAGGGGGAGTTGGAGGCCTGCATAGGAGCCTCGGGGTTGGCTAGCAGTGTCATTGACCGAGGGGTAGTTTGGAACTCGGCACGGACGGGGACGGTAACTGTTGTAGAGGCTGGCAGAACGACGTGGGGTCGCATAGCCAGAGTGTAATTGAATAAATGTGTTGTTGCCACACTCCGGAGTGGAGTGGCCCACACAAATGTTGTGTTGCGGTTCTCTGTAAATAACGAACCTGGGATTTCCTTACAAATACAATGCACTTAAATGCATTGTACAACGTACGTGTCATGCCTAATAACATGAGTTGTACTATTGTTTTCTTTTAAATACTGCTTTCAGATATAAACAAGTTTGAGCCACCTTGTCTTTGGTCAGAATTTTAAACCACGTACAGAAAGGGCAGTTTCACCTTCTTCATTTTCTTAATCACTTGTGGAGGTGGGGTGGGGGCACAACGTTTCCGACTCTCGACGAGTCGTATCTACTTATCACGACCGTCTGCGATTCTCTCCCCATACCCTTTCAAGAGATCTCTTACATTAGCTCGTAACTTCTGTCTTCCTCTTCTCCTTCTGTCCCCTCTTCTGTATTCCATCTTGTCTTTGTCGATCCTCACTTATCATCTGTATGTGTTAAACCAACCATAGGCCGCTCTCAGCAACAGTTTCAGTTGTTTCTTCACTCTTTGTTCCTGTGTCTATGTCAAGTGTTCCCACCACATAATCCTATTCTGGTACGGATATAAGGTCTATTAAAACAGGAAAATCACGGGAAATAACCGTTTATGAAGCTTAGGGGGAGCGCTAGATTAGCGTAGAGTTTAGGACGCGATGCATTAATTCAGTCGGTGATAGAGAACATCGCACTTTATCGGTTAGACATGCCTTATCTAGGTAACCGCTAGAAATAGATAGTATAGATACTATATACATGGGATGAGATACTCTTATACTGCAGCCTTTGTTAACGTATTAATATGGACATGACGCATAGTGTATCTTCCGTTCCTTCCAATGCGAACAAACATAGGCCCGCGGACCACTATCTCTAATCATCCAAAGGCAATAACGCTTGCGACTTCTGCGACATGATTCAATATTGACTCACTATCAGCATTGCTTTATACTAGAAGAACACCGTAATGCTAATGCCTAGGACGCTGCAATGCAAATGTCTTGCGGACGGATGTCAACAACTGAGTTAACTTAATCCCAAGATACACTGCCACTTTTTGCCCGATCAGAGCAGACAAAACAAAACCAGACCCGACCAGACCAGACTCACCCCGACTGCAGTGTATACACTACACCGATTGAGTCTTGTAAACTTTCGACTACGTCAGACTGATACCGACCATCGCCGATTACAATCGAACGCGTGAATACAATAGTCGACTGACATCGACCGGACCCGACTAAACAAACACCGACAGGTCTGGTTTGGTTGGGTCGAACGAAAACAATATCAGTATATATTGGACTTTAAACGCAATTCTTTATAGCTGACGTTGCCGCTAAATGCGAATTTAGCGTCCACCTCTTAAATCACACACATTCCAAGAATACACACAGACAGTTTGATGGCCTTCACTCAAACTGGAAACAATACGCACAATATGATTTTCCAGATGAATCTTCTCATATATTATACACGAACTACTTGAAGACACTATATGGTATTAATCAGGCAAAGTAACAAAACAAGCTTCTCGTGACTGCTAGACATTCACATATTGTTGTTGTTTATTGTAAATATGCAATATATGATAGCAGCATAGTGCACAAACAACACTAGAGGCATGCACCTTCAATCTATGTAATTTAATACGACAACGTTGGAGCATTGCACGTCTATACCTCCTCCCAGGAGACGAGGCATACTCGCCTCTTTCTGTGTTCCTTCGCCTCCTCGAACCACTTATCAATTGGCGAAGCATTTGAAAAATATACACAAAGGTATTATTTTGAGTTTTGTTCAGTTGACACATTGAATTGTCAATCAATCCCCAGCGGCGTCATCCTGGAGTTATGCTAACAATTATGATCTGCTGCATGCTACCCCGTAACTGGAAACTGCAGACATGAAGTGGTCATGGCAACACGTTTATTTTCAAATATTGTAATGGTGATATTTGCTGCCCTTGGTTTGTAGCTCCCCGGACTACCTGGTCAATATTGATGTGCATGATTCAGATGGACGAAATAGAAGGCTACTTGAAGAGAAGACATGACATAGCTGAGAGGAAAGCGGACGGTTTGAAAAAACTAGATGAGGTAAGACAGTAACAATTGTATAAATAAAAGGTTATTAGATACTTTGTTGGGTGAATACCACTTGTTCTGAAAGAAACCATTTTAAAAGATGATAGCGCCAATTATGCGGTATCTTCAAATTACGCCAAGAACACTTACTACGCTTACAAACCGCGTAGGAAGTTATGCTCCTGGCACTGGTGGTTATTGGAACGGACAGACCTGTACCAGCGTATGCCAACGGGTAGGTAACGGTGGTATCGGAGACGGACCAGCGGGTACACAGGGGTAGGCTTTGACAAGACAATACTACCAGGTGGAGTGGTGCAGTGGCTAGAGCGTCGGACTCTCAATCAAGAGAACCCGGGTTTGAATCCTGTGCTGTCGTGTTGAGTCTTGGGCAGTTTCTTCACTTCACGTTGCTCCTCTTCACTCAGCTGTATGAATGAGTACCTTGCTATAGACAGTGGTAGATATTTGTGTACGAATAGTTTTTGCGCATTAATTGCAGTGTGGTTGAATAATTCCCAAACAAGGGAAGGAGTAAAGTGTAAGGGAGCATAGTGTAAAGCGCCTTGAACTATCCAAAGGACTGGATACTGCGTTATATAAGAATTTACCTTTACTCTCTCTTGTTCGTGCATTGCCGATGTATGTCAGCTATTTTTATATATAAATATGGTGCTTGCTAACTGCTGTAATATTGTCTGGTAATTCCTATATACTTAATGTGGACAGTTAAAAGTTCCTACGCGTCACGAGTATCATGTCCTGAGTACAACCCACTCCACGTATTAAGGTCGCACTTTCCTGTTTATAAGTATATATTGTATGGCGTGCTGCACATAGGAGCTTCGGCAACTACAGGACACGCTTCATTCAGACCGAGTGTCTGCAGTCTCTGACGACTCGTCGCCGCCCGACAGACACACCGTCACACAGCTCAACTGGTGAGAGTCGGCACACGACACTCAGTTCTACGGATGTGCCATACTCTGTCTCTGTCTCTCTCTGTCTCTCTCTGTCTCTCTCTGTCTCTCTCTGTCTCTCTCTGTCTCTCTCTGTCTCTCTGTCTCTCAGTCTCTCTGTCTCTCTGTCTCTCTGTCTCTCTGTCTCTGTCTCTGTCTCTGTCTCTCAGTCTCTCTGTCTCTGTCTCTCTGTCTGTCTCTCTCTCTGTCTCTCTCTCTGTCTCTCTCTCTGTCTCTCTCTCTCTCTCTCTCTCTCTCTCTCTATATATATATATATATTTCTCTCTCTCTCTCTCTCTCTCTATATATATATATATATCCTTCTCTCTCTATAATCTCTCTCTCTCTCTCTCACGCCTTATATATTCTTCTCTCTCTGTCCTCCTCCTCCTCCCTCCTCCCTCTCCCTCCTCCCACTCCCTCCCACTCCCTCCCTCCCTCCCTCCCTCCCTCCCTCCTCCCTCCCTCCTCACCCTCCCTCCTCCCTCCCTCCCTCCTTCCTCCCTCCCTCCCTCCCTAATTTTTATATTGACTATATTCGTTCTTAAACTATCTAAAGAATAGATTACCAGTTGTATAGACTTTCGCCTCTCTTTCGTATCCATGTTGCCACTTTCATAATGCCGCGGTGCTGGAGTGAAGTGTTTGTGGATGGCAAGTAATTTTGTATTTAAAATTATTGTTTTCCAGGTGTGTGTGCGTGCATGCGCATCTTTGTTTGTGTGCGTGCGTGTATGTGCGTACGTGCGTGCGTACATACATTAGAATATGTGAACTTGCAGTGAAATATTCACGCTATAATATTTACTTCAATCACACATTATTTCTCTACAAATTAACTAGACATCGTTGATTTTATCCGTCAATCTCAGGGCATTCCTGCAGAAGACACTGTTAAGCCAGAAAACAGTGCTCGAGACTGCATTGCGGAAGAGCCAAGCAGACACCACCAAGGCGGAAATGGCGTTGCAGAATAACTTGACAGCCACAAGAACGCTCTACGGCAAGGTCAGTCAGACACACGCACGCTCGCTCACCCACTAATCTATAAATCTCAGTGCGAGTCTATCCGTATGATGTTACCTATAGACGACCACATTTCTTAGCCGATCCAATCGAGCGCACCTTTGCACCATTATCCAGGGGAGGAGGTAATCAATACTACTGGCATAACAGGCCCGTAGCCAGGGGGGTTCACGGGGTTCACGTGAATCCCCCTTTTTGTGAAAGTTATCCAAAATGTTAAACTCCCCCTCAAAATTACATCTTTAAAATGTGAACCACTAATTGTATTCCATGTTTCTCAAAAGGGTTACCCCCTCCTAAAAACTGCTGGATTGTGTTCAAGCATTACAAGGAATGCCAAGAAAGCCTGATTTGTGCAGATGATAAAGGGAGAACCGTTATCTGTTAAGGGATCATCACTGAATGTATGGAAGCCTGGCTGAGGGGTCTGTCCCCAATGCCGTGTGTGAAAATGGCAGTCACTAGAGGAATTTGTGCAAAGGACCACTGCATCCAATTAACCAAGCAGAAGGACTATCCCTGGGTCTCCTGTTTATGAAAACGCATGGGGTAACAAATACACAAAAAGCCAGTTTTACCCCAAACGTAAAATTATGAGTCCTAATTGTAGTCACTCAGAGGTGACAGGTGCAGACAAAATACTGGTGAATGAACGGGGTGAGGATGATTTAACAATTATGAACACATAAATTAAGCCATATCAACTAATTCATTATTTCTCATCAGAACTCTGATAAAAAGTGAACGAAAGGTGCGGCTTTTTACGTTTAGTATGCTGATTAAAGTAACTACCGAATGTCAAAGAGGCTATTTTCAGCAATCAACAACTTAAGTTGTGTAGCGCGTGTATTTCTTACAAGCTGCAATCCCGGTAAACAAACTCATCTGGCTTAACACAAATCATATTTTCAACTATTGAGCTGGAACGCGAATTTCGATGAATAATTGTATTTAATAAATACAAAATAAAGTTTAGCTTCACCTATTTTTAAATTCGCGTGCTGATGAGAAATCGTGTAATTGTGTGGCTGTATGGTTGCCGAAATACTGTGGTTGCTAATTGCATGTTTGTAGATCTCAGAAAGGGGAGCCTTATCGCTGATGAGGAGGCAAGAATGTGTGAAGGGCCTTTATTATCAATTATTATGTCCATTTCGTGTTCCGTATAGTTGTAAAATACAGTTAGTGTTTCCTGGAGTCAGCGTGGTGTACAGGATATGGTACTTGACTGTTTTACATATAGAATTTAATTCAAATTCCACAAGAGGACAATCATTTTTCTAATCTTCTATTTACCCTGCATGTTTTATAAATATTTGTTAATTTACTAACTTAATTATGTTTATGATAAATTATGGAACGTTTGCACATCAGATCGGATAAGTATGTAATAATTCAGTGACAACCAGATTGTAAATGTCACATTATAACTGTTTATTATGAAAAATAACTTGGACACACCCACACTCCTTGGTGCTGCGTTTATTATATTAATATGAACATATTCAAAACAATTGCACACACGGCGAAGAGTTTCAAGTAAATAATTAAGTTATATTAACAACATACTATCAATGCGTGTTGGCTTTTATGAATACAATTGGGTGTAAATTAGGCTTAATCAGGCAACAAAATGGGACTAATCTCCACAGATCACATGTGTCCCACTTTGTTTGAAAACGCACCCCCAAAACGACTTCGTTGTGGGCCTGCTGGGGATGCAAATGTAGTGTTTGTATACAAGATGAAATATAATAAGACGAAACCACGTGGTCCACCAATCTCACACCCACTTCATTGTTCTTCCAGTTAGAAATGTAACCTTCTGCATATGAGCCACAACGTGAACATACGGGGCCCTCCGCATTGTGAAAAAATATAACCCCACATGAACTTGTGGTGCCCCTGGAGTCTGAATTGGTAAAATGTGAACCCCCATTGTGAAAAGCTGGCTACGGGCCTGCATAGATACGAAGCCGCTGTTTTACACCTCGTAGGATAACATTTAAAGCTTTTTATTCAATATTACGTGTATTTACGCGACTTAGAACAATCGCAGAAGGACATGTATTTACATTGTTAATGTAATGAAATCCCAGGTTCGTTATTAACAGAGCCGCAACACAACACTTGGTGGGCCACTCTGCTCTGGAATGTGCAGGTCCGTAACCAGTTACGAACCCACCTCGAACCCTCGCATATACCCTTACCCACCCCCGTTTTCCCGCTAAACCAGCTGCATAGCAATCAATAATTCTTGTACTTGTTCAGTGAAATGTGTTCATAATTAAATAAAAAACCAAATACGATAACTTTAGTTTGGGAGGTTCGGACTAATTCCATGCAAAAACCAGCCGACCCCCCCTCTCGAACCCTTCATAACCATCTCCGTTCTCCCGTTAAACTACCTGCATAGCAATCAATAATTAATCTGAGCTTTTCAGTGAATTTTGACCAGAATAAAAACTTGTAAATATGATACATGTTTATTTGGGGGGAGTTTTTACGAACCACCTCCGAAAACGAACCCCCACGGTCGGAACCCTCATACCACCTCCGTTTTCCCGCTAAACCAGCTGCATAGCAATCAGTAATTACTTTTAGCTCTTCAATGAAAGTTGCATAGAATTAACGAATCCCCGCTTGCAATCCTTCTTGGGACCTCTGTTTGCCGCAAAACTACCTGCATAGCAATCAATAATTAATTTTGGTTGTTCAGTGAAAATTGCTTAGAATCACAGAATTATAACCTGCAAATATGGTAACTTTTTTGGGGGGTTCGGCTACCCGCTCTGAAAGCGAACCCGCTCGAAACCTTCATCCACACCCCGATTTTTAGATGAACCAGCTACATAGCTATCATTAATTTTCTTAAGCTGTATAGTGAAATTTCATAAATCAAACCTGCAAATAAGAGGAGGGGTGTTCTGACTAACTTCATTTTGATGAACCTGCTCCTAAAAACCCCGCCCGAACGCCAAAGGCGCTCCGTCCCCCGAAGACTAGCTCTTCGCTTACGGTCGTTTTTCCATCTAGTGAAAAGACAACGTCCTCGCCATTTTTGAACAAAAATGAATGAAAATAAATGTGGTCAACGCATTGACTCCTTTTCGCCAGGTATGCATTGCCTTGAAGTAATTACTGTTTTATTGCATACTCATTCGATGGTTGATGTCTGCGGACACTTATTCGGTCCTCTTTGAAATGGGTTGCGCATAGTGTAATTTATAATAAATATTTCAATGGCATGCACTATATTACTCACATCAAATTGGTCGTGAAGTCGAATATATAATACCTTGGTCTACTTTAAAAACATCGGTCTGCATATACTTACAGGTTCTTACAGGTCCTCTTCTGGCTTCTAGGCTGTGATGCCTCTTACGCCAGCTCTGATGTTTGTCGTCAGACTATATGGTGCGCATGCGTTTGACGAGTTGTTTCATAATAGGGGTGGGGCTGTATAATCGAGCTTAATTGGGTGGTTTTTCCACAATTTGTATAATTTTCCCTCAAAGGACTGGACTGATTGAGCCTCTACCACAGACTGTGGGAGGCTGTTCCATACACCTGTACATCGGTTGTATAAATTAATTGTTTTTAATGTTTAACCGACAACGTCCTTTGACTATTTTTAGGTGATGCCCTCACGTACATGATTCAGTATCCCTCAAAGTTATAAAGTTCGATGTCACAGCTGTATCATATTTGTCTGTTAAAATCTTATATATTTCAATCATGTCTCCTCTGAGGCGACGATATGACAGAGTTGGTAATTTAAGTCTTTGCAGACGTTCGTTATATTCAAGATCTTTAAAACCTGGAATTAATTTGGTTGCTCTACGCTGAACATTTTCAAGAGCTGTAATGTGTTTCATTAAAAACGGAGCCCATACTTGATTTGCATATTCAATATGTGGAAGGACGAGATATTTAAAAACAGTAGAAAAACACTGTTCATCCATGTAATCAAAAGTGCGACGAATTATCCCCACCATTGAATTGGCTTTATTATTTTTTTCCCGACATATGTGCCTCGAAGTTAAGTGATGAGTCACAAGTGACGCCAAAATCCTTCACCTTATCCGTTCTTGCCAGCGTTATATGATTAGGTCCCAGTGTGTAGCTGTCATTTCTTATGGTTGATGATCCTACTCTCATATGGCTGCATTTGTCTGGGTGGAATTTTAAGAGAGATTCATATGTCCAAAGTTCTGCATGGGTAAGATCTTGTTGAAGCTTTGTACAATCTTCAGCGGTGTAAATTGGATGGAAGAGTTTCATATCATCCGCAAACAGGAATATTTCAGAGCTCTTTATAACATCAGGTAAGTCATTAATAAATATAACAAAAAGTAGGGGACCAATCATCGATCCTTGTGGTATACCGCTGATGACATCTTGCCAATCTGAATAAGAATTATTGACCCTTACACGTTGTCTTCTGTGGGCCAACAGAGCAGCAACCCAGACTAGAATTTTTCCTTGAATTCCATAGCTCTGGAGTTACTCTATAAGTCGTAGATGTGGAACTTTGTCAAATGCTTTCATAAAATCACAATATACTACATCAATGCATCCACTGTTATCTAGTATCTCCGTCCATGAGTCCAGTATTTTAAGTAATTGGAGAACTGTAGACCGCCCTTTGATGAAACCAAATTGTTTGTTACTCAACAGGTCATTATCTTTCAAGTGTTTAGTGATGGTATCTCTGACTATGCCCTCCATTATTTTGGCCGGTAGTTATGTGCTTGATTTTTGTTTCCTTTCTTATGAATTGCAGATATGTTTGCTATTTTCCAGTCTTTGGGTAGTATGCCTGTATTCAGCGACGTGTTAAAATTATGGATAGTGGAGTGCTATTACTCTCTGCCAATTCGTTTAGGACACGAGGATGGAGGCCGTCAGGTCCTGGTGATTTGAATATTTTTAGTTTCTTTAGCTTTAAAGCCACTATCGATGGAGTGACAGTGCAAGATTCAACTTTGTTATGACATCTTATTGGCTCCTCCGGAATGTCTCCTTCTGGCTCTCTCGTAAATACGGAAGAGAAATGATTTGCCTGTGCTTTTTCCAGATCTGTCTTTGTCAGATCATCCTTGTCTTTGCTTTTTATTAAGTTCGGTATTCCCATTCTTGTGTTCATTTTCGCCTGCGCATATTGCCAGAACTTCTTGGGATTCTGTTTTATTTGATTTATGACATCTTTTACATGTAGTTTCTGAGCCTTCCTTGTCAGTCTCCTGACCTGATTTCGGAGTCCACAAAATTCCTGATAAGTTTGGGCATCTTTGGAGAGAAGACATTTTTTCCACAACCTGTTTTTTCTTTTGATTTTGGTTCGGATTTTCACGTCCAATGGAACTGGGTATTTTCTGGCTCTCTCTGTTATCATCTTCTTTGGTATGCATTTTTCTTCTGCATATCTAAGTTTAGAAGTAAAGATATCCCATTGAGTTTGCACATCCTCCTGGTGATATCTGGACAGCGGGTGTTGTTAGGAATATATATATATATTCCTAACAACCCATGCTGACAAGATATGTATATATATATATTCCTAACTATATATATATATATATATATACAGCGTATATATATATATATACATATATATATAAAACGAACCCCCCCTCAGCAAAACCTGATTACGGGCTGGTTTCATGAAGCATATACATAAAGTTACGCAATTACTTAGCGTCACGTGTTTTGCATAACTTCTATGTTTGCTCATATTAAACAAAATCGCGTAATTTACTAAGACAATCATCTTAGCGTTAAGAGGCGCGCGATAGTGTAGTGGTTAGCACATCCGCCTGACATGCCGGCGACCCGAGTTCAATACCCGGACCGGGCAGGTATGGTATATTTGGTGTAAAAACCTGGCTCTCAACATTGGGGACTGTGTATCCCTCGTGACTCGGAGATCACGTTAATGTCGGTCCTGTCTCAATTTGGGACGTAAAAGAACCACTGAGGACGACAAGCACCCTGGCAGTGACCACCCTCAGTGCCAGCATAAAAAGGTCGGCTTGGCGATAATGTTCTGAAAAAGGCTGACTAGTTGAATGAGACCTCATAAGATCATAACATTGTAACCACAATAATACAGACTAGTCAGTTAACAGAACGCCCTGGTGTGGCAACAATGTTTGTATTCGATAACTAATGCTCTCTGGCTACACGACCACACGTCGTTCTGGCAACCATTACAATTATCACCTTCCGCGCAGATTTCCAAACTTTGTGTAGTAGCCATCTATGCTGCTACTCCTCGGCCAATGGCACTGCTAGCCAACCGTGTGGCTCCCCTCTGGCCTCCATCTCCCGTACTCTACTCTCCGAGCTGCACCTAACAACTGCCGCAGTCTACTCGATCCCAACGCAGAGCTCCATGATGTCAATTCCAGTCATGGCCGCGTCAAGTCTATTTTTAGACGCCACACCTGGCTAGTTGCTTAACAACTCGTTATGTACGTTGCACTAGGCTGACATTCTGCAGTCCGGCCACCGTGAAACTAATTAAACTCTAATTACAAAACTAGGATATATTTTTGCTTTCAAAACTACAAAAATTGCTTCTGTTTATGTTACAATTTGTTCCAATATGTCCCTATGTTTGGCACAACGGTCCTGGGCTAAATTATAGGAGGGCTAATATAGTGACTTCACATCCAACCAGGTTTGGTTATGTCCCCCCCAGGATAATGGTGCAAAGTTTCATTCGAATTGGCCATGAAATAAGGCCAAGTATAATTTTTTGTTTCAGATATCAAAAAATGTAATGGGTAAGTGAAGACACTGAAGGTGTTATTGCAAGAAGATAAAATAAGTATAGTTGTACACTAAGTATTGTTGGTGTCACGGAGTTGACGTACTCAGCAGTGGTGTTCACAAACTTAGTGCATTCCGTATAGATAGTTGACACTCTTTGCTTTATCGTTTTCTTGCCACATTTTACTCGTTACTTCTTCATGTATTCAAACATGTCAGCCATCACGACATTCTGTCTTTTCCATATTTAGGTGAATGACCTGGGGAAGTCAGTCCTACTGAAAGATGTGAAAATGAAGGAATTAGAGGAGCGTCTTACACTTGCTCTTCAGGAAAACAGACCTGCCATCGAAAGAAGACACAGAACGCCGTCAGAGGGCCGCAGAATTGCTAGTAGTTCTTCGTTTGAAGCAGACATGCCACCGCCCTCTACATCGTTACATATTAAGTTTGATAAAGATCCAAACATATTGTCGTCGAGAAAAAAGTTGACAGCTATTTCACAATCAGGTGCAAAACCTAAAGAGGTGAAATTTAATGAGAATGGTATGAAGTGGATAAGAAAAATCAACATTCAAAAGCAGTTGGGAGAGAAAAAAATGAATGAAAGATCGAGCCAAGCATGTGTTGTCATGTAAACCCATTTGAAGGAACCATTAAGAGATAATGATGACACTGAGTCAGTGAGAATGGTTGCCTTAATTGCATGTTGTGTTGTCGTTTTAAAACTGCAACTACTTTAGTTCTTCGCTAAGATGGTTGTCAATGTCCAAATCTGTGATGTGTGATTAGTTGACAACAAACAATATGCACAACTCATATCTGTGGTGTAAATGTTTATTGATTTCTATTGATTTCAATAAACACATTTTGTGATTAGTTGACAACAACCAATCTACACCACTCATATCTGTGGTGTGTGATTAGTTGACAACAAACAATCTACACCACTCATATCTGTGGTGTAAATGTTTATTGATTTCTATTGATTTCAATAAACACATTTTGTGATTAGTTGACAACAACCAATCTACACCACTCATATCTGTGGTGTGTGATTAGTTGACAACAAACAATCTACACCACTCATATCTGTGCTGTGTGATTAGTTGACAACAAACAATATACACAACTCATATATGTGGTATGTGATTAGTTGACAACAAACAATCTACACCACTCATATCTGTGGTGTGTGATTAGTTGACAACAAACAATGTACACAACTCATATCTGTGGTGTGTGATTAGTTGACAACAAACAATCTACACCACTCATATCTGTGGTGTGTGATTAGTTGACAACAATGTACACGACTCATATCTGTGCTGTGTGATTAGTTGACAATAAACAATCTACACAACTCATATCTGAAGAAGATACAGACAATTGCTTTGGGGGGAAATGTAAAAAAGATTTAGGGACACCTGTTTTCAGAAGTATGTGTAAGGTAGAAATGGTTTAATAGTCACATATATACACAACTGTACTATAGTAACTGTATTGTAATAACAGCACAGCAGAATGTTATTAACACATTGTTTTTTTTATACATCTTGCAATTTTCATCATGCAACATTGTCCTCACCACTGTATACCAGGCCGATATCTTTTGTATTTATTAAATTGTAATACGGCCTACCTGCCATTATCTTATTTAGTTAAACGTAAAGTTTAAACAAACCTGACAAAACAAACACAAAAGCAGCACGTAGTCCAAGTCTTGGCGCTTCTGTTTATGAGTGAATTTTTACAACCAGAGACCATCACACAAATACCAGACAGTAGTAATACATATACCTTACATGCATTAAACAGACTAACTCAATAACAACTCTGGGCATTGTTTGTAAATAACATGTTGGGGCCAGCTTGTTGGCATGGATTATGTGAGAGTGAATGTATACTTTCTCAGTTGTTGGTGTATCAATGAATAAATTAAATGTAATTAATTTGGCTGATTTACTCTACCTGCACCTGCATTGTTATTTTACATACTGAATAATTCTTACAGAACAGTGTTGAAGATACAGTGCATCAAAATTTTACTGAGAATGATTGATATTTAGAAGAAATAACAAATCTACAGTACACCCAAGTAGTTGATGCTAGACACAGAAATGTCAGTCTACAGAAAGGCATCTGACAGTAAGTAACCGATTGTTCACCAGCAACCGACTATGTTTGCTAAACAGTTTGTAAAAGACTATATACATACTCCACTGGGACTGAAGCTAGGAGATAGGTTGTACTACCAAATACTCCACTGGGACTGAAGCTAGGAGATGGGTTGCACTACCAAATACTCCGCTGGGACTGAAGCTAGATGAGCTGCACTACCAAATACTCCGCTGGGACTGAAGCTAGGAGATGGGCTGCACTACCAAATACTCCACTGGGACTGAAGCTAGGAGATGGGCTGCAGTACCAAATACTGCACTGGGACTGAAGCTAGGAGATGGGTTGCACTACCAAATACTCCACTGGGACTGAAGCTAGGAGATGGGCTGCACTACCAAATACTCCACTGGGACTGAAGCTAGGAGATGGGCTGCACTACCAAATACTCCACTGGAACTGAAGCTAGGAGATGGACTACACTACCAGATAATCCACTGGGACTGAAGCTAGGAGATGGGCTGCACTACCAAATACTCCACTGGGACTGAACCTAGGAGATGGGTTGCACTACCAAATACTCCACTGGGACCAAAGCTAGGAGATGGGTTGCACACCAAATACTCCACTGGAATTGAAGCTATGAGATGGGCTGCACTACCAATTTCTCCACTGGGACCAAAGCTAGGAGATGGGTTGCACTACCAAAAACTCCACTGGAACTGAAGCTAGGAGATGAGCTGCACTACCAAATACTCCATTGGGACTGAAGCTAGATGGGCTACACTACCAAATACTCCAATAGGACTGATGTAGTGTTTGAAAACAATATAAAATACCAAAGCTGTCCACATATTTTTACCACTGTCTACAGCCAAGTACTCATTTATACAGCTGAGTAAACTGAAGCAACATGGTACGAATGACACTACTCAAATTTTAAAATGTTTAGAGTTCTTGCTACTCTGCGAGTCCACGAGATGTTACAAATGTAATCCCTGTGTTGGATGGTTTTACTTCCTGTGGCTTTAGATACAAAGCACATGTGACTGCAGCTTTTTTTAGTCTCTTCTGAAACATAGAAAATGTGGGATAAAAAACATTTCCCAGATATCAAAGTGACAGCAAGTGGACTCAAACCCCGGCCCTCTTGACTGTGCCCCTTTCACACAACAACACATCAGGTTTTGACAATTTAATTTTATTCAGTCTACTTCATTCTCCTCCATGTCCTCCTGTCCTCCACTCCCCTCCTTGTCCCAGTCCTTCATGTTCGCTCCCATCATGAAGTCTTCCCGCAGGATGCTCCATTTCGGGTCTTCCTCTTCCTCCGTCCCCTGCACATCCTGCACACAGCAACAAGTCAGGTTCACAGCCTGCATACAGCAACACGCCAGGTTCACAGTCTGCACACAGCAACTTGCCAGGTACACAGCCAGCACACACATCAACATGTCAATTTCATGGCCTGCACACACATCAACATGTCATGTTCACAACCTGCACACACATCAACATGTCAATTTCATGGCCTGCACACACATCAACATGTCAGGTTCACAGCCTGGACACACATGAACATGTCAGGTTCACAGCCTGCACACACATGAACATGACAGGTTCACAGCATGCACACACATGAACATGTCAGGTTCACAGCCTGCACACAGATCAACATGTCAGGTTCACAGCCTGCACACACACCAACATGTCAGGTTCACAGCCTGCACACACATCAACATGTCAGGTTCACAGCCTGCACATAACCTGCATACACATCAATATGTCACAGCCTGCACCAGGGTCCATACACAATGACAGATACCAAAAGGAAAATTCAAGGCTATTTAATTGAGAATGAATTGCCACGAGACCATTGACCGCGACCTACTGCAACAGATGGAGTGACATCAAAATGCTAACAACTATCATATCTGGGTGGAATGCTTTGACTGCCTCATATATATATAAACCATCAATAGTGTCCTTTGTCGGGAGAAACCAAAATTATTGCCCGATACCTCTTCATTGGATACATTATGCAGCATGTTTTCAAAATATTTCACGGATAAGATTGTTTACATTCGATCACGTTTTGTTATTAATGACGTTGATTACAAGTTTACTGAACAGCCGGTTGTTGATAAGACACTGCAATGTTTTACACCTGCAACTACAAGTGAAGTTTGCACTTTCAAACAAGTGTCCTAACAGATCGTGTGGTCTTGACCCTTTTCCAACATTTCTACTGAAGAGTTGCATTGATCAACTGGTTTATCCTATTACAAAAAATTTAAATATGTCAATGCAGGATGGTGTTGTTCCACACAAATTCAAGCAAGCTCTTGTCAATCCTGTTATTAAAAAACAGTCTGTCCAAAAATGACCTGAAAAATTACCATCCTACCTCAAATCTTAATTTTCTGTCGAAAGTATTGGAGAAGGTTGTTGCAAATCGACTCCATGAACACATCTATTCACAGCATTTATCAAATGATCTACAATCTGCATATAAGCGATTTCATTCTACTGAGACGGCTCTTCTTAAAATACATAATGATACATTGTATGCAATATGGATAATTGCAAATTGACTGCTCTCACCTTACTAGATATATCAGCTACTTTTGATTCAATAGATCACAACATTCTTTAGTATATCTGGCATGGCTCTTCAGCGGTTTAGTTCATATTTTTCAGACCAATACCAAAGCATTAACATATCTGGCTCACTGTCTTGTCCAGAACATCTTCCATTTGGTGTCCCACAAGGTTCTGTCCTTGGCCCTGTTCTGTTTAGCTTATACACTACATCCCTTAGTCGAGTCATAACTAATCATAACATAAATCATCATTTGTATGCTAACGACACACAGGTGTATATATCACTTTCACCAACTGACACACAGACATCTCTATCAACTTTAAATGACTGTCTCAATGACATCTTGCTGTGGATGGAAGCAAGTAAATTGAAACTAAATCCAGATAAAACTGTTTTAATTATTATTGGCACAAAACAACAACGAAACAAGGTTGTTAACTACTTTCGAGTTAAATTGCTTGGTAATGATACATCACCATCAGATACTGTTCGTAATCTAGGTGTTATCTTTGACAGTGATTTCTGCTTTAAGCAGAACATTTCTCAAGTATGTAAATCCTGTTTCTACTATATACGTGATTTCCACCGAATTCAGCATCATTTGTCTTTATCTACTGCTAAAACAATATCAGTATCTCTAATTAGCAGTCGCCTTGACTACTACAACTCTCTCCTAAACGATATTGCTAAAAAGGACTTAGCTAAACTCCAACGTGTGCAGAATTGTTTAGCACGTGTAGTACTAAAAGCACTTCGTTTCTCACCATCTCTGCCACTACTTAGACAGTTGCATTGGCTTCCAGTTACACATTGAATACAATTCAAATTAACCACTATCAGATATCGTACCCTTTCTACGCAACACCCATCCTATTTGTTTAGTCTCCTTCGTTTTTCCAATATCCCCAGGAATTTCAGATTATCTGTTTCATTACGACTTTTTGTTCCGAAAACCAAGCTTAATATCGGCAAACATGCTTTTTCTGTAGCTGCACCCACAATCTGGAATCAACTCCCTATCGCTTTAAAATCATCTGAGACTATAAATACCTACCGTAAACAACTAAAGACTTATTTATTTGAAATTGCATTCCCACCCTAACCTTCGGCGGTCCCCTACTCTAATGACGACTCTTGCCTGACGATTTTTGTATGTTGCACCTCTGAGCTCAGATTCCTGGGGATTTAGGCGCTATAGAAGTTTGTCATTATTATTCTTATATATATATATATATATGAGTTGATCATGAGCAACTAAATCTAAGTATGTAACACCCATACAACATTTTAAGGAAGATCAATCTGAATGAACAGGAAGCTGGGCATCATAAAAAGGGGTCCACAGGTAACTGTTGTGCAATACAAGCAGCAGATAAGCTGAATCACCTCCCCTGCTAGGGGTGGGGGCTACTGATGAACAAAGACTCCCAGTCAGTGGACAACTATAGCCAACAGCAGTGCCATGGATTATGCAAAATAAGCAGACAAGGCAACCTGTACTGGCTACCAGTGAACAAAGACCAGAGGCAGAGCATAATCAATGCTTTTCAAGGCTGCATGCCAGTATTCAAGGATATCAAGGCCTTGAATTGGGAGTGATGTATTTCAAGGTATTCAAGGCCCCATTTGGACCCTGACCTGCACACAAACACACACCAACATGTCAGGTTCACAGCCTGCACACACATCAACATGTCAGTTTCATAGCATGTAGTCCATGAGATATGGCAGCTGTGTGTTCAATAAGCTTTTACTAATAAACTACTGGCATGATATTTTTGATAATGGTTAGTTTGTATTAGCTCTTTTATGTACACAACCAACCAAAAATGCTCTGATTCCCTTTAAATTCTGCATCTTTTTTAAAATTAAATACAAACCTTCGCGTGTGATAATCCGATGTAGTTATAAAATGAAATAAACACAAACGTTTTACCATCAAATAAAACTATGTCCATAATGCCAAGATGACAGAAGTTGGCAAAATACATGAATAGGTCCATTTCCCAATGCAATGATTGCAAGATAAAGTGAAGCCAATAAGTGTCCAACTCACACTGATGGCTGTAGTCTGAGTCTGGTATGGGTCTGTCACCACCTTCGCAGCAGTGTTCTTGAGCACATCAAGGAACTGTCCCTTGGTCATTTTTTGTAACGCAGAGTCCCGTCGCCTCACAGAAGAACCAGCCTCTTTCAGCTTCTCTTCAACCAGCTTTTGTTGCTTTCTGACAGCGTTAAACAGCTGTATGACACCTCTACAGATTAAACAATATGTCACATTAAACAGCTGTATGACATTACTGCAGATTAAACAATATATGGCCTTAAACAGTTTTATGACTAACATCACTGCAGATTAAACAATATATAACATTAAACAGACACATGACATCTCTACAGATTAAGCCACCTACTAGACCTGCCCAACAAGTACTATGGTGGACACCAGCTGGTCAGAGAAGATGACCAAGAATGAACTGCCACCAGACCATCGACAACGACCTAGAGCTGGTCAACAAAGGATGTACCTAGTGATGTCAGAATGCTAGTCAATAACAGATCTGGGTGGAATGCTTTGACCGTCTTACTGACTTACACGTCTAAAGATGTGGGATCCGCTAACTAAGTGTGCATTACTTTCTTTCCTGTTACAATCTTTCCTGTTACGTTATGACCTCAACCTTTTCCCTGTTTCTTTCTTTCCTATGCAGTATGATATTTCTTAAGCTTACTTTGTGGCCACCCTCTGCAGTTTATGCTCTTGCTCTTTGTCTGTTGCTTCAGGCTTCACGCGGCTCAGGTTTTCCCATGCCTTTTTCTGCAAAACCAACAGTGTCATGAGTTCCTAGGGCTGGGCTCAGTTACACCAAATCATACCAAATACTTTTCATTTGTCATTTCAATTATTATTACAATTTTAAAATGTTTAAATAAATTACAATTACACTACCAAGTTTTCAATTACAATTACAGACATGTTAATAATACCTACCTGGTACTAAAAAGTGTATCAGTGATATGGCATGCACACACGACAGGTCTGTAGAGTTGAACGGATTAACAATAAAGTAGAACTGATTGAAAACTATTTTTCTTAACTTGAGTACAATTTATAGAAACAAATTAAATTGTAATGGAAGTCACTAATGAGGTGCAAAGACAATTTTGTGTATTGAAATATGTTTTCTGCATGTTGATGACAGTGAAAAACAATAATATCCACAGTTGCAAATAATTAAAAGGCGATAATCTTCTTTGTTAAATTATGCCAGGAAGTCCACAATAAAATGTATGTGTTGCTCTCAGATGAGACAGTGGTAAGAACGGCTAGAATCTTCTTCTGAAGAAGTGTGGTCATTCAACTCACACAGCCTCTAGGTAGACCAGTAGCCTGGTGCTAGCTTGCAGCCTGGCTAAAGAACAAAGGAGGTACTTATGGCCACTGACAGGTGCTAATTCACCCAGAGAGTAAATAGTAGTTATGAACACTGCTAGGGTTCACACATTACCAGGACATGTTGTTTTCTTCATAAATTATCATCCTTAGGGGAATGACACCTTGACATTCAGATCACAACTTTGGCACCGGGTATTTTTATGGCTTACCATTTTGTAGATTGAAAACAGTCTGCTGAACAGCTGTTTTTAATAGTTTTTTTAGATAGTGTGTGATGTTTGAAAACTGTAATTGATCATAACTTTTGTAATTGTTTTGATTACATAAAATAATCAATTACAATTACAGAATAATTAAAAACAGAATCTAATACAGTTAAGCAGTCTTGACTCGGAGATCACGTTAATGTCGGTCCCGTAAAAGAACCACTGAGGACGACAAGCACCCTGGCAGTGACCACCCTCAGTGCCAGCATAGAAAGGTTGGCTTGGCGATAATGTTCTGAAAAAGGCTGGCTAGATGAATGAGACCTCATAAGATCATAACATTGTAACCACAATATATACAGACTAGTCAGTTAATAGAACGTTGCCGAGTGCTGGAAACAACCAGGAAAGCATTTGTCTGTGATCAACTACAATTACATAATGGGACCCACCCTGAACTCTCTCCTCATTCTCACTGAACAACAGGAAACAATTTAAAAATTAAGTTTCCATAACATCAACATTATTGAATGTTTGAAAAAGTTATCAATGTTTATCTAAAATAAGCTAATAACGTTGAATGAGTTATTATCTTCACAAACAATACAAGAACTTTACACAAATACAGAGCTTAAAATAACTAAATTAAAATCACATTATTTTAGCAACCAATCTATCACAAGTTTCACAACAAACCTTCAGCCTTTCCTCCCGTTGATTGTGTATTAATTTATTTGTCAATGTAGCATCATTCGTCTTTCTTGTTCGCTTGATTGCTGCGTCTGCATCATCTTCTCCACTGGTCTCTGCGTCAACATCTTCCTGTTTGCGTTTTGCAGCCAATATAGATTTATCTGTTTTGGCTTTTGCCAAGATAACCTTGTGTTTGGTGGGTTTCTTTCTAAGGATGCCTGATATTACTGTTGCAAGTGATCCTGTTGTTGTCTTGACACTGAGTCCATCCTCAGTCCCATCGTCTGACTGCTCACAGTCTGCATCACTGGCTGTTCCTCTCTCAACACTCTCTATCTCTGAAACAAAAACAACATGTTAACAGAGAAAACACAGGTGCTCAAGAAGGTTTGCTGATAATGCAAATAACAAACAATTCCTATCTGAACAAAGTGCACTTTTTACTTGTCAGTAGGATGTACAATAGAGCATGCTTTGAGTGCCCACCATTCAGCCTAACAGTATCAGTCTCTCGCAGCTATGAACAAGAAAAATGTGAAGAACAAAATAATTGATTAACAGTACATTTACATCAAACATGTGTACAGTCACCACCATATTTCGCATGTGACGTTATATTGAGGTCTATATATAACGCTATCTCATGTGTGGTAGTGGGCAATTGTGTTCTTTCTGCATCATTATTGCTTTTGTTTAATTTTTAAGCATGTGTTCTGACAAAAGGTAAGAATTTTGTAGTTCTACATTGTTATGGTTGACTCACGTTGAGTATCATTGGTGATATACGCAATGAATTATACATATAACATATCAGTATTATCAGAATGCATGGACATGACATACATGTTTATTGATTTGTTTATGGAATTTTGATAATTTGTCAAGTTGGCTCAAATGAGTAGATATCAAGGACCAAGTGTATGGACTCGTAAAGTCCCGATAATAACGTCCCAAGGCAAGTGGGACATTGGATGATTGGACTATATCATTCATGCCATGGGCATGGCATTTACTTAACCCACGCCATATTAATGAAAATTTGGCGGAGATACACCTTTGCCCATTTTTGCCCCAAGCTCGAACGTAGCGGTACCCCATGTCCGGCAACGAATGTCTTCTATTATCGCTCACATACCCGGCGTACACATTATTACAATCGTGTATTCTGAAGTTGTGTTTTAGCCATGCATTTGTTATTCGTGTTTACATATGCACAGACATGCTATCATGTATTACATGGTGGACATTATATGAATATTTTAAGTTTATTTTCATGTTATAATCGTGCAAAATAAATAACAAATGACAACAAATAAATGACAACCCCTCCATAAATTAGACATCTAATGTACTTCTAATTACACTGCATTGATCTTGCTGTAACTAACTGCATGTATAAACATTGCCTTGGTGGTGGTTTTTTTGGTTGTTTTTTACTGTATCTTCCTAGAAGTATTTAATTTGTAGATGAATATATATCATGATTTCACATTTCCTGGTGTTGGTACAGTGCAACATTTTGCTTCAGCGGTGATTGATATGCATGCTTTTTCAACATTTTATTTTCGAATGCTGCAAGCAATGAAATGCGGTGCTTTCTAAAAAAAACAAGGTGCGTCAAACAGGTTGTTGAAATCTGTTCTAAACGACTTAGAAACGCCAGTTTCTCGCTGGATGTAAAACACTTGGACTCATCAGCAAGCTGGTCACCTGCCCCTCTGATACATGATCGAAGATAAGAGTGTTCACATCTTGGACATGAATATTCACTACCAGCAACTCGTGTCATTCTGCCAGGAGTCATGCAGAAACATCAATGAGTTAATGAGTGGGACGAGTACGCCTATCTTTGGAGATGCTACTCGCATCAAGAAGGACAAGGTGTTTGAAATGCTGACAACGCTTTCTGATGTAGATGCAAATGCGGAAGTGATTCTTCATATCCTACTTCCAGCCATGTTCTCTGCAAACGGATCTTTGCAGATACAACATTACATCAGATAATTCAAAGTTGCATAGCAATATATGTATATTATATATATATATATATGTAATGTTGTACATGCATGCTGTGTAGCGGAATGCTTATTGTTGCTTGCAATAGTTGGCTATCCTTCTCACTTTACTAATTTTACGCACACGCACACATGCGAACACACACACAAACCTACATATAAAATATGTTTACATAATTATATGGTGCAAGGCCAAAGCAGAATGTTTACATTAATGCATGCAATATCTGGCAAATATGTTTATACTCTCACACACATTTTACTAACTTTGCATACATGACATGCATGCACGTACTCACTAACGTCCACATGATTTTGCTGGTATACTTGCCACTTCTAAAACATGTCAGATTTTTTGATATCCTCATAATGGAAACCATTAAAGCATATCCTCCAACCTGTGGGTAGCAGGCTTCCCAAGCTGGTTCAATGTGGAGTATGATAACGAGCCAGATATGTATATTGTGTAGACATACCTGTATATATATGGATGACGATTTGAAAGTGGGGGACCTGGAGACACTTTTGTAAGCTTTTCCAAAAGGTTAGTAGCTTAGTAAATTAACTTAATTTTATGTCTAATTCCTTTTGTAAATGACATTTAAAGGAAATACATAAAATATCAAGTTTTAGCTAAGTTGTTTGTATTATACAAGATTATTTTTTCATATTTCCTTCAGATCAAATAAACTGTCACACAAATTTATTCAATGGCCTTTACATAATTGTTTATAACTTCGCCAATTTTCATCACAGAGAGTTAAAACTGGTATGGCTGTTTATCTCTTAAATAGACCTTTCCAATGGTGTATCACATTTGCCAATCTGATGAATTATTGCATTTTCACCGACCTCCCTAGTAGAAGACGGGTAGGAATGGGCGATATTAGGTATATATAGTTAAAAGTAATACATTATCTCCTTACAAATTATCACGATATGTGGTGCTACACAGCAATAACAAATACCATCATGTTCTTCTTGTCCATCTTCCGAATTTGATGATTCGTACGACACTTCTATTGTTGAAGTCATATTTGCTTTACTCAGGAGACCCACGAGTATGTGATTTCTGCGCCCTCTATGGGGAAAGAATTTCTTTTTGCTATAAAGTGAACCATTTTCTCGCACGCAAGGGGGCGCAGCCGTTCTGCATCAGTAGTGTGTGGTGTGTGTATCTGTATTCTGACTGGCAAAATGTCCTATGGACACATCACGCCAGTGCACATGGTGGCTCTTATGGATTAAGTTTTTACATGCTGGGCTAGACTAATCTGGAACGAGTTCAATGATGTACTTGATACAATGCTTGGAGGTAGATAATTCCACTCTTTTATTGTGACTGGGAAAAAGCTGTTTCCAAATATGTTTGTCGAGTGCCTGATTTGTACTAACTGTTTATTATGTTTACATGAGCATCTGGTGTTGCGTTTGATGTATTGATCTAGTGGGATGTCTATGAGGTTATGTTCCATTTTATATAATATGCTAAGTCTTTGGGTTTTTCTTCTTGATCGGACGGTGTCCCACTGGAGGTCTTTAAGGAGTTGTGTTACCGTTCCTGCATGGCTCTCTAGAATAGTTGTTCTTGCACAATCTGGCGGCTTGTCTCTGGGTTCTTTCTATGAGTTTGATATTTCGTAGGCAATGTGGATCCCATGATGCTGACGCATATTCAAGTATAGGGCGGACAAGTGTTGTGTAGGCTATGGACTTGATACTTGGGTTGGGCATTTATTTTAATTTCTTCTAATAATTCCTAATGTCTTTTGTGCTTTTTGTGTGACTGAGTTGCATTGTATTGTCCAATTTAATGTATTTGATATATGTATGCCAATATAACAGTGTGATTCAACATATTTAAGTTGTCCGCAGAATGCGTAGAGATTTGGTGCCGGTTTTCTTGAGGCTATTGTCATTGTATAACATTTAGTGGGGTTAAATTTCATAAGCCAGGTGTGTTGCCATTTCTCAAGTTTGAGCAGATAGTTTTGGAGGACTGATGTGTCTTGGTCAGTTTTAATTGGTGAATATAACAGGCAGTCCTCTGCAAAAAGGCGAACAGTTGAGGAAAGATTGTCTGGCAGGTCATTTATGTAAAGTAGGAAAAGTAGGGGCCTCAGTACTGTGCCCTGTGGTACTCCAGAAATGACTTGAGTTGATGTTGACTTATATCCATTTATAATAACCTGTTGAGTCCTTCCTGTAGGGAAGCTATTTATCCATGACGATATTGGGCCTGTGATGCCATAGTGTTTGAGTTTGTGGATTAGCCTTTTCTGTGGAACTTTATCGAATGCTTTGGTGAAGTCAAGAATGGCCATATCTACAGATGTCTTCTCATCAAGGGATTTGCTTATGTCGTGGATTGTTTGAATTAATTACGTTTCAGTTAATCTTTTGGCACGGAAACCATGTTTCTGCTCTACTTCCTTTCTTAAAATTGCTGTTACATTGGCTTCTTTCCAGTTATTGGGGACTTGTCCAGAGTCAAGAGATGATTGGAAAATGTCATGTATTATTGGTGATAGATGAGAAGCATATCTGTTTAAAGGGAATAAAAACATGTATTGCTTGAATTTATGTTATATTACATCCTGCTATCTATTTCCACGTCCACCAAGCAAAAAAAATCAAAAAAATTCAATGAATTAGAAATTCCACATTTGATGCTGTACATCCGGACATTTTCGAATATGCATATTTTTGGCGCGCTTTTCGGGATGCCGAGATGTGACGTCACTTATGACTCAAACTCGCATCAGGCCGACCCTTTCCTTGCATTCAGAGCATGTTTATAAGTATAGCTTTTGGGTCGAAACGAGCGTCAGAATGAGTTATGGTGCAATTTTCCGACGTAATACAAACACTAGTCATCATAGAGGAACAAGCAGTTATCTTACGGTTCCACATGAATCCAATTTTATTCAAAACAACGTATGCGAATGGGCCTACAAGTCGACTATGTTTCGCGCGCCCGAGCTTGGGATCGTTTTCAGAATAATGATATCGAATGCAACCAACGGGAGATAATCTACACCAATAAACATACATAGCAAACATATATTATATCCAGCTACATAAAGTAACGTGTATAATCTCATAATATCACTAGAATATCGATATATGAAGGAGTTGTACAATTTACCATAACAACTTAAATCAGTTACAGAGTTTCCGCTGGTCCCGCTAGCTCATTGGGTAGGCGCGTTGGTTACTTGTCGTTTATTTTACAATCGGGCGACGCCGGTTCAATCCTGACAGCATGCAAACTATTCATTTTCTTTATACTTTTTTTTTATGTTTTCACGAAGTAATATAAACAAAATCATTTAGTATACTATGATGCACTGTTTGTAAATATTTTTTATTTTGTAGTAATTATTTATTCGCCACAAAAATGAAAATATGGTAATTATATAACGATGTTTCTAAATTTTATTTATCCAAACAAATATAATGTAATGGATATCTAATTTATTAATTGTAAATATATTGTACAGTAATATATTGTAATTATATATGTGAAAACAGATTGTGATCTGTCTGGATAAATACAATTTAGAAACATCGTTGTATATAATGACCATATTTTCATTTTTGTGGCGAATAAATAATTACTACAAAAATATAAGAAATATTTACAAACAGTGCATCATAGTATACTAAATGATTTGGTTTATATTACTTCGTGAAAACATAAACAAAAAAGTGTAAATAAAATGAATAGTTTGCATGCTGTCAGGATTGAACCGGCGTCGCCCGATTGTAAAATAGACGCCAAGGAACCAACGTGTTTACCAACTGAGCTATCAAGGCCGACAGAAATTCGCTGACTGATTTCAGTTGTTAAGATAAATTGTACAACTCCTCCTTCATACATCGATATTCTAGTGATATTATGAGTTTTTACACGTTACTTTCTTTAGCTGGATACGATATATGTTTGCTATGTATGTATATTGGTGTCCATTATCTCCCGCTGGTTGCATTCGATATAATTATTCTGAAAACGAGCCCAGGCCCGGGCCAAGCTCCGCGAAACCTAGTCGACTTGTAGGCTCATTCGCATTCATTGTTTTTAATAAAATTTAATTCATGTGGAACCGTAAGATAACTGCTTGTTCCTCTGTGATGACTAGTGTTTGTATTACAACGGATTATTGCATAACAACTCATTCTGACGCTCGTTTCGACCCCAACATTATCCATGTAAACATGCTCTGAATGCATAAAAAGGGCCGGCCTGCTGCGAGTGTAAGTCATGTGTGACGTTAAGATACCACGTGATCGCCTAGCTCATTAAATTTTTATTTTCCGCGGGATTCGCTACACAGACGGGTTTAAAATCGAATTTATGCTACAAATGTATTTTTCTGTATTTTTAAAATGTTCTCGAATGTTACATGCAATATTAAACTTTCTGTACACATGGACAACGGATTTTAGCTAATGCCTTGTTTTTATTTCCTTTAAGAACCATGGTGGAATCCCATCTGGTCCTTGTGATTCAGAAATGTTAATTTTGGAAAGTTTATCAAGTACTCCTTTAAGTGAAATTGTTAGTTTGGGGATTTCTCCATGTGGACTTCTGGCTATATCTGGTAGGGTGGAATTTCCTTCGTCTGTAAAGACACTTTGGAACTGATTGTTTAAGGCTTCTGCTTTATGTGTGTCATCACTAATGATGTTACCCGCAATGTTGAGGTCCCCAATACCCTGGTTATCCTGTCTAAGTTTAGAAATGAAGCGTGTGTGTGGGTGTGTGTGCGTCCGTGCGTGCGTTGTGCGTGTGTATGTGGTGCGCGCGCGCGCGCGTGTGTATGTTAATCAACATATATCCGTCCTGGTACACAATGAGTATACGAGAGTAGTGTATAGGATGATCTGGAGGGGTATCCAGAGGAGTTTTATGGTTATTTTTGAGTTATATTAGGGAGGTTTCGAAAGCCGCCCCCCTGAGCAAAGTGAGTAGTCACGTGACCGTATGTATGTGTGCGTGTGTGAATAATGTTTATAAACCGTGTATATAAGATATATGAAACTTTAAAATATGTGATGTATGTATGTATGTATGTATGAAGAATTAGTGCTAAGGGAATAACCGACAAAAACCACCGTTTGAAAGTTGATTAGGTTTTTAATGACGCCCCCTAACGAGGAGTGTAGAGAGGGTGTGATTATTAGTTGTGTATGAATGTACGTGTATGGGAGGGGAGTGTAGAGAGGGTGTGCATGAATGCGCGTGTATGAAAGAACTAACGAAACACAAGAATATACGAGTGCACACGTATTTTATTGATGAACGATACAAGCGTATAATATGAAACCGTGTTTTATTAAGCGAAGTACACGAACATCAAGACTTGTGGGTGAGTGAACACCACGACAGAGGTCGTGAGCTTAGGGGTCAATACGACCACGCCAGTGGCTCGCGGGATGATGATGATGGTACGACTTACGGGTGAGTGAACACCGCGTCAGAGGTCGTGAGCTTACGGGTGTGTGACCACCGCGCCATAGGCTCGAATCGTTAATGACGATGATGATGATATCTGTTCGTTAATGAAACACGGTTATCGCAGTTGTTTAAGCCAATCGAATACGCGGCAATCGTTTGCTACCAGATCAGTGCCGAAACCTTTTACGAAATCCTTCATGACAAGTCCACGACATCGAAACATGAGATAAGCAACACAGTATTGTCCGCAAACGTTAGACACGGGACTCTGCAGTCTCTTAGAATTATGAGTCCACGTTACACAATGTTTATTCAAGAAACGTCGAAACTCGACGTGCCGTGGCGGCAAGCCGTAAAAGCAGAAGTATTCGCCGCAACCGTTGGCGTCTACGTAGATCGCTATCCAATGTTCTCCGGGTTTACCCGCGTCGTGCGTGTTGCACACGAAGGCGACGGGGTAAGCGTCTATCTGGAGTTCGAGGAGCACGTCTTTGGGTACGATCCCGCGCATGATGACACGGGCGTGCGTATCGCGGGTGAGTAGACGGACGAGCTGCATGGTTTCCATCAGTTGTCGTAGATGACGTTACGATTCCTGTCGATCTCCAGCACCTTCTCGAACTCGGCGTAGGCGACGACGTTCACAGTGGTTGCCAGCGCGTCGCGGAAATGAATCTCGACGCGCACGTTGCCCTTTTGTACCAGATGGAAGCAGCAGTCGTCGCACGCATCGGGGGTGAGGTCCACGCCGAAGAAGGTGTAGCCGTGTCGGAAGTCGTAGCGAGACAAGCCGTTCCCTTCGTCCTGCCACGCCTTACCCGTCGAGGTGAACAGGTTATGGTAGCACCTGACAAAGAGGTTGTTGTCAAAGTCGGGCTGGAAAGGTTTGGCGGGTATCTGTCGTCCGTCGACGTACACGGCGAAGAAGTTGATGTGGTTGTTTTTAGTGCGAAAGGGATTTTTGTCGTAGCGTCCGTTGTAGGCGTCGTTATCGATGCAGCACAGCACGAGACGTTTCGGAATAGTACCAAGAAAGAGGTTCTCGTGCGTGTACCTGTGGGAATGGAGTAGACCTTGCATTCGACAGGTCGCAGCGGATATTTGGCGGTGGCCTTTTCGAGGGCTTTGATGTGTGCCATCTGCACGCTCGGATTCAGGGTGACTTTCTTGACGAACAGTGTAGCGTTGACGGTCTGTATCTTGTAGGCGGGGTTGGCTCCGCCGGCAATGAGCGCGAACGCATCCTTGCTGCGCACGAAACGCATCTTGACCTCGACGCCGTTGATGAGGAGTTTATCCTGAAGCAAGAGGTCGACGTGGACACGACCTATCATGTCGACCACGCGACTCTGGGCGATCATGTGGCGTCTGGCGACGAACCCCGCGTTGGCTGTCGGATCGGCGCCATCAATGACGACGGCGTCCATACGACCGGCCGTGTCCTTGTACCACATCTGACTCGTCAGTTGCGTCTCCTTGGCATCGTCGCCGTAACTGAGCAGCGTCTCTATGTAGGCGCGGTACGGGTACGTGTTGGTCGAGGGAGTCACGAGCGTTCCGTTCAGGTAGAAGTCGACCTGATTGAACAGCGAATGGAGCCAGTTATTCACGGGAGCGACGGGATCGGCGGGGTCGAGATCGCTTCCGTCGGCACGCGTCACCTTCGCCTGAATGTGTAGTTTCGTGTCGGCGAGATCCAGGTAATCGTCTCCCGAACCGGGTACGACGAATTCGATCGGTCCACCCGAGTCGAGCGAGGACATCGGATGGTGGTGGACCGTGCGACTGTCGATGATGGCGGTCTGAGTCAGAGGCACGGTGAAGAGATCGAGTTCGCTCTTGAGTCCCTCACACGATAGTTTATGAACGAACGCCATCGTCGAATATATCGGGTTCACGACGTGCCTTCGGTCTCTGCTGCTTCCTCCGACGTCTCGCGGATGTACTGACTCGTTTCGCAGCGGGTGTGCGTCTTATACGCTTACGCGGTTGCACGCCAGGGGTCAAGAGGTCGCTCATCATGTCTCTACCGGCAGCGGTGGCGCGACGTTTGGCGGCCGTTCTGATGTTCTGTCCCGACAGGACGTCCGAATAGACTTCCCAGTCCGTGTCCCCGTTGGTGTCGGGCACCCACGAAATAAGGAATCGCACCTCCCGCTTGACGATCGTAGTAGTCGGTGTAATTCATCTCTCTCTCTCTCTCTAGAACAGTGCCGTCCGTTGCCGTTGGAAATGAAGTGTCACCGTCACCTTACCGACCTCGAATGGCACGCGTTGTCCGGTGTCGTCTCTTATATCTATCTCGATCGTGCCAAACTCTTTGTAGAGCACGGGTACATAGTGAGGCTTGTCGAAGATCTTCGATACGATGTCGCCATGGCGACCGCTCACCGGGACGATGCGCAGCAGCGGCACGAGACTGTCACCGACAACTCGCGGTTCCACGACATCCGTGTAGATGTAGAGCGATTCGAGCCCTCGTTCCATGGTGACCACGGTGTCGCCTTCCGTGATAAATACCTTGAACTCGGGTGCCGCGGGGTCCTTCGGGAGAGCCGCCAGCGTAGCGGTGCGAAAGCCGAGAACGGTGGTCAGCATAGCAGCGCAGAAGACGGTATTCGGTACCATGTGCACCGATACCTTAGGCGTGATGATGCTGTAGCTCAGTTTCACTCGTCCCTCTCCCGCCACGCGACGTAGAGAGGCGTTAATGGCGAGGATCAGTGACCACGGATCTTTATAGTATCCGGTTCCGATTCGGATAGTCTTCGTGTGCAGGGACCGCGGGTCCTGCTCTTCGTCTATCGGTAGTGACACAGCGAACCCCGCGTCGTCGTCTACGATGTTGTGCCAACTGTGCGGGTACTGTACCTCCACCAGTCCGCACTCCCATTGTCCCCGTAGTAGGATACGTTTCGGTAGCGTCGTGATGTAGTGGGTCAGCGTGTTGTCGGGGTGCGTGTGCATGGAAGCATTGCTGGGCAACGTGAGATAGAAATCACTCGTCTCCATGTTGTTGTTTCAACGTCGGACTGGGTAGCAGGTAACCCAACGAACTGCTCAACAGGGCCGTCCACAGAGTCGGATTCGCGTGGTGGCCGAACGTCAGGTTGTAGATGCTGACCAAGATGACCGTGTACAAGACGACGACCTGACACAGAAAGACGATCTCCTCTTTGGGACACGCGGTGCCGAATATGTGCCACGGAGTCCTCTCTTTCTTTAGTGGTGGTGGTGGTGGTGGTGGTGGTGGAGTGACGTCGACGTCGTCTTCTTCTTCTTCTTCTTCGTCGCTAACGGTGATCCGTGATGTCGTCTCGTCTGCCATACGTGGACGACTGACATCGCGACGGACGCGCGACTAGTCTTTATAGCCCGACGAGGCCCTTGGCATCGATCCGGCTGTTGAACTTCGAAGGGTATCCGAACCATTTCACCAACACCTCCCGTCGCCTGCCTACCTTGCGGCGCTGTACTATCGATTCCACGCGGTACAGTTTATCGGCCGGAACCGTCACCTTCTGCATCTCCGGTTCGTAGAAGGTACAGTATCTCTCCGAGATCGTCCGTTAGACGATAGACGGGCGGATCGGACGGATGCACCTCGCGTATCGTGAATAGTTCCTCTGTCCAATTCATCGTGTTGCCTTTGTCGAACCGTCTCTTGGCCTTGCTGATAATTATGCGATCCCCCACGTGGTACTTGGGTACACCCTTACCGTGATGACCGCCGTACAGGCGCTGCCACACCTCTTCCTGATTAGTCGCATCCACCTGCGACGGAGGCATCCCGATGCTGCGGTGAGGCGTGTCGTTGTACGTGCGCACCAGACCCGGAAGGATATCGATGTACCGCCACGCTTCTTTGTGTGTCAGGTATCGCCACATCCGCGACATTAGCGTGCGATTGAAGCGTTCCACGATGCTCGCCTTGGTCTCCACGTTGTAGGTGGAGAAGTGTTGGATGCCGTACTTGTCCAATACACCCCGAACGCTACGGTTATAGAATTCCAGACCTCTATCGGTCTGCAACGACAGCGGCTGAATGTCGGTGAAGAGTCCGTTCAGCGCCTTCGACACAGACGTCGCCGACTTGTTCTTCAGTGGAACGCATCGGGCGACTTTCGAGAAGACGTCGATCACCGTGAGCAGGAACGTTGTACCGTCGTTTTCTTTTTGAGACTGGTCACGTCGACGAGATCGGCCTGCCACTGTTGATCCCGTCCTCCGACGACCGTGCGTCGTCGCTTGAAACGAACTCTGACCGGTTTATGTAGGGTATAGGCGTTCTGTTCCGATAGCCATTGTTCGACGATTTTTCTCGGTACGCACGGTACGTCTCGGAAGTCGGATCGTCGCAAAGACGCGATTCCTCCGTAACTACCCACCTTGGCGGGATTGAAGTAGACGTCCTCCAGCTGTTTACGACGGCGCACCATGATGACGTACGTACGATATAATCGATGGTAATCCCGCACACGATGGGAAGTCCGGCGTAAGCGACACCGGTAAACAGACGTGTTAGACTGTCCCGTGGATCACACATTATGTCGGTGAATCGAGACGCGCCTCTTTTATTCGAGACGCTCCCATGTCTTACTAGCCGACGACGGTGGCGTAGGTAGAGTGGACGGGCTCATTCGAGATCGTCTCCGCGTGAGGGGTGTCCACTGCAGCGTTCGACGCGCTCTACCGAGCGATCGTGTGGCCGCCGCTTCTATGGTACGCTTCCTTTGTTCCTGTCGAATGGCCAGTCTCCTGGCCTCGTTACCCACCAACTCCATGGGCAGATTCATGTCGCCGAGTTGATGTGCAAACACCTGCCACCCCGTCGGAGTGCCGACGGTCTTGCGCTGGCGCAACAGATCGCTCACGAGGTCCACCACGTTACTTCCGGGTACCGCTACGCCTTTGTGCATCAGCTCTCCGCGCGCATTCCACGCGACGTCTCGTTTCAGACGTTCCATCAGTCGTCTGGCTTTGGCCTGGAGCCGTTTGGGAACACTGTCGACGACTTCCGCTTCCATACCTGCCGCCCCCGCCTCCGGCGGGGTCGGGTCCGTATTGGTCGCCGCCGCCGCCGCCGCCGCCGCCGCCGCCGTGGCCACCGGGGACGTGTCCTTGTTAACCGTTATCACGCGCATCGGTTCGCGCGTGCGTTGATCGGCCAACGCGTTGTAGCGTTGCAACACTTGATTATACATGACGACCTTGTCGCCGTCGGCGAGATCTTGTCTGTCGAGTATGACTTTCATCTCGTCGTCGAGCACCTGTACCTTGCGTCCTAGGGTATCCGTCGGTGGCGGTGCGCGTAGACTGTCCAACAGTCGCGGATCTACCAAGGCCATCTTCCGTGCGTGTTCCATCGTCGTCTACTTGAGTAGCACCTGTTTTAGCAAGGGTAGAAAGACCGCACCGGCCAAAGGTGCCAGCAGTGCCGACAGGAAACCACCGGTCTGTCCCCCTCCGCCCTGGTTGTTACCCCGTAGCAAGATGCGACGTCTCCTCGCTGCAGGCGCGTCTCTCTGTGCCAAAGCACGCAAGTTTGTTTTGTACACGTTCAGAGCACGTCTCTGCGCGTCGGTCAAGGGCAAGTTCTTCTTCAATATGTTGTAGGCACACTCGGCTAGAGCACACAACAGATCGGCGTCGGCGTTTCTGATGATGGCTCGTCTAAATTTCGTGCTCTTGTACCTGTTTAGCGTCTGTATGCAGAGGAGGTGTTTCTTCACGAGTTCGGACATGCTGTTGTCTTCACGATCATGCTGCGACTGAAGGGACGAGGCGCTGCGCGGACGTCTTATACCTTGGGTTGGTACACGTACTGGACACTGTCGTCCGGAAGGACGCCCGTGCGCAGACGCATGTCGTCGAGCGTGTCCTGTTTCAGATCGACGAGGAGATAACTGTACGGGAGTGCCGTGGCGTCTCGGAACGCTTCCTGTACAAACTTCAGGCGTCCCGGATACATCTGTCGTGCCAAGTGTCCGATCTGTCCGATCTGTCCGATCTGTCCGGACGTGTTCTGGTGATGAATCTTTTTCGTGAACAAGGTCGTGGCCCGTTCGTCCGTTTCTGCCATCAGATCATCGATGACCACGAGGTTACGCGTCGATGCGTCGAACGCGCCGCTCGGCAAGCCTTCCTCGAAGCGTACCAGGTCGTTGTCGACATAGGCGCTCTGCCATACGCCATAACACCACGTGATCTTCTCTGGAGGCGGATCGATCATCGTTGCGGCGTGACGTAGCAGTCGCATCACGAACGTGGTCTTACCGCATCCCGTCGGCCCCGCGACGATGCAGGTGAAGGGGTGTTTCCATCGCGTGTCCATCTAGTAGTCGCCGGTGGCGTTCGACAATGTCGCGTTGACCACTGTGCTGTTAGTTGCGACGACACCTCCACCACACCAACGAAGGAAGGGATCGCGGAACAAGACGTACAAGACGTACAGGTACAGACCGAGTATTCCCACTAGTGCTACAGCTACGACCGTTCCCGTCCGTGACATGCTGCGTTATGACTATCGATTGCGTGGCATCTGTCTAAATAGTGTTATCTTTTTTCGTGTGTCTCCGCCTACTAACCGCGTGACAGCTAGAGGCGCCTATAATCCCAACTGACGTAGGGGCGCATTTCCTCATCGTGTCAGCAGTGGTTCGGCGTTACACGTCCACCGGCCCCGTGGTGATTCCGTCTTCGTTGACCACGCGCTTGGCGTAGAAGTAGGTCAACGCCGCACGGTCCTGGATGTACGTCAGCACGGACGAGTGATTGACCCGGAACCCGCGGTTCTTCCCGCTTCCGCTGCGACGATTGGTCAGCACGTCCAGGAACGCCTGCTTGTCGATGGCGTTGAGTCGTTTGTTCAGACCTTTGGTGCTGTATTTATCGACCGTACCCGAACAATAGTAGGTCTTGCTGCACAGTCCCAGGAAACAGTCGCCGGACCATTCGACCTTGAAGAGACCCGGTGTTCTCTTGTCGTACGCCTTGCGCGCCTTGCAACACGTCTCGGTGCCGTTCCACGGACATCCGGCCAGGCGACAGCGCACGTAGTCGTTCTGATGATCGTCGCAACATTCGGACGGTAGCCATTCGGAGCGGTGACGATAGTAGTGGTCGCGCAGTGCCGGGGTCACAGCGCCTATTTGGCTCTGGCCGGTGAGTCCGTGCGCGAGGTACCATCGCAAGAGAGGTGTGGCGAGCAAGATCTTATCCCCGCGATAACTCCCGACGAGCATGCGACGCGGAGTTGTCATGATGTTGTGTTCTTCGGCGTAGCGACGCATGAACGGTCCGAGGTCGTCGCGGGTCAGGTGAATGTTCTTGAAGATGGGCTGCATCTCGGCAAAGTGCGCGCGCAGGCCCTCCGGTACACGTATGTCGCACTGAATCATACCGAACACGCTACCGTTGCGCACACCTGTCAGGATCTGTTGTGACGTCATTTTCCAGCGCACGTGTCGACGGCGTTGGCGAACTTCCAGAAACTGTTTCACGTACGGATCGCGTCTCGTGACCTTCCACTCGCATTCCCACAACTCGACGACCCTCACAAAGTGTCGAAGATAGGCTGTGTTCTTTCGTGTTTCGGCGAGCAGTTGCGGCATGGGTTTCCCGTTGACCTCGTTGAACTCGCGTCTGGTGCACGGACAACCGTGGTAGTAGCATCCGTGAAACTGATAGGCCGTCTTCGTTTCGCTGCACCAACCGTCCACCAACAGTTTACCGATGCGCTTCTCTCGACTGTTGGACTGGTGACGTATGGTGAGTCCCGTGCTTTCGGACTCCCACGTCAGCCATTCGACAGCCATCTGACCTGTGGGCTGTGCCACTTCGGGTCGGAACTCCTTCTCTTCCCGTCGCCGCGTGTACCATCCCATCGGCATCTCTTGTGATATCGACCACAGATACAATGCATTCGCATCGTAGCCAACAATGGACTGACACGTTCGAGCCGCGTCACCGTAGTCGTTACGACGTATCTTGGTGACCCCCTTCTCGTGATGTCTGGTGAAGATGAGTGACGGCCCTCCGACGATGTTCTCTCTGATGAGCTGGTGGACGTCCTTGTTCGTCTCGTTGAAGAGCGTAAAGAACGTCCTCTCCGGTACGTAGGTGAACAGGTAGGACAAGGTCAAACCAGGTATACTGATCCCTTGTTTGAACATGTCGAGACCGCGGTGTTGGTAGAAGTCGAACTGTTTGGTGATGGCCTCCAAGAACGGTACGACGTCCCTGTTGTTGTACCAGACGAGAAAGTCTCGCAAAGTCTCCATGTCGTTGTCTCGCCACCCCTTCCGACATCGTGTGTAGTCGTCGTCGGATATACCTTCGTTCTTCATTCGACTGAAGAAGGCCTCTTTGGGAGGTAGAGCGGTGTCGTCGAGTCTCTCCAAGCTGTCCATGTATTCGTACGGGAAGTGACCTTTCGTGACTGCGCAACCGTACGCTTTCAGGTACTTGTCGTACGAGAATCCCGGGGCAATGTAATGAGTCATGTCGAGGAATTTGAGGTTGTCCGTCGATAGACACATAAACGTGTTGCCACGTTTGATCACGTGAAACGTCCCCTCCTCCTCCTCCTTCTCCTCCCCGTCCTCTGTTGCTTTCTTTTCGGACAGGAAGTAGGGTACCAGGAACTGTTTGACGACGTTCAGATCGTACCTGCCCGAGTTGAAACCGATGACGGGCAACTGATGAAGCCAACCGTACAATTGACCCATCAGAGTTTTGTAGGGATTGGTCGGTTGTCGCTGTGACTCGTTGTCCCCCGCCTCCTCCACGGCGGACGCTTCCTGTTCGTCCCACTTCCAGATAGCCTCCGCGAGCTCGTGTAGGATGCCCTCGTAACTGTCTACGATGGCTTCGTAGGCTGCTTCGCTCATGTCCTGAAGGATGGTCATCATGTCGGATACCAACTTGTTGCTGTCGCCATCCGTGATGAGACATTGCACCTGTTCGAATCCGGGTACGTTACTCGCCAGGGACACGCTCAACGGTACGTGACGAGCCACCCAGTGGACCTTGGCGCTGTCCGACGGAAGCTGTGATGTATCGAACCAGGACTCGAAGTCGAAGGTGGCGCGATACGGATAGTAGCGCAACCATTCGGCAACGTGAATGTTTTCGTCGTCCAAGCGCTGGAAGACTGTCGGCGACGGGCGGTAGACACCACCGGGATAGATCTTTCGCACGCCTCCCGTACACCCGCGCTCGTGTCGTTCTAGTTCGAATACGTAGTGCCATAGCGCGTCGCCACACTTCCTACATCGATAAGAGTGGCAGTACATGTTCACGTCTTGTATGTAGGACCAGTGTGTCTCGTGAAGATTGACGTACATCGTTTCGGGATAGTGACACAAGGACCGGCGTACGAGTTCGGCAGTCGCCTTTCCGCCTTCTTCTTCTTCTTCCGGTTCGACGAGCGTGTAGACGCACACGTTGGTCTCAAAGGTGGTCTCGACGCGATAGAGGTCGTCCATCGTCACCCCGTCAAAGTCTTTCATTGCTACTCCGTCACGGTCGTACTTCGCGTAGAGTACCCGCACAGCGGGTTCCAGTTGGTATCGGTCGCATCCACGATGCAGAGCCAGACATCGGAAGAGACACAGATTGTCGGTGTACTTTGTCTTGTTGGCGGAGTCTCTTTCCAATCCGATGACGGCTTTGTTTCGTTTGATGTACCTCGGCAGTGTGATGTCCACACATCCTACCGGATGATGTACGATGTGATTGACGAAGAAGGTGACATTCGTGACCACCTCGCATACCCATTGACTCTCCGGACGCTGATTGATGACCCACTGCAGGACGTCTGTTTCTCGGATACGTTCCAGAAACGCATCAAAGTCTGCAGTGTTTGTGATCAGACACGGTTCGTCAAGGTAACGACCGCAACAGTTACAGGACGAATAAAAATACCTGTACCTGTTCGTGATCTTGTTCCTTAGCACAAAACCGTAACTAAGATTAATCTTAAACGCGTGCGTCTGTTCGCGGAACATGAGTTTTAGTGACGGTTCTAGGGCGCTCGTGTCCGGTGTCGACACTCTGTAATTGTACCTGGATTGCACGGGTCCTCTAGCCGTGTGGGTTCGGATGGTCGACCAGTGATCTCGGACGACGTCTCGTAGCTCCCTCGATAGAGTATCGGCGAAGGGGAGTCGGGGCGGCGGTTGTATCGGGTCGTCATCGTCGTCAGCGACGCTCACACGTGGTCGCTCTGTGCGTCTCGCTCGTTTGCGTAGGGGTGGGTCGCTCGCTTCCACACATACCGACTTCATATGACGTAACAGGTTGTCACGTCTCGTGAACTCACGTGCACATCTCTCACAGCGGTGCAGTGTATCGCTTTTTTGTGAACTGTCACAAGACTTCCTGTTGTGACATACCAGGTCCCGTCGTCTCGTGAAGTCTCTTCCACATCTCGAACAGGGGTACCTAGCACTTTTTGGTGGTTCGCCAGATGGCACCACTCGTGGCGGTGATTTACTGTAGGCATGGTCGTCGTGTGTTGTTGATGATGAATGCGTTTGGTCTATGTGACGTTGTATGTCGGCGTGTGTATCGAGCACGAGACCGCAGTGACGACACGTGTGCTGTTTCATCGTCTACCTACAACTGAAGGATGGGAGATCCTTGTACGTGTCTATATATATATATCCTACACTGTGTGACGTCATAAGAGGCGTGACTTGTATGAGTGTGCGTGTATGTATTCACCGATCGCAACGAGCTATGAAGGTGACAAGAACAACAGACACCGGAATCCTGGATTACATACCATCTTTATTCATTGAATATACAATAAAAGCGAAAGGCAAATAAAAGTGAGTAATACAAAGTACATGAAAGCAAAGCTAAGCACCTGCAGTAACAGACAAGCGGCGCCTATAACCCCAGCTATAGCGTAGGGGCGCATTTCCTCTTGTCGTCCCTGCAGGCGCTTCTGGAGGCTATTAAATATGTAGGCGACGTGTTCGTCGCGCGTGACATTACATGCGATTTCGTCACACATCGTGCGCACGGCCACGTCTAGGTTACATCACTGCGTAGCAAAGAGTATCCCCGCTAGGGACTCTATATTTAGTTCGAGGTGCCTCACACTATCGAATGGAGCCGAGTAGGCCCACGGGATCAATGTTGCGGATTTTGACCATACGATGTGGCCGTCGTAGGCAATGTCGAGTGTCGAGTTGTCCGTCCGGAGAGTCTCATACTCGGAGGCGGTCATGGTGACGTCAGTGATGTCCAGTGATGATGATGATGATGCTTCGGTGGAGGATGGGGGTGAAGTGTCTACACATGTCATCTCCAGTAGTGGAGATGAGTTGTGCTGCTGCTGCTCGTGTAGCTGGGTGAGTAGGGCCTGTCGCAGCGGCATGGCGGTGTGGTGGCGGCGACGTTTTCGTGGCGCCCACTCTAGCGGGTTCTGGGCATACGACTTTTGAATGAGCTCCAGTCCACTAGAGGGAGCATCGGTGACCTGACAACACAACAACAACATTAGCAGGGTGTTTTTTCGTCCAACAGTGATATACCACGTGTACGCAGGATGGCTTGCACACGTGATACGACGTCACGTGACCACTCCGGTGTGCTCACCATAAACCTGTAATGGTGCACTGCATATCTCAAATTGTCTTGGATCAGGTCACTACGCACCAGGTAGATGACGTTTGACTCACCTTCGAACGTGCGCCACAGTTCGTTGCTTATGAAACGAACGATAGCATCGCGTGCTACTGCGCACAGCTCGGTGTACCAGATCTGCCTTTCCTCTCCCGTGTCGTCTTGTTGGTCCCAGGGCAGTGCCTCATTCGGTGTGAGTGCTTCGTCTTCCTTCTCATCCGACACGGTTATACCGCGGGTATGTAGACTCGCTTTCACCCGTGCTAAGACATCACGAGCAAACCACGGTGTGCGCGCTACGCATACCAGCTCGGATACTACCATATCAAAGCTATGATATATACGCACGCGATCCACTTTGTACACGTCTTCGTGAACGTTCGCATAGCGACGACTCAGTGCGTCGGCTGCCTGGCGAGAGCAAGCAGCGGTTATAGTGGCCATAAATAGACCGTCATCTATCATTTGGTCTGCACGCTTCTGAATGACATTCACCTTCTCTACCGCCTCCTGTAATTCACTACGCCTCCGACCCTCGTCATGGTCAACATCATCAGCCCAATCAGTATCAAAATCACCATCATTAGCAATATCATCGTCATCCTGATCACTAGACCAAGAACATGACCCCACACAGATGACACTTGCCTCATCAATGTCTTCAGACAGTCGGCGTTTCACCCCACGCACGGTATAAGGCGATGGGATCGGTGTTGACCAAGGAAGGGTCTACAATACACGACAGAGGAAAGTGTCAAATAGACAGACAGACACACATCATTCATCACTGTCAGGTGGCAAGTCACTGTCAGTTGGCGCCTCTTCCGACTGGATTATTTCCAGTGCAATCACGGTGTAGTTTCGATAGTCTCCCTTTGTCGACTTTCTAATTGTCACCCTAGCCCGTTTGCCACGTAGGACATTCAGTGCCTCGTAGCGTTCTTCGCCGGGTTTAAGCGCCATATAGTTGCTTGCTGTCATTCCCCCCACGGCCCCCTGGACTATACGATCAAATCCTGTGGCCCACACTTCATTCCCCTTGCGATCGGCAAAAAGCATACCCATAGCATACTTGTAAACAGGATTACCCTTCTGACGGCCGTGCACAGAACATGTACTGACGCTATGGTATCCCCCCTTCGTCATTTCAAGACGAAGGACTTTCCGATTACATATACGACATGCCGGGTAGCATACATATTCAGCTGACAGAGCACATGTTACTAGTGTCAGTGGGCGAACAAATGCGTACGTTCCGTCACTTACTTGTTCGAGTTCTGACAGAAGCATTTCCTCGGAGTTGACATTGGGCGTCGCCATCTTGTTGAGCAATGAAGTGAAGTCGAGAGCGGCAGCAGCGAGTCGGAGAGAGAATGTTTGTCCTGTTGGATTTACCCTGGGTTTATATACATAATCATTCCCTCCAGGCATCGACCACGTGTACCGTAGACAATGCCATCACGCGCCCCTGGATGTTCGCGTCTTATCGGGCGCGTGACTTTATCTCTCGCTCTCCCGTACTCTGTCACCGTGTGGCTGACTGTCTGTTTTTTAATGGACGCCTTAGCACTGCCTAACGAAGTCTCTCACCTGCATAAGAATCACACCGAGTATATTCTTACCTGCTTCGTTACGCTTTGAACTCTTACCCCAATACCCTTCCGCACTGGGTACATTCTCAATAAGTCGTGCGTCACCTGTAGCCAGCAAGCGTTGCCGTAGTTTAGAGGCACGAAACTTCACGGCTACTACAGCGTGCATCACGCCTCGACGTTGTGATAGCCATGTAGCAGTTCGATCCGGTGTCCACCGAATGTTTTTACTCCAGTATTTCGCCTGTATTCCGCTGCGTGCAGTCTGAATCTTTCTCGCTGTGTTCTCATCGTGAAAATGTCTGGCTTTTTTAAACTGATAGGCTGCTTCTGCACAAGAAAAGTCTTCGCCCTATATGTGTATATTGCATGGATGGAAATTCGATAGGAAGTGACCAGCACCCCTGAATTGTATATCCAAGCTCTTGACCACCATATGTTTCATCGCTGACCACTCACAGAGTTCTTTTCTCCCGTCTGTATTGTTAGCGTTCTGATAAGGCGCATTGTCGTCTAGTCGCACTTCGCACATCATGCGCTTATCGCAGGGTCCTCCTTCTGTCATATGACTGATATTGGTTTGTACTTTACTACAGTGAAATTTTCCATAACGCCACATTGCTGGCTACATAACCAGGCATCGGCCACGTGATACCCCTAGACGATGATGCCATACGTCCCTGGGTCTTCAGCTTTTCATACACCGGTATTTTTCCACGCTACAGTGTGTCTTACAAGTTGCCTTCATATCTGCGTGCATATGCTCTATCCTATATATACTAGCTCGTTTGTTACATTCTTCACATCATCTCATTCGCAACTATGTCGTCGATACCTTGGAACCAACTGCGCGCTGAATGGCGTCTTCGTGATACGTGGATGCGCTCTATGTCACCGATATCTCCGTCGTCGGTACCTTGGTTGCAACTGCGTGACGACTGGCGTGGTCTCGAAATGTTAGTACTTTTATTATTATTATTATTATTAATATTCTTTGTTTCATTCGATAGATATCCTATACATATCATACTATAATAATAATCACAGTGTTCTTCACGTAAACTACCTGTGACGTCTCACCTCTATTATTCCTTATGCTTGCGTTCGTTATGTGTCACGGTTATCTATATTACCTTTCAGGTCTGCCGGTGCCACCGACGCTGATACCTGGAGTCTGACAGGAAGTGTCTCCAGTGACTCCAGTATTGAGGATTGCACGTGAGTGTTCAACGATTACAACAATATTTTACTACCTTATTTATGTTTTCTCTTACCCCGTTTCTCATTCTCTCCAATGTATATACACAGTCTTTCTTATCTATGTGTATGCTGACCTCGCTTGACCTCTTGTCGTTTCGACTAGGTATGCGGTGTTTGGTTACCGATCGCGTCAGCAGACGTCTCCATTACGTATTGTATCATAGTCCGTTAATCTAGCTTGCCCTTTTATCGTATGTCGATTCCCTACGCGGTGTCTGGTTACATCACTGGCTTATTCCACCCGGCTGTACTTCGCATAATATAATTCATATATATATATATATATCAATATTTTCAAAGTTTTCATATATGTTCCAGAGAGGAGGACCTCCGCGACAATCATTATTACTTGTTCTGTCACGTACTACGCGAACTCCTGGCGACACGGGCTCCCTTTGATACAGACCCTGTTCCTTCCCCGGCGGAAGATGTTGTCGAAGATTGGGATACTGAGATCGTTGAACGCTAACTGGCGGAGGATGTTGTCGAAGATTGGGATACTGAGATCGTTGAACGCTAACAAACTATTCAACTGTGCTTTTTGAATGCTAATATGTTGTTGACGAACGCACATTATTAAAAACCTAATAAACTTTCAAACTGTGGTTTTTGTCGGTTATTCCCTTAGCACTAATTCTTCATACATACATACATACATACATACATCACATATTTTAAAGTTTCATATATCTTATATACACGGTTTATAAACATTATTCACACACGCACACACACACACACACACACACACACACACACACACACACACACACACACACACACACACAACTTTTCTCTTTGATCTTTCGTTATGATTCTTTGATCTTTCGTTCCTTTCAACACCTTTGTACACCTTTCCTCTTTGATCTTTCGTTATTACAACTTTCCTCTTCGGTCTTTCGTTCTTCATATAGACGATACGATTTCCATGGCTGCTCATTCAACCGCCAGGGGGTGCGCTACATACGCTCATACATACGGTCACGTGACTACTCACTTTGCTCAGGGGGGGGCGGCTTTCGAAACCTCCCTAATATCACTCAACAATAACCATAAAACTCCTCTGGATACCCCTCCAGATCATCATATACACTACTTACGAGGCGCGTTGGTTACTTGTAGGCCCTACGTGCGGCGTTGTATAAATGTGTGTGCGTGTGTAAGCGTACGTGCGTGTTTTTACAGCCAGTTCATTTATGTTGAAATATTCAGCGTGAATATACACGAGGCTTCGCAAACTGAAGGGAGAAAAAACAAACAGCAACTAAGTGATGGGAAAACACTTGGTGGCATTGGCAGATTGACCGATAAGAAGATCGACACACTACAAAACTACTATGGTATTGTCATTCGTCAAAATATGGGCAACTTGGATGCAATGACCGCATCAATGAAAGCTGTATTGCCTCATGTGGCGCCAACAGCTCATCAACCGGGGCACGATGACTGTCCGAAAGGTGAAGATTCATGGTGTGGCTACCAAGTTGACCCAGTGGCATACAAGCACCAACAAGGCCTTCCTGATGCTGTGTATCAATTTGTAAAGCCAGTGTTTGATAGCCTGTCTGACAGGACTCTTCTCGCAGTGTTTGCAGGGCACCACTCAGAATGCCAATGAATGTCTGAATAAACTTATATGGGATCGGTGCTCAAAAGAGTACTTTGTGGAACGTGACGTGGTTGAGGAAGCTGTATATAGTGCAGTGGGACACATCAATGATGGCAGAATCACTACAGTACATGTGTTTGCAGCACTTGGTATACCTGCAGGACGATTCACAATTCAGGTCTGCAAAGCGGAAGATCGCATTCGCATAAGGAAGTCCGAGGACAAGTCATGTGACCGCTCATAAAAGCGCAGGAAAGTCATGAGATCCCTAAAAAAGGGTTTCCATGATGACATGACAGCACATGAAGGCAATACATATGGAAGAAGCTGCTTCTAAAATAAATCAAGTTGTTTTTTTAGTAAAACAATCCTGTTTCATCGTTTTCTCGGAATACCATTTTTGCTGTGAGTACTTAAAGTTGCTGCGCTCTAGTAGAATAAATACTGGGTATAACTGCAAAACATTTTGCACCGCAGTGCCTAATGAGTATATCTACTGCATGAATTAAAAGAAATCATAATATATTTAATGGTTTCTGAATTATAAGCGTTAATTATGTGAAAAAGCTACACAAAATAGTTTTTTTTCGACAAAAAATCTTTTTTTACGTAAACAACACAATATATCTGATTTCTGTGATATTCGTGCAGTAGATATGCATAACAGTAATCCGTGTGCTAAATTACAAGCTTGTAACTTGAATACGTTTTTGGTTAGAGCGCGGCAAAAAATACCTAATTTTCCCTATTATGGCGGCCATATTGGATACCTAATTTGCATAATTTATGCGAAACATGAAAAAAAAACCTTAACTATGTTGGTATGTATCTGCATACCAAATATTGTTGATTTGTGTTGAAAACTAAAGATTTTTCCCGCTACTAGCATCCACACAATCAGCAGATAATCGGTTCCATTCATTTACAGTCCTTTGTTAAAATGAGAACTTTCTTATATCTAATCTACACTGCTCCTTTCCTAGTATAAATTCATGTCCCCTAGTCCTTCTATCTTTCTTAACTGAGAAACAAATATTTCTATCAATATTTTCATAACCATTCAATATTTTATACACTTCTATATCTGATCTCCTCTCAATCTCCTGGTCTCTAGTGTTGTTAAACCACATTCTTTTAGGCGTATTTCGTAACTAAGGTCCCTCTGTTTTGGTATCATTTTAGTTGCCCTCCTCTGTATCTATGTCCTTCTTGCGATATGGCCTCCACGCTTGATAGCAAAATTCAAAATTAGGTCTACCTATTGTTTTGTACACCGGTATTATTAGTTCTTTTTCCTTACATGTCTATGCTATATTTCACCTAATTAATCCAAATATTTGATTTCCGTTTGAAGCTGCAATTCCGCACTGCTCTGAAACCTTCACATCAGCTGTCGTATGTATGGGATTCGAGCTATTAAATAGCTGCTTATACCGGGTCATTAGATATGGACGGATTAACAACCGCTCCCATGAACTCATATGTGCTAGACATCTTCCTACGCTGTTAGTAGCGGCCTAATATTCCAAGTGTACTTTACGTTAATAAACATCAGTTAGATAAATACTGTGTTGTATTAACGTGACAAGGTGTCAGAAGTGGGATCAGGGTCTACAATGAACAAGCCTTGACCGAACACGAAAGAGAGAAAACACCGGAAAAGCGAAAGTATGTCGAAGCTCAACCCTACGACCAACTTCGCATTCGACAGGCCGAATGAGTGGCCGGATCGAATGGTGTGATCGTTTCTCGCGCTTCCGATTACCGACGAAGTTAAACAAGGAAGAATACGAAATGCAAGTAAGTTCACTTATCTATGCCATGGGAAATGAAGCCGAACACATATACGAGTCAATAACATTCGTATCGACGGGAGAAAATCCGGAAATTGCCAACGATTATGTCATTTATGACACTATACTACAGAAGTTCGAAGAGCATTTTATTCCGAGGCGCAATATAGTTCACGAACGCGCGAAATTCTACCAACGTGTTCAAAACCCAGACGAAGGAGTGGAATCGTTCGCGACAGAATCGTGATAGGCTTATCCGACAAAGAGCTGTCACAGACACAAATGAAGTCAGAATTTAGCCTTGACATAGCCATACAGATGGCCAGACAATATGAGCTCGTGAAAAGCCAGGTTACTGACCAGTTGCACTACTTTACTTACTTATCCTCTCCGCTTTGACAATGTCTCTCTACCGGGTTCGGTCTTTTGTAATGGACTGTGCCTCGCCCCACGAAAGCTTCATCTCAGCCAGTTCTGCTATCACTTTTCTACGCTAGGTGGTCTTTGGGCGTCCAGGCTTTCTCTTCTCAGGTGGTGTCCATCTCAGGGCGACTTTAGGAATGGGTCTTGACCCATTCTAAGGATGTGTCCAAGCCATCGCAAGCGTCGGTGTTTAATTTCTAGGACTACATTATTGCAGCCAGTCTTCTTCCACATTGGATATTTTATTAGGCCAGCATATCCGGCAGATCTTCCTCAGGCATCCATTGTAGAAGGCATCGATCTTTGTCATGTCCCTTTTACCACTCGCCAGCACTCTGAGCCATAAAGTAAGATAGACTTCACGTTACTGTTATAGAGCCTTATCTTTGTTTTCAAGCTATACTGCTTTGACTTCCAAATGGTCGGAAGTTTGGCAACAGCACAGCGGGCTTTCCCTAATCTTGCTTTGATGTCGCTGCATTCAAAGTGGTCATAAAACGTCTCTATCGGTGAAAGAATCTTTGGAGGGATTCCATAGGATCTTAGAATCTTCATTGTTGATATACAATGGGCAGTTCCATTCCAGGCACTGGTCTATGATATTCCTCAGTGCAAAGATCTGTGCATCCTTTTTCCTTCCGGAATCCAGTTTGTTCTTGCTTCAGCTTGTTGCCAACAGCTGTCTCGATTCTTCCAAGAAGGACTCTGCAGAAAACAAACCTTACTGGGAATGGACAAGAGTGCGATTCCTCGCCAGTTGTCGCAAATTTGAAGGTTGCTTTCTTAGGGAGCTTTACAATGAGTCCATTAACCCAGTCACTTGGGATAGTGTCTTCGTTCCAGATGGTCTTGAACAAGTCTGTCAAAACTCTAGTAGCTGTATTGGGGTCTGACTTCACCATCTCGGCATGAATGGAGTCTATGCCTGGGGCTATACTACACTTCATGGCATTGACGGCGCTTTTGACTTCCGCTCTGTAGAGGGACTGTTGTCGACGTTGAAGACATCTGATGCTGGTGGAGGGTCGGCGAGTTCATCTGGCTAAAGAACGTCACGGAAGTGCTCAACCCATCTGCCTCACGCTCGGTTGTTATAGTGCTGCCATCTTTGTCTTTCACGGGAGCAAAGTGATTTGTATAATTACCTTGGTGATCTTATAGACAACGCTCAGCTCACCCCTTGCTACAACACGCTCAGCTTCCGCTGCCACCCCTTCTACAAAGGACCTCTTGTAATTCCTGGCACTCTTTTGAACCTCCTTGTCTTTGCTTGTGTAGGCTTCTTGGACCCGCTCTTGGAGCCTTGATGACTTGGTGCTCAGCATCTTGGCTTTCAGTTGTTTCATTTCCTCAATCTTTTTGAGATGGATGGCATTCTCATACATAGAGAAATGAGAGCCAAGCATGGTGAATATTACGAAAATGTTCTACGAGTAATCCGGGCATCTGGACTGAAGCTGAACAAAGACAAGTGTCTGCTGAGACCGTCTTTGATCTTCATGGGCAATCTTATCAGCAAGGATGGCTTGTAGCCGGACCCAGAAAAAGTGGATGCAATTTGCAAGATGTCCACACCAGAGATCGTGACAGAGCTACGCAGGTTGTTGGGCATGGCCAACTACCTCTGTCGCTTCATCCCAGAACTGTCGACAGTTATCAAACCTCTGACTGATTTGCTGAAGTCAAACACGGCATGGTTTCGGGGTACAAACCAAGAGCACGCATTTGAACAACTGAAGATCATGGTGACAACATCTCCAGTACTTGCGTTCTACGACCCAAACTTGCCCACTGTGGTATATGCAGACGCAAGCAGCTACGGACTGGGGGCAATTATCCTATAAATACACGGAGACAAGCTACTACCAGTCGCATACAGCTCATGAACGCCGACAGATACAGAGAAGCGACATGCACACATTAAAAAAGAGCTGCTCGCTTCCACATGGGCCTGTGAGAAATTCTCAAGGTACCTTGTAGAGTTAATATAATTCACTCTACAAACAGATCACAAGCCACTGATCACAATCATCAACTCCCAGGATCTGGACAAAGCGCCAATCCGATGCCAACGACTTCTGAATAGACTGATGCGTTTCAGTATCACTGCCAAGTACGTTCCAGGGAAAGAGTTAGTTGTCACTGACACCCTATCCAGAATTCCACTGGAGAGTAAAGAAATGCTGGACACAGAGCCTGATATACAAGTTCACGTCGATGCAATGCTGGATAGTAAACCCAAATCTCCAAAGAAACTAGCCCAAATCAGGCAGGAGACAGCAAAAGACGAGCAATTACAAACAGCTATCACATTTATCACGCATGGTTTGCCAGAACTTGCGAGGATTGTACCTGTCCAGATACACAACCTGTTTGGTGCATGTCTACAGTTGTCTGTTCTTGATGACATGTTGGTATTTGACAGTAGAATCGTTATACCAACCACACTACTCAGGGTTTCCGCCAGAAAGAATAATTTGGGTATGGAGATAGTCATTTTATAGACCGCGGAACTGGCACGCGAAGCTTCCCACGGGCGCCGTAGGCGTCCCGATGGGCATAGGTGCGGGGAGCCTCCCCAGAAAAAAATTGATTTCTAGATGCTCGGACAAGCGATTTCCCGGCATTTGGAATCGGAAATCCTGCCCGGCTCATGGTGATCATTTATGTACGTCAGCAGGAAAATTGTAAGCTTGCCTTCACATTTTAGAATAAGTAGTTCTATTCATAATGTAGTATATGGTATCTTGTTGCGGTTTTTTCTTCACCAAGAAACAATTTTTACTCAAAAACATCACGAAAAATGTACAGCCATGAAGCACGAATTTACGACACATACGCGTTAAAGTAAGAAACATATTGTACAAGTCTACCGTGTTGATAAGCTAATATTGGCTAGCAATATCTATATATATTACAGTGTGTTGACTGGCTTGCATATGAAACCTGTGTATCTTGCTGAATTTGCTGAGTTTGCTGAATGAAACCTGTGTATCTTGCTGAATTTGCTGAATGGAACCTGTGTATCTTGGTGAATTTGCTGGATGAAACCAGTGTATCTTGATGAATTGAACCTGTGTATCTTGCTGAATGTCCTGAATTGACCTGTGTATCTAGGTGAATGTTGGTTTAAGTTTGATTCGTGTAACTCACTGGTCTAAATTTTGCTCGTGCCACTCGTTGGTCTAAGTTTGATTCGTACACCTCGCTTGTCTAGTTTTGTTAGTGCAAATCGTTGGTCTAAGTCTGGTTCGTGCAAATAGCTGGTCTAAGTTTGATTCGTGTAACTCGCTGGTCTAAGTTTTGTTCGTGGAACTCGTTGGCCTAAGTTTGTTTTGTTGAACTCGCTGGTCTAAGTTAGGTTCTTGGAACTCGCTGGTCAAGTTTGGATACGGCCACTTAGTACTCCAGTTATACGCTAGGGGCGCTACGCAGGAAGTGCCGTCACACCTGAAGTCATTCTGAAAAAGAGTCTTGCAACCAATTCTTCTTTACTCGGTCAATTGTTGCCAAATACTGTTCAGGGTTTTCAAGTTTGGTAGATATCATCGCCTATCCCCTTTTGCAACCAGGCAATTAAATGAGGTAAGTGCAAATGTCCTATGTAAAAACTATAGCATTGATAAATGTTAAACAATAGGGAGACCTTGGTTTTGTTAATAAATATGTCCCAAAGAATGTTACATGTTCAGGAATCACTTCACGTGTGCTATTAATAACAGACATAGGTACGCACAAAATTGACAAACACCTCTTTGTTACTACAGGAACCAATCGACGTATGCTAGTAATAAGAGACATAGGGAGGCAAACAATTACAAACAGGGTGATAGGAAGGTCTTAGACCTGTATGGTAAGAAGAACTTCCATAATTTGATCTGTTTTTCTAGTTCTCTACCTATTCGTCAGGATCCATTTTTAGTTGTAAATGCACACGCCAGGGGGCGCTATACATGACATTGTCTACCACCTATGCGGCATAAGAAAACATACCGTTGCGCATGCGCAATGACCTATTTATTGGCGTCACTGTCACTGACCTATGTAATGTCACAATTCAACATATTTTATTGTTCTAAAAGTGCTGGCTGGGGGGGTGATATGCCTGAAAAATGGTTCACCATCTGATACATAAGAAAAATCACTATATGTCGGATAGTGTAAAACACTCAACTAGTCTTTAATAACTGTAGTTGAATTAGTGTCATCAATGGCCTCTTCAAAGCACAAAACAGAGTTATTTCATGTTGTCTCTTGCACACTGTTCCTTCGGACCAGTGGGAACAGAAGCTTAAAGACACCATTGCGCATGAGCAATGACCTATTTATTGACGTATTTAATCTATTGTTATAGTAAAAAGAAATAAGAGGCACGAAGGGGGGCTACTTGATCGATAATATAGTTTACCACCTATTCGCCAGGGTCACCACATCCAAAAATTAAGAGGCACAAATTTAAGCAGTATTGGTATTTAGGTCACCACTTACACCAGGAGCGTTTTTAGACCATGACCTATCCGCCAGGGGGCGCCACTTGACATTGACCTATATATTTGACATTCCACCAATCCAAATCCACAACCTAGTCTGATTGATGCGATGTACTACTAACGGGTCATGGACTCCCCTTTAAAGGGAATACCCAACACAATGGTGTAACTAGATGGCATCTTGCTGACTGGATCAACCGAAGATGAACACTTACAGACACTTGAGCGAGTACTCGAACGCCTCGTTCAAGCCGGTTTCCGACTGAAAACATCAAAATGCAATTTCTTGAGTGACGAAGTACAATATTTAGGACACCAGATACATGCAGAAGGAATCCACTCTTCCGGTACGACTCTCTCAGCAATCCGCAACGCTCCGGCACTAACCAGCATCACCGAGTTACGATCCTACCTTGGGATGGTAAACCATTATGGTCGTTTCTTGTCCAACTTAGCGACGATCCTGGCGCCCATGCATCAGTTGCTCAGAAAGGACACGAAGTGGTATTGGAGGAAGGTACAACAAGATGCTTTCGACAGGGCGAAAGAGATGCTGAGCTCGCCACAGGTGGTAACGCATTTCGACTCCTCCAAGTCGTTGATCCGAACATGCGATACCTTTTCATACTTCATTGGATCCGTTCTTGCTCACGTCATGGAAAATGGTGTAGATAAACCCATTGCGTATCATTCCAGAAGCTAGTCTCTCACAGGCTGAGAAAAACTACACTCAGATTGATAAAGAAGGGCTGGCCGTCATCGATGGACTGAAGAAGTTGCACCAGTACTTGTGGGGTCGCAAGTTTACTATCGTCACGGACCACAAGCCGCTTCCTGAGTTGTTCGGAGAAACGAAGGCTGTTCCGCACGTCTGAAGCTCTACGTCCAAAGAAGAGATGAACTCAGCATCCATGATGGCTGTCTCATGTAAGGTACACGGGTGATCATTCCAAATGTCTACCGCAAAGCACTGTTGGAAGAACTGCACAATGCACACTCTGGAATCGTGCGCATGAAAGCTGTAAGTCGCTGGTGTGGTGGCCAGGTATCGATCAGGACATTGAGAAAACGATCAAAACCTGCGACATCTGCATGCGTAGCCGACCCAGACCTAGGAAGCTCTCCTACAACCATGGTCGTTCCCTGATCGACTGCATATCGATTACGCAGGTCCATTCATGGGCAGATGGTGGTGGTGATCGACGCCCATTCGAAGTGGATAGACACTTACCTTACGTCGGGCTCCACGTCAGCCCCGACCATCAGTAAACTGCGACAGTCATTCAGCACTCATGGTATCCCGGATGTCATCGTCAGTGACAATGCCACTGGGTTCGTTAGCGAAGAGTTTCGAGAGTTCTGCCGACACAATGGCATCACGCACATTACAATCGCACCCCATCACCCGGCATCAAATGGTCTGGCCGACGAGCCGTCGGGGTGGTAAAGGAAGGAGAAAGCGCATGCAAGGAGGAGACTTAGAAACAAAGCTAGCACGCTTCCTCTTCGAATACCGGATTACTCCACACTCAAAGACGGGCATAGCCCCGTCGATCTAAACTGTTGATGAATAGACACCTGAAGACCCGGCTTCATCTCATTAAGCCAGATGTCGGTAGGAGGGTCATTGTCATACAGACCAAACAGAAGGCGACACACGACCGGCACGCCAAGGTTCGTACATTCAAAACCGGTGATCTTGTGTACACTCTCCGGTACCATGGCAACGCTGCAAACTGGGTACCTGGCACAATCGAATAACAGACGGGACCAGTGTCGTATAATGTCAGTCTCGAAGTGGAGCCATCGTTCGTCACCACATCGATCACAAGGTAGAGGTCGAGTCACCAGTTGGCGTCATCGGTGCTGCCTCCGCAGATGGAGACATTCCATGAGTTCTGGGCTGAGTCTCACGAAGAGCCTGAAGTCGCTCAAACGCTTGCACCGAGTCAGGCAACTGACGTTGCGCCTGCTGCAGCCGTAGCAGAGCCTAGACGTTCGATACGATACAGGAAGCCGCCTGAACGTTTGGACTTATAATTGTTAAAGTAGCATCTGGCTGGCTACCTATTGTGGGCCTTTGGGTGTTATTACCGTAATGCCCTAATGGGTATACATCTAACTTAAATGCTGAGGAATGCTGTGTATCGAACAATTGATGCTCCCGAGAGTCTGTCCGTTTTAACGGTAATCACGTTTGACCACGTGGTCGTTAATAAAACACGTTTAAAATACACCACAATTGTACATCTTCGTTCCCATGTCCTGTGTGGAGGCATTTACATTTCCCAAAATTTAACAATATTTGTCACTTTTCAGACCATTTGATCAACATGTCAAGATCATCTTGTAAATCCTGTCTATCTCCATAACGTTCAATCATTCTAAACACTTTGTATTATCCACAAATTTCAACACCTTGCTTGTTATATAATCGTCCAAATCGTAGATATATATTAAGAATATTATAAGTCCCAGTACTGATCCCTGTGGTACCACACTTAAAACTTATTTCCAGTTTGAAGCCTCCCCACCAATTACTGTCAATCAGCCATTTTCTATCCAGTTTTTAGTTTAAGCAGACTTAAGTTTAAACAGTATTCTTTGATGTGGCACTTTGTCGAAAGCTTTCTGAAAATCTACGTAGATGATATCTACTAGTGATCCCTCGTCTACACACTTAGTGATATCTTCCCAAAAACATAACATATTTGTTAAGCATGACCTCGCGTTTAGTAGCCCATGAACTTAGCCTCTGATACTGGCAGTGAACTAATATCTTCCCTGGTAAACACTGCACTAAAATACTCATTCAGGTCTTCTGCCATTAAAAATCCATCTGATATTATATTTCCAGCACTATCTTCTAGAGGACCGACCTTATCCTGGACTTTCTGTTTGCTCCGAACATGTGCATAAAACTCTTGTTGTCATCTTTTATATTATATTTATTTCATAGTGTGACAACTCCAAACTTTGTCGAGGTTGCAGGTTTATTGACGGGAAACACCAAACACACCCTGACAACAGAATGCAAAATACAGTGAACAGATGCGCCATTTTACATACATTACATTATAGGACCGGTGGGAGGTTGTCTACAATTGCAGTCTGCTACGCACTACGTTACTGTTATCATGTATGCATGCTGTCAGTTTCAGTTGGCCTGTTTGAACAAAAGGTAGACCTAATTAACCTAACAAATGCAGTATACGTTGATAATTAATTAACAATACGCAGTAAACTAACTACACGCAACGATTGTTAACACGACATATTATTATAATATAATCAGGTACAAAATAGTCTAGAAGGCATCATTTTACAAACGCACCCCTGAGAGGCGACAGTCATGTAGCAGTCCGCAGTCTACATATGTAGGCTAGTTCACTTCTTGCACCGAGTGTGCCCGCGGTTGTTCAGCACACTGTAAAATGGATCGACTGATAGTAACATGCCTAGAATACGCGCCCTAGTGCCACAGAAGTTGCGCAGTCAAATCCTCAAGGAGTTACACGATGGACATGTCGGGGTTGTAAAAATGAAGGGACTGGCTCGTAGCTGCGTTTGGTGGCCTGGGATAGATAAAGATATAGAATCTCTGGCACGGAAATGTCAAGGCTGCCAGAGAGTCCAGTTTGAAGCGCCTACCGTGCCACTTCACCCGTGGGAATGGCCTCAAAACCATGGCAGCGTATCCATGTAGATTACGCTGGACCGTTTATGGGACGGATGTTCTTAATAGCGGTCGACGCACATAGCAAATGGCCTGAGGTACTACCAACAGCCTCAGCATCATCAGAAAGAGCCGTAGAACTGTTACGAGATGTGTTTGCAAGGTACGGTCTTCCAGAACACTTGCACAGTGACAACGGAAGTCAATTCACAAGCGATGTTTTCCGAAACTTCATGAAAGCAAACAACATCAGGCACACATTTTCTGCACCCTGCCACCCTGCTACCAACGGGCAGGTGGAACGCTTTGTTCAGACATTTAAACAAGCCATGCGATCAGCGAGAGGTGACTCGGGTGCTGTGAAACGACACCTGGCCAGATTTCTGTTTGCCTACAGAAACGCACCACATGCAACAACATGTGAATCTCCGGCGATGTTACTGATGGGTCGAGCCCTGCGAACAAGATTAGATGCCATACGACCAAACACGAGGAAGACGGTGGAGAACCGTCAGGCCAAGACAGTAGAGGAGAAGAGAGGGCAACACAGAGAATTTGAAGCTGGGGACAGAGTAGCGGTAAGAAACTATCGCAACGACCAAAAGTGGGTACCCGGTACCGTCCAAGAGAAGAGGGGTACCAGTGCGTGTGCAAGACGGCGATGTATGGCGGAGACACAGCGACCAAATCAGGGCTTCTGATGTCGCCATGGTACCTCTGGGTGCGGTGGAGGTACCAGTGGTTGACAAATCGACTAGACCAACAACAGAAGTAGAAGAAGACAACCAGCCAAGTTCATTGCAAACACCGATGGCAGTGAACTATCCCGTGAGACCGGCAAGTCCAGCGCAGATACCAATGGCAGATGAACGACTCGTGAGAAGGTCCACAAGAACCAGAAAACCTCCAGAGAAGCTGGATCTGTGACGTTTAAAAGACGGTGTCCAGTTTAATTATGGACATAGACGTTAATGGTTAATGGCTACAAAAATTACATTGTTAACAAGGACTAATTAATGGACGCTGAATCCGTGGACTGTGTTGACGGTTGTCATATCGTATATGTGGCGTAGCGCAACCAGGGTATTAACATGTTTTAAGGGAACAACATTTGAAAGGGAGGGGTGTAGAGTATTTGTATTGTAGAGCATTATGAATGCTCCCCATCGCTCTGGAATAAGGACAGCTTCCTGGCTGTGCGGACGTGTCGAATAAAGATGGCGTAAGACATAACAATATCGTGTACTTAGATTTTCAAAACGCTTTCGACAAAGTACCACATCAAAGATTACTGCTTAAACTAAAGGCCCATGGCATAGGAAATGGTATAATAAACTGGACAGAAAAATGGCTGATTGACAGAAGACAACGTGTAGTAGTTGATGGGGAGGCTTCAAACTGGAAATCGGTATTGAGTGGGGTACCACAGGGATCAGTACTAGGACCTATATTATTCTTAATATATATCAACGATTTGGATGATGAAATAGCAAGCAAGGTGTTGAAATTTGCGGATGATACAAAAGTGTTTAGAAGGATTAAAAGTGATGGAGATAGACAACATTTTCAAGATGATCTTGACAAATTGATCAAATGGTCTGAAAAATGGCAAATGCTGTTCAATTTTGGGAAATGTAAATGCCTCCACGCAGGACATGGGAACGAAGAGGTAGAATATACGATGGGGGGTACTGTACTAAATACTACTGTAAAAAAAAAGGACTTAGGGTTAACCATTAGTGCTGATATGAAGGTTTCAGAGCAGTGCGGAATTGCAGCTTCAAAGGGAAATCAAATCCTTGGATTAAATAGGCGAAACATAACGTATAAGGAAAAAGAGCTAATAATACCGCTGTACAAAACAATAGTTAGGCCTCATCTATAATATTGTATTCAAGCGTGGAAGCCATATCGCAGGAAGGACATAGATATTCTAGAAAGAGTACAGAGGAGAGCAACTAAAATTATACCAAAACTGAGGGATCTTAGTTACAAAATACGCCTAAAAATGCGGCTTAACAACATTAGAGACCAAGAGATTGAGAGGAGATCAGATAGAAGTGTTTAAAATAATGAATCGTTATGAAAATATTGATAGAATTTTTTTTTTTCAGTTAAGAAAGATAGAAGGACTAGAGGACATGAAGTTACATTAGCAAAGGAGCAGAGTAGGTTAGATATAAGAAAGTTTTCATTTTCACAAAGGACTGTAAATGAATGGAACAGATTATCTGCTGATTGTGTGGGTGCTAGTAGCGTGAATGTTTAAAAATAAAATCGACACATACCTCAGAAGGGCGGGACACACATAGATAAAAGGGTCGGACTCTCGATAAGCCAAAGGGCGTCCTTGTCCACCTGCCACCTAGAGTTAATTCTCTGGGTGGCAATCTTGTTAAATCTTGTTAAAGATGTACGGAGGTTGCTCACCAGTAGACTGCATACGGAATTTGGGAATTTCCATGCACCAACATCTAACGATGACATGCCACGTGACTGCTGTGTGTGCTGGATGTAACTACCATCTGTACAGACTGTCATCAATAAGGTACTATCTTACAGCGAAAGGTGCGGTCAACACAATCGTCACCTCTCGCTTGGATTAATGCAATGCATTCTTGCACAACAGTTATCCCAGAGTCCAGAACAATGCAGCCAGACTATAGTAACACGCACCAGCAGACACGACCACATAACACCAGTGTTAAAGGAACTGCATTGGCTACAAATGTATTCATGGTTTGGCGGCGTCTTATCTGGCAAAACTTGTGCAGCCACGAGAGCGTGATGGACGCCTAGGCCAGAACCATGCTCCAACACTGCATCACGAAGAAATGCATCGGCGACTCGGCATTTCGTGTGCTACTTCCGCTCGGTACCCCTCACCCCCAGTGTATATATGATCACATGTTGTTACAGCTTAGGCGAGGACGAGGACTTTGTGGGATTTGAAGTTATAGCGGCGCAGCGGCGAAACATTTTCAACAGCAACCCCCCACCCCCCACCATCATCCCATGTCACAGTCGAGCCAACCGAGAAAGCCACAAGGAAGATATGCGGCGGCGAAAATGTGTCAGTGGTGCTGAAACTCCGTTCTTGTATCATGCGGTGGAGATGTAATTCTCGAGTCTATCCGTCACGTTACAAATTATTATCACTACGGCTACATGTGAACACGCATTCGGTAAGCCTATACTTAAGGTGATGTTAATCATTCGTATCTGCAAGCGTCTATAGAACAAGATCGCCTTAGCATAGAGAGGCCGACTGTAGGAACAAATAAACTTCGACCAAGAAGTGGTTGACCAGTTTATAACAACTAACGAGGGGTATTTCTTTAGCGCTAATTCCCGCATAGCGTATCGATGCGCTGTACAAGCAATAACATAAATGAATATTAATATATTAAAAACTAAACACTTGGTTTTAAGACATATAATACTAATTATTAAACTAGAAACACTACTTTTAGGACAAATAATACTAAAATTATCAAATAATGTCCGTCACTATGAAACAGGTTAAATTAATTAAAATGCATAATAAAAAGATGAGTCTTTAAAGTTTTCCTAAACATAGTCAGTGTCCCTGATGCACGAATATCCACCGGTAGTTCATTCCATAGTCGCGGTGCTGCTGCGCCAAATACAGGTATCTTTTCCCCTTGAATTATATATTGTAAATCTGTGACAGTTCGTGTGCTGTATGGAAAATTATTATATGTATGTAAAAATTGTAGTACATAGCATATGCGGTACATAGATCAGTAATCTTTATGTACCTGTCTGTGCACAGGATGCGAAATACACTGTATAGATTGTTTGTGCACAGTGGCAATCCCTGTGAATTAATAAATTTGGAGTGCCCATTACCAACCTACGCAATAGTTGGTGTAACTTTATACAAACAGAGAAAGGGCTGCATGAACAATTCTGTAACAACATGTGATCATATATACACTGGGGGTGAGGGGTACCGAGCGGAAGTAGCACACGAAATGCCGAGTCGCCGATGCATTTCTTCGTGATGCCTTGATGCATGCAGTGTTGGAGCATGGTTCTGGCCTAGGCGTCCATCACGCTCTCGTGGCTGCACAAGTTTTGCCAGATAAGACGCCGCCAAACCACACTGCGCACTGCCGTAGCTCTTAATTACCGATGTCGATGTTATGATCTTTCAGGCTATCGATGATAGCATGAGCTATAGCTTCGCCAGTTGCCCATTCTAGGTATATGATATAAAAATAACTCTTGATTTTACACCCATCCATCATCCTCAAGGACACTGAGAGAATCTCCTAGTTACCATGTTGATCTCATCTGCCATGATGGAAAAGAAGGCATTTTCGTCTTAAGGCTTCGTGTATTCTCCTTTCTAATGTATTCAGTTAGCTACTATGCCAGTCACTTCATTCTGAGTGATTCTTGGATGATGTGTACTGCGCATTCTTCTTTCCTGTCTCAATATGTTCTCGGTCTAGTCGCGTTTGGCCATCATCTCCAGAATTGCCCAGAAGTTCCCCTGTTGGAGGATGTACTTGTCCGATCATCCCTGTGGCCTCGAAGTGACAATCGTGTATTCCACAAAATACAACTGATTCTATAACGCTCCTCAGGAAGTGACTGTTTTTCTCGTACATCATCTGGTTGGACTGGCGAAGTATGGCAGGGAACTTTCTGGTATCTTTCGACGCTGAACTAGCAATAAGCCGAGTTGTACCGCATCTTTATGATATCGGAGGTTGTAATTATTTTCCAGAATCAGTGGGGTGCCCATTAATTTATCGGAATTAAAATAAGAACACAAGGCAGAATAATAGCATAGGGTGGGGAAATGTATAGGTTGGAAAATTGTTTAACAGAAAGTCGATGTTCCCTAATTTATAATTTTAGCCGAGTTATCCGACGTTGCCCGGGGAAAAAAGGCAGTCATATGTACCAGACACCCCAAACCCAATTTTTCCAGCCTACCCGCATTAATAAATTATAACTGGTCACTGGGCTAGTTGTTAGGACAACCTTTTGCTAGAAATCGCTCGCGTCTAACTGTCGTAACCAGCAACAGGCAGAGGGTGGATGCTGATAATTTGGTTTTATCTTTCCACATGATACTTTCATTTATTCCCATCATCGAAGAGAAACTGTAAATAGAAAAAGTTCGGCCAGAGATGGGGTAATCGTACTCATTGTAATTGTGGGCAACTTTTTGAGTAATCGTTCTCATACTTGATTACATTGATAAAAAAGCCAAGTAATCGTACTCGATTACACTGTCAAAGCAATCGTAATCATGATTACTTATCATGATTACAATTTTTTTTCATACTTACAAATTTCTATTGTATGTTTATATGGGTGTTGGTTTTAAATTTAATTCCATTACCATCTAGATACGTCTCTATGTTTATTATTGACTGTTGCTGTCATGCATGTAGGATATTCAGGCCTGGGGTAATAGTGATATGTAACAGTAACGATTACAAATTTTCAAATGTATGTAATAGCAACAGGTTGAACAAAACACAATAGAAAACAATGTAATAGTAATTTACTTAGATATGACATGTCTATTACTAATGAACAACATACAAATTTCAACCACATCAATTTTATTAGTTTGGTAGTCTTCAGTATCAACTTGAAGCCAGACTCCAGGATTTATGATTACCCCTGTAGGAATTATGGCCCTTGGTAGCAGATCTGGAACAAAGGGATGCTGAACTCTGGACATTGGCAAAGGCTAATTAACTCTCTCGGCAAACACTAATTTTGGTCTCTGCCATCTCTCTTGTGGTCAATTAGCATCTCTCTTTTATGCTGCTAGTAAAAATGGGGTGTATAGGGACTGGACAACCTTTCTTAGTGACCGCGAGCTCACAATTGAGTATACAACTAGTATTAACTAGGGAAGATGTCAGACAGAGTTCACTTGTTATAGACGTGAATTACGAAACATTAACACAGAACCTGTTGTGCTCAACTTAGCGTGGCTCTCCTTTTTTTGTAAAAAAGGAATACTTATTTTAATATAGATATTAAAAGTATGTTTTCTATTGCAGAGGAAGCATGCAGAGAAGCTGAAAAAACCTGCAGCCAAACGAACTGCAGCTGACATGGAACAGCCCACTATCGGTACTTCGTGAAAAAGTCCAAAAGGTATTCACCAACTGACTCAAAGCAGGCATCTTTCCTCAAGAACATCCCTGTGTTTGTAGCTGGATCACTTCAATCTTTCTCCATTGTTGAGGATGAGAGGTTTAAAAAGCTGATCAGTGACATAGACTCATGCATTGTTTGCCCCAGTAGGAATCATCTGTCTACTACACTCATCCCAGAAACTTCTGCCAACATCCACATCTCTGTCAATGTGGACCTCTGGTGAAACAGACACATGCGTTCCTTCATTGGGATCACTGCCCACTCCGTCAGTGACTGGAAACTACAGACTGCTGTGCCAGCCTGCAAGCGCTTCACAGGCAGTGAACAATATCATTGCCCAGTATGAGCAGGTGGTAAATGAGTTCCACATAGCCATCGATGTCACCCACATTGTATGAGACAACGCATCAAACATGGTGAAGGTATTTAAACTCCCAGGCTACAACTCCGACAACCATAGTGACAGCGACATTTCGGATACTGAGGACAATGACACACAGTTAGATGATGACATGTCCAGGGATGTGTTTGTCTACCTCCCCCAGCATGATGGTTGTTTTGCTCACACTGCTGCTTGTCGTGAAGGATGGGATGATGGCAGTGTGATCAGCAAGGCTTCCAAAGTTGTGTATTATGCTCGTAAGTCGACAGTCAGCACAGAACTGCTGGAAGGCCACCGCAAGTTGCAGGCAGCCAACGTAACTAGATAGAACTCCGAGATCGCCGTGATACGGTCTGTACTGCGGATCCCTCAGGAGAAGTTGAACTAATTAGACACTGTGCACAAGCTGACACACCATGACAGGATTCTGCTAGAACTTTGTGAAATCCTTGCTCCTTTGAAGCAGCAACAGACTTTACACAGGCTGACACAGTAGTGACAGCCAACTTAGTCGTACTTAGTGTGCGTGGACTAAGATCTCAGTTGGCGTAGGTCAAAGCAAAACAAAACTGTAAGATGGTAGAATCACTGAAGAAGTCTATTGAGCACCGCCTTTCTCTCTGCCACACTTGACCTCCGCTTCAAGTTGGCCTGGTGCAAGGATACATGCGAGGTACAGAAGCAGAGGACATCTCTCCTTGCTGCAGCAAACATGCTGGCATCTCCTCCAGCATCATTTTTTGCTCAATCCCAGCCAGGATCATCTGCCTATTCTCCACCAGCCAAACAGTGCAAGCTGTTCAGCTTCATGGGAATCCAGCAGGCCATACCGTCATCCACTTCAAGCACAGCTGAGGAGATCGAAACATATTTGTCCCAACCATGTGTTGCTGAGAACGAAGACACAATTGAATACTGTCATACAAGATCAGTCAGTCTGCCCATCCTGTTCCAGCTGTCTCAGAAGTACCTGGCAATTCCTGCTACATCAGCACCTGTAGAGAGCCTTTTTAGCATGGCAGGAAAAGTCTTCACACCAGACCGCTGCCGCTTGACTGATTCAAAGTCTTCAGACCAGACCGCTGCCGCCTGACTGATTCAAAGTTTGAGGCACTGATGTTCATCAGACCAGACTGCTGCCGCCTGACTGATTCAAAGTTTGAGGCACTGATGTTCATCAGATGCAACAAGGATTTCATTTGACTGTCATTTACAGTCCACAAACTATCAGAGCCACCACCAATTCCAAAATAATAATTGGTGAAGTCAATGAGCTCCACTCATCAACTAAGACAACTACCAACATTTGTTAGTGTGTCTTATGAAAGTTGTGTAAGACTGTGACAAAACTGTTGTGGCGAAAGATGATATAAAAACGCTAAGAGCCTAAGATGTGAGATATCTACTGAGGTGCTCTTCCATCTACCATGATGGTAAACCATGTGATTATTATCCGTTTCATATTAATAATAAAAAAGATTTCTTGTGCATAGTGGCAGTACCCTAAGATATGTCTATGCAAAATTAGAGAAAAAGTTGCTGAACTGTTTCTGAGATATGGCAGCTAACAGCGGACGATGCAAGGCAGACGACACACAGCGGACACAGAGTGATGGCGTACGTCCGTTGGACCTTCAGCCCAAAGGACTAAAAATGGGCCAAGAGGCCCTGAAGTCCTTTGGACTATATTGTGAGTTTGTAATCATTAATGAAATCTGTTTGTTGAATCATAGTTACAGATCATTAAGGGTTATGATGGAAGTAAAATATTACATGTTTAGTGGAGACTATATGCATGTCAGTGAAGATACACCTGGAAATAATGCTGATCACAAAGTCCACAGTAATAACAGTTAATCTTGACTAGGATAGTTTTATTTAATTCCATGATTTGCATCTGCAATTAGGAATGCAGATATAGGATGTGCAAATGAGGAGTTCCAATCTCTGGTGAAGATGTCAGCCAGCTGTTGTTGCACTGTGGTGTTAGTGTTCTTGGACGACGTCTGATTGATGATGAGGCCAATGCCGCCAGTGCTTATGAAATAGTCTCCAGACCAGTTGGATGTGCCTGAAACAATCATTACATCAAGGTGACCAAGCATGACTGGGAGAACAGGGGGTTCATGAAATAGTCTCCAGACCAGTTGGACGTGCCTGAAACAATCAATAAATCAAGGTGACCAAGCATGACTGGGAGAACAGTGGATCACCTTCTGTGTTGAAACCCTTGTTGTCTTTAATGTACTGGTGCAATATAACATATTAAAACAATTAATTAGCCACATTAATGATGTAAGTTACAGTAAATATCCATCACATGTAGACATGTAGAAAGTACCTGTTAAAATGAGGCAATTGGACTGTTTTAATTGTAAAATCATATTATACAGTTATAAACAATATCTATTGTAAAATCATATTATACAGTATAAGCAATACCTATTGTAAAATCATATTATACAGTATAAACAACATCTATTGTAAAATCATATTATACAGTATAAACAATATATATTGTAAAATCATATTATACAGTATAAACAATAGCTATTATAATATATACATTATACTGACCGCCTAAATATATGATAATAAAGATCTCTGCATGGTCAATCAATGACAATCTATATTATTTATAAAAATTCTAGTTCCACCACCTATCGATTAACTATGGCTATTCGCATAGCAGCTTTACAAATTATGGAAAAATCGATAATAAAACTGTATATGTTTAATATAATTCAACTGAATTTTCAGGTTGCAATATAATTATATTTCTCACTACTCACCAATGTATGCCGTATTGTCTGTGACCATGTATTTATTGTGGTTCACTCGTGCAAAAGGAATTTGCCTTTGAGCCTTGGTGTAGCTAGGAACTTGGAAAAGTTTCTGAAACAATGTCACAATGATGCTATCAGCACTGAGAAGCAAGTAGAGTGAACTTATTGATATGACAGTAATGTCTTCAGGACAGAGAAAAAAAAGTAGAGTGAACTTATTGATATGACAGTGATGCCATCAGGACATAGAAGCAAGTAGAGTGGACTTATTGATATGACAGTGATGCCATCCAGACAGAGAAGCACGTAGAGTGGACTTATTGATATGACAGTGATGCCATCCAGACAGAGAAGCACGTAGAGTGGACTTATTGATATGACAGTGATGCCATCCAGACAGAGAAGCACGTAGAGTGGACTTATTGATATGACAGTGATGCCATCCAGACAGAGAAGCACGTAGAGTGGACTTATTGATATGACAGTGATGCCATCCAGACAGAGAAGCACGTAGAGTGGACTTATTGATATGACAGTGATGCCATCCAGACAGAGAAGCACGTAGAGTGGACTTATTGATATGACAGTGATGCCATCCAGACAGAGAAGCACGTAGAGTGGACTTATTGATATGACAGTGATGCCATCCAGACAGAGAAGCACGTAGAGTGGACTTATTGATATGACAGTGATGCCATCCAGACAGAGAAGCACGTAGAGTGGACTTATTGATATGACAGTGATGCCATCCAGACAGAGAAGCACGTAGAGTGGACTTATTGATATGACAGTGATGCCATCCAGACAGAGAAGCACGTAGAGTGGACTTATTGATATGACAGTGATGCCATCCAGACAGAGAAGCACGTAGAGTGGACTTATTGATATGACAGTGATGCCATCAGGACAGAGAAGCAAGTAGAGAGGACTTATTGATATGACAGTGATGCCATCAGCACAGAGAAACAAGTAGAGTGAACTTATTGATATGACTGTGATGCTATCAGGACAGAGAAGCAAGTAGAATGGACTTATTGATATGACAGTAATGCCATCAGGACAGAGAAGCAAATAGAGTGAACTTATTGATATGACAGTGCTGCCATCAGGACAGAGAAGCAAGTAGAGAGGATTTATTGATATGACAGTGATGCCATCAGCACAGAGAAACGAGTAGAGTGAACTTATTGATAATACTGTGATGCTATCAGGACAGAGAAGCAAGTAGAATGGACTTATTGATATGACAGTAATGCCATCAGGACAGAGAAGCAAATAGAGTGGACTTATTGATATGACAGTGATGCCATCTGGACAGAGAAGCAAGCAGAGTGGTCTTATTGTTATGACAATGATGCCATCAGGACAGAGAAACGAATAGAGTGGACTTATTGATATGACTGTGATGCTATCAGGACAGAGAAGCAAGTAGAATGGACTTATTGATATGACTGTGATGCCATCAGGACAGAGAAGCAAGTAGAGAGGACTTATTTATATGACCGTGATGCCATCAGGAGAGAGAAAGGAGTGGCTGAGATTTCTACAGTATATTTTGAGGCATGCAGTTGGCACTTGATTATATATAACCACAATGTACAATGCATATTTTATTTATAAAGCAATTTCCAATAACGCAAAGAAAGCACCAGTTAGATATGATCATAAACTATTTAAGAATGCTAAATAGTTTCACAATATCACAGACAGTATTGATTCATGATGGAAGTGCATTAGACATGGAAAGTAAAGGTAGAGCGGGAGATTGAGTGGCCTAACATACCACACTGACTGTAGCCTTCATCGCCCCACTGAGAGCAGCTAGCGAGTGCAGGTACTTCACCATGTCAGGGTCAGTATGGTTCCACAAGCTGGCCAGGATGCGCACTTCGACCCCTCGTTCCAGCGATGACCTCCGCAGAGCATCATCTATCACTGGCCAAAACCTGAGGTAACACGTGGAAACTAGAATGTACATTGTACATCAATCACCGTCCATTAATTATCTCTTGTTTGGGTGTATCAAATATTCACCTGAATAATCCATTGTAAACACAAAACTAAGCATAATTTCTCAAGCTTATAAAAAAAAAAAAAAAAAAACCCAATGCGAGTTATATGGTTGAAACATATAAATATGTCGCTGTGGCATTAAAAAGTATCTTTATTCCTGAACATTCTCGGAATAACTTCAATAAAAGAACAACAATTTTGATAGAGCTCTTGATAAAAAGGAGCTTGATTAGCTCTTTCTGGTAATGTTTGGTCCATGTGTGGTGTCATATTTACTTGTGTTTGAGTATAAAACTAGCTGAAACTGCATTTTTAGTCCAATGTAAAGATCATCATAAAAACATGAGCAAAAATGCTCATCCTTTGGATGGTGCCATATGCATAGTTCCAGATGCAGAAGACAGTTTTCCCAAGTATTTTGTACCTGATGTTTTGTACATGACGTAAGTTTGAAAACTTACATCATGTTAAATGCCATATTTTTTTGCTTGCTGCAAGTTACCAGTATATAAAATGTCCCCAGTGGACAATTTATGTAGCTCAGAACAATTGCAGAAAACATGCACAATGTTCAAACACAATCGTTTAATGTCTAACATCTGGAAGGAATCCTTAACTACTATGAGCCCTTAGCTTATGTGGAATTTGGAAAAAGTATTACTTTAAGTCAGAGGGGTTAAAAATGAACCTCTGAAAGTTTAGTGCCCAAAATGCAAAGCATCTAGGATAAAAAGCTTAATGTGCATCAATATAGTAGTTTGATTATAGTTAGATTATCATAATGTTACAACTTAGTAATTTTTTCTCTTCAATAATAATGACAAAATTCTACAGCACCTAAATCCCCAGGAATCTGAGCTCAGAGGCACAACATACAAGAATTGTTGGGCAAAATCGTTAACATGTACAAGCAAGAGTCGTCATTAGAGCCGAAGGTTAGGGTGGGAATGCAATTTCAAATAAATAAGTCTTCAGTTTTTTACGAAAAGTAGCTAGTCTCAGATGATTTTAAAACGATAAGGAGTTGATTCCAATCATTCCTTAATTATGTTTGCGTATGCCCTGCTTAGTGTACCAACTTGCATTGAACACAATTGTAAAAGTTTAAATTGTTTTTATTTTTAAATTGAACTGGGAACATTTCTATTATTTAAACCAAATTGCCTATGCAAAATGAACACAAGTGAACCAATTTACACATCTACTTTAGTACGTGATCTATGAAATGAGCACTAAATACGGCTTTGGTAAATGCATGGAATGTACATACCTTTTTGGATGTGTGTATAATGTTGTGGGGAAGTAGTCCATCACAGCAACATAAATAAACCTCTGTGCCTTTCTGATCACGTCCAGAATGGCATCAATGTCACTAGTTCTTCCCTTTGGACAGAACTCTGGCGGCGAACTCTGGAAGTCACAATTGACACTGTCCTTTCACTAACATTACTCTGGGTTCTCCAGTTCTACTATAGATGCCGGCAACCTTTTTGAATGAAGGGACAACCAGGTGAATTGAACTAAATCAGCGAACCACACATGTATTATTGAATACTGATGATCATTAGCCTCATGGGAACTGGTACGTTATGTTTTGCTTGGTACCTTAATACCGACAATCTTGTTCCTATGCATTAAAGTTTAACTTATGTACAAATTATTGTCATTTATAAATAAGATTTAATATTATAAAACATCAACATCTAATATTTTTGAATGTGAACAACATTTAAACTTCACTATTAAAAAACACTCAGTCAGTGTTCTTGACACACAAATGACATCACCATGACAGATCAGGAAACCGTTCCATCGGCAAATGTTTGTGGTAGCTCTAACTCTACAAGTGTCTCTTTGGAGGTAGCTTTGAATTCCATAGAGACGAGTTATAGGTCGATGAATTCTATTTGCACAGCTTACAGTCCATCGTCAAGTTCCACTTGGAACAAGTTGGAGAATAAGATTCTGCGAGTCCTAATTATGCTAAGATGGGTAAATACTCTGCAAACCCCCATCTCAGTGAGTGCTACGTACGTATCTGGATTTGACAGTATGTTTTTCAGGAGTAATGGGGGAAGTCCACATAGTTGGCGTTCTGCTGTCGTCATCAACGTTAGCAATATGATTTCGGAAGCGGAGCCTGGAAAAGCTCATTGATGAGACGTTCTCGTCCCTGGAGTTGAACATTAGACAGGTTGTCATCGAGGTGCACTGTGATGTCAACAAGAAATGCAAAATTGCAATTCTATGTGAAGTCAGCAAATTTGACTACTTCTGTGCCAAGAAGACGATATAATCCCATGTCTCAGCTTATACATGCAGCACAGCATGGCCCCTTGACTCAGCTAGCGTTCCTCACAGTAGTAGGGGAGGTCTTGATATTGCGCTATAATATTGGCCAGAAGGTCATGGAACTGCCATTGGTTTAGGTCACGAGTGCGAATGAAGTTCACGGTCTTCATGATGATGCCCATTGCATTCTGCATATCATCTACTTGCCACAGGGAATTTCTTGAGGGATGATGCAGGCGTTTTTCTGACTATGGCAGGTTCACCTCCCGTTGTCATCCCACATGTCGCTTAGTGAACTATCTCACTTTTAGTTCATGGGCCACATGAAATAGCTCCACGGGCTAATGTGGCCTGTGAGATTACAGACTGCTGACATTCTACTTTCTTTAAATGTGAGGCTTTTTCCTAACTAATGTTGTGTCCGTATGATTTTGGATGAAGGACCCTGATTGGTGGCCAGTCATCATCTCAGACAGCCGTGGTCAGTTTATGCTGTGTGCATAACTTTTGCAGAGGGGGAACAAAATTATGAATCGTCATTATTGTCCATGCCTGAATTAGGACCACCCCCAAATTAAAAATATCTCAACCTAATCATCCATGGCCGATAACATGATCAATTAGAGGAAATTGTCTACATACCGCTAAATAGACTGTACTCTTGGTGTTGTTCAATGGAACTTGCATCGGAGTGAACCGGTTGAAGGATGTAGAATATTCTTTGGGCCACACATGAGGCAAACTCTGGTTCGGCTTACCCATAAACCAATAAACATCAAATATCTTCTGCATGTCTTCAGCGAGACAACTGCAATTGTAGAGAGCTGCTCCCAGTTCCTTGACCTGCAAATAGAAAGACAAGTACGGACATCAATTTCTTTGACAGGCAAACCCTTTGACCAACAGAGAGACAGTTACTACACAGAACAACATCCAATATTGAAACAGTGGGACCTCAGTATTAAGGTCACTTTTGCGAATGGACAAAAATGACCTGAATAGTGGGACTAACATCCCTATACACTACTGTATGTGGAAATAATTTGGGACTGTCCCAGGGTGACCTTAATTGTGAGGTGGCTGTATTACCAAAGTGAGCATAAAGCAGGATTCAACTGTACAATGTATCAGAGATACAGCCAATATACAGCAATATCAATTACACTGCAACATACAGGTGTATAGGGAAAACTGCAACAGTTCACAGATTGAGTAAATCTACATTGTTTTATTGTTAGTGAGTCTCCTAGTGACCGGGTTGACACTAGGTGCTGTCTCACATGGTGTAGTTCAGTAACTAACCTGAGTGAGAGATCTCCAGTCGAAGTTAGCACTGCCTACGTAGAAGTGTTTGCCATCCACCAGTAACATCTTTGTGTGCAGCACCCCATTACCAAACCAGCGGGGGAAGTCGAGGCTGCGCACTTCAGCTGCCCCTGAGTCAACACAGTGCCTTTTCATCATCACTGTTTAAGCTTCACAAATAACACACATCATGCCAACAGTCTGGCGAGTACTTTGATCACCATTATGTTGTATTCTAATGTACATATTCCTGTCTTTGCAAATTATGATTGTTTTATTTATTACCAAATCTTCTTGTTGTATGTACATGCACATGGAAATATAAAATCTTCAAAATATATGCAACTTTTAATTGTCTGTATTACATAGTTTTCTGTAGCATTTTGAACACAAGGATGTATATGCTCAGAATTTGTCATTAATCCTGTAAATTTTGTAACATTTTCCAGGATATCCCGGGGCCTATTGAAGTTAAATCTTACACCATTACTGTATTGATTGTGAATCATCAATAATTTACCGGTGCTAGCAAGTTTGCTCGTGTCTTTATTTGGTAGCCTTGGTGATGGGAGGTTCTGTGCAATGCGAATAGATATGTGTCTCTGTGTGCCAGCCATCAACAGCTCCTGGAATATCTGCTCCCCCTACAAAATATCATCATCAATATTATTAAAAAATGGGCCAAGTGGCCCTGAAGTCCTTTGGACTAATACGTCTATATGTGACCCCTGACCAAATGAGTGATAAGTCGGAAAAATTGTAACATTGTTTTCTTACATTCTTGTAAAGGTTGGGTAGGGTGCTTTACACGGTTTCAAAAATTATGACTGCTACAAAAATTGGCGAAGTTATGGAGCATTGAACATGGTAGGGGTCAAAAAGTAAAAATGGGTCAGCTGGATGGTGATAGACCGTTTGAAATTGAAGCCTTTGTAAAACTTTTGTCTCGACTTCACCGAAGGCGGTGTCCTGCTGTCAGAACTTCGAAGGTGTTACTCACCTAACTTACAAATATATAGGGAGCTAATGGAGAGGCCCATCATAATCCATAGCACTACAAAATGAAGTATCTGAAAGTCACACTTCAAATACTGAGTGACACATCTCGTACTGTCTCTCTGCACTATCGCAATGTCCAATAGTTTCCTATCACAACCCTCGTGTACAATATACCAAAGCTATATATTTCTAACACCACAACATATGTATTATCATTGGATAGGTAATTGAATAATCTTTCAGATGAATGCAACTTGTAGCAGCAGAAAATGAAGCATACAAAAGTTACACCGCAAACAATGACATGCATTCTCAAAATGTGATTCATTCAAAAATTAGTGCTATATAATAGTAGTTTGTCAAAATGTAAACAAAGTCAAAGACAGTTGCAGCTTAGTGTCCACCAAGCAGTAGCAGAGCAGTTTTATAATAATAATAATCCACCAGTTAAGTGGCAGTGATCTTCCTTTTATCATTCGTGTGATGTTTATTGTGAGCAGGTCGGACAAATGGTTATCACACGTAGACAGGTACAGAAAGAAACTGAAATTTTCTATAAAAAGAACACGTTTGCCTATCAATGGCATGTATTTCCTGTTGTTGCTGTTTCTGCTGGGCAGACACAGTTTCTGCCCGGCATAAATCAAACAACCCTGTAGGTAATTATTAATCAAATGTTTTTTGGTGAATCATAGTTACAGATCATTAAGGGTTATGATGGAAGTAAAATGTTTACATGTTTACTGTTCACTGAAAAAACAGCTCCACAGATCTAATTATAGTTATTGTTAAGATGTTTAACCTAGTTCCATTATCTGACATTGTGCCACAGATTGGTGTATTGGGATCATTAAGCCTATATAATTATTATATAAACATAGCAGCAGACACTGGGAATGTCGGACTGCTGCCTGGCTAAATGGATGCAATGGTGCTTTGAAGTTAGTTCTTCTGCCAACTATCCTTTTCACACAAGCCTATAGGTTTAGTAGCTGCCAGCACACTACTGAGCCTAAACTACCATGCAGGTGTGAAAAACGTGCTGACATATTTGAACTTGATCCACTAATTAACTGTCTACCAAGCAGTAGCAGAGCAGTTTTATAATAATAATAATCCACAAGTTAAGTGGCAGTGATCTTCCTTTTACCATTCATGTGATGTTTATTGTGAGCAGGGCAGACAAATGGTTATCATACGTAGACAGGTACAGAAAGAAACTAAAATTCTATAAAAAGAACCAAATACCTAAACAAAGCGAATGTAATAGGTGAAGAACAGGCAGTGTTCATATAGGGGTATTGATTGAATTGTATTTGTCTTGACACAAAAGGCTTTATTGTGCCTTAACTATGTCAACTCTTCTAATGGTTGACATTTGGTTGTTTCAGGTGTCAACTATATTGTGAATCTGTAATTATTAGTCTATATTGATACAAATGATTTACACAGTACCATGTCTACACAAGGCATGGCAAGCGTAAACAGAACAGTAGAATGCATTTGATATCAATAAAGTGTCGGATATTTCACTCTATAGTTGTCCAGAATATAAATGTTCTATGTTTGTCACCTACAGGTGACAGAATATTAATTTTCTATGTTTGTCACCTACAGGTTTCTACAGACAATACATCTTTAACCAATAGACACCATAGTCACACCATTTTATAATAAATAAATGAACATCAAAATAAACACAACTTGCAATTATAGAAAATCAATAGTTTTGAAGATACAGTTTAAAAGTGTTAGGCAACTGTTCAGTCTAACAGGAGACAAGACACCACAGTCACACCATTTTATAATAATTAAATGAACATCAAAATAAACACAACTTGCAATTATAGAAAATCAATAGTTTTGAAGATACAGTTTAAAAGTGTTAGGCAACTGTTCAGTCTAACAGGGATCAAGTGTGTCTACTCTGCCTAGGTGCTGTGACCAATGAAAGATTAGTCAAGGTCTCAATGGACTAGGCTGTAGAGATTAGTCACAGCTTTTGACTTTGTGGCACAATACACAACATCTACTGTTGGGGTTGGTCTCAAGGGCCCTTCTCAAAACCACATCACTAGATAATGTAAAACTTTTGCACTTTGGGGGCCCCTTAGGTGCCCTTAGAATGATTCAATCAAATACAGATTTCTTGTATATAGTGGCAGCACCCTAAGATACATCTATGCAAAATTAGAAAAAAAGTTGCTGAACAGTTTTTGAAAAAATAGGCCAAATGTTACATTCTCACCAGTTTTGGGGTCCTTGGAGGCCCTAGGGAGCCCTTAAAATGATTCAGTCAAATACAGATTTCTCGTGTATAGTGGCAGTGCCCTAAGATATGTCTATGAAACATTAGAGAAAAACGGTAGCTAACGGCAGACAGCGGACGGCAGACGCAGAGTGATGGCAATAGTCCCTTGGACCTTCGGCCAAAGGACTAAAAATGGGCCAAGAGGCCCTGAAGTCCTTTTGGACTAATACGTCTATATATGACCCCGGCTGACCAAATGAGTGATAAGTCAGAACAATTGTAACATTGTTTTCTAACATTCTTGTAAAGGTAATAACCTTAAGATTTTGGGGGCACCTTTGTAAGGACTGGTCAGGTTGGGTTTGAACAGCACAATGACCAGTTGCCAGGGCACTGCAGGAAATGGTGGCATGGCTACCACAAAATTCAAAGTTTGCCCTTTCTTAATGGATCTTTTATATTTTGCTTACCCCCTTTAACTTCCTGTTACCAATTTTGATATTGACTAACATTTTTATTTTGATGCAACACTGAGCTTTATTTCCAAGTATTTACACATAAAATATCTTATTATTAGTGTAGTTTAAATATAACAGTTATAACATACTGGCTAATCAGAAGAGTTGTACCAAGCATCAGTGTCACGCAGAGACCAATAGAAACACAATATAACAAACCTGCCAATCAGAAGGGTCATACCAAACATCACTGCCACGCAGAGACCAGTAGAAGGAAGCAATGTCAATTGTATAATTGGAAGAACGGATCAAGTTCATCCAAGTGTCAAATGTTGAAGGGTGGGTGGGAGACCCAGCGGAGTAGGTCAGGTTTTCTGGTATGCTCTCAACCAAGGAGATGCTGAAAGTGAACAAAAATGTCAAAGTATTCCTGGCAAAAACCATGACCATGATCAATCTGTGTTGTTTTATATGCATCAAGTCAGCAAAGTTGCAAACAAACCTATCAGTCAAGTTTCTTTGTAAGAGCTGTTACATTCAATAATAAATCACCTGGAGTGGATGGGATTCCACCCAAACTACTATTGGAAATTGTAGAACAAATTAGCATACCGCTTGCAACAGTTTTCAACTTGTCATTAGAAGAGAGAATTGTTTCTTTTAGAATGGAAAGAAGCAAACATCATACCGTTATTTTAAAAAATGTTCAAGAAACAAGTCAGCGAACTACAGACCTCAACATGGGTTTTTAAAAGCGAGGTCATACTTAACAAATATGTTATGTTTTTTGGAAGATATCACTAAGTGGGTAGACAAGGGATCATCAGTAGATATCATCTACTTAGATTTTCAGAAAGCTTTCGACAAAGCCACATTAAAAATAGGCAAAATGTGAAACTTTACTGGTTTTTCGGTTCTTTTTGGTGGGTCATCAGGTACACTTAGAATGATTCAATCAAATACAGATTTCTTGTGTACAGTAACTCTACCACATGAAATGTATATGCAAAATTTGAGAAAAAGTTACTGAACAGTTTTAAAAAAAAATGGGCCAAGTGGCCCTGAAGTCCTTTGGACTAATACATCTATATGTGACCCCGGCTGACCAAATGAGTGATAAGTCGGAAAAATTATAACATTGTTTTCTTACATCCTTGTAAAGGTTTGGTAGGGTGCTTTACACGGTTTCAAAAAATATGACTGCTACAAAAATTGGCAAAGTTATGGAGCATTGAACATGGTAGGGATCAAAAAGTTAAAATGAAGAAAACGGCTGTTGAAGTTTTACATTATATATGCAAATGGATTGCATGGAAATATTACATGCACAACATTCAAATGTGGCACACAGTATGTAATATGTATGTTATGTTGCAATGATACACTGGAAGTACAAATGTGCTGCTACAAAGACTTATCAAGTTATGCCAGATTATGTCTTCATGTGTAAAACTAAGAGGACAGATTATCTGAGAGCAAAAGGTAGACTCACTGTTTGACACAGTTTAAAACCTACAGGCAACTGTCCAGATTAACAGGGGTCTAGTGGCTTAATGCTGTCTGTTGACACAAGCTACTGCCAGTGACCAATTACAGATTTGTCACAGTTTCCATCAAACAATAGCAGGCAGAGAATCTTAGCTCCACATCTGGGTGTAATACACAACCAGAGCCACCACTGATTCATGGTTAAGTAGATTAGCTCAATGCACCAACTAAGACAATACACAACACTGTGAGTGACAGTGTCCAGAATGAGGCCTAAGCAGTGTCATCATTGCTGAATAGATCAATTAAACCTGCCAAGTGGGTGACATTCTGCACAAGTGTTCATTAATCCTTAGTGATTGTTCAGAACACCAGACTGACCACATACCTAAACAAAGTGAATGTAATAGGTGAAGAACAGGCAGTGTTCAAATAGGGGTATTGGTTGAATTGTATTTGTCTCAAAGCAAAAGGCTTTATTGTGCCTCCATCAATTATAAGAAAGCATTTGATTTAGTAGACCGGTCCTCCCTGTGGTCTAAGATAATTTCATGCGGTATTAATGGTATTGTGTTGAAAGTTGTGTACAACATATACAAAAATGCTAAATCATATACAAATCAGGGCCAGGCTGTGTCAGCCTTCTTCTCATATAGGTATGGCAAGGAGAAAACTTGTGTCCTTTGTTATTTATCTGAATCATTTTGAACACTGTTAGTCACAATTATAACGGACATGACATGGCAGCTGGTTAAATTTACAACAACCTTAGTGATGATGATGTAGAAAATGTATGTTCTACTATATGCTGATGACACTAGAATGATTCAATCAAATACAGAATCATGAGATTTCTTGCTTGTGTGTAGCAGAACTATGTCAACTCTTCTAATGGTTGACATTTGGTTGTTTCAGGTGTCAACTATATTGTGAATCTGTAATTATTAGTCTATATTGATACAATTGATTTACACAGTACCATGTATACACAAGGCATGGCAAGCGTAAATGGAACAGTAGAATGCATTTGATATAAATAAAGTGTAGGATATTTCACTCTATAGTTGTCCAGAATATTAATTTTCTATGTTTGTCACCTACAGGTTTCTACAGACAATACATCTTTAACCACAGTCAAACCATTTTATAATAATTAAATGAACATCAAAATAAACACAACTTGCAATTATAGAAAATCAATAGTTTTGAAGATACAGTTTAAAAATTGTAGGCAACTGTTCAGTCTAACAGGGATCAAGTGTGTCTACTCTGCCTGGGTGCTGTGACCAATGAAAGATTAGTCAAGGTCTCAATGGACTAGGCTGTAGAGATTAGTCACAGCTTTTGACTTTGTGGCACAATACACAACATCTACTGTTGGGGGTGGCCTCAAGGGCCCTTCTCAAAACCACATCACTAAATAATGTAACCTTTTGCACTTTGGGGGCCCCTTAGAATGATTCAATAAAATACAGATTTCTTGTATATAGTGGCAGCACCCTAAGATACATATATGCATAATTAGAAAAAGTTGCTGAACAGTTTTTGAAAAAATAGGCCAAATGTTACATTTTTACCAGTTTTGGGGTCCTTGGAGGCCCTAGGGAGCCCTTAAAATGATTCAATCAAATACAGATTTCTCGTGCATAGTGGCAGTGCCCCAAGATATGTCTATGTAAAATTAGAGAAAAAGTTGCTGAACGGTTTCTGAGATACGGCAGCTAACGGCGGACGCAGAGTGATGGCAATAGTTCCTTGGACCTTCGGCCAAAGGGCTAAAAATATGCAAAATGTAGAAAATTACCAGTTTTTTGGCCCCATAGGGCCCTTAGAACGATTCAATCAAATACAGATTTCTCGTGCATAGTGGCACTACCCGAAGATACGTCTATGCAAAATTAGAGAACAAGTTACTGAACGGTTTCTGAGATACGGCAGCTAACGGCGGACGCAGAGTGATGGCAATAGTCCGTTGGACCTTTACTGCTTAAAAGGCCCATGGCACAGGAAATGGTTTAATTAACTGGATATAAAAATGGCTGATTGACAGAAGACAACAGATAGTAGTTGATGGGGAGGCTTCAAACTTGAAATCAGGCAATCAGTACTGGGACAGTGGGACCTATATATTTTTATTATATATATATCAACAATTTACACGATGATATAATAAGCAAGGTGTTGAAATTTGATGATACAAAAGTGTTTAGAAGGATTAAACGTGATGGAGATAGACAGCATTTACAAGATGATCTTGACAGATTGATCAAATGGTCTGAAAAGTGACAAATGTTGTTCAATTTTGGGAAATGTAAATGCCTCCAAACAGGACATGAAAACAAAGATGTACAGTATACAATGGGGGGTACTGTACGTGCTACTGTAAACAAAGGACTTAGGGTTAACCATTAGTGCTGATATGAAGGTTTCTGAGCAGTGCGGAATTGCAGCTTCAAAGGGAAATCGAATCCTCGGATTAATTAGGCGAAATATAGCGTATAAGGAAAAAGAACTAATAATACTTCTGTACAAAACAACAGTTAGGCCTTATTTTGAATATTGTATAGAAGCGTGGAGGCCATATCGCAAGAAGGACATAGATAGGCTAGAAAGAGCACAGAGGAGAACGATTAAAATGATACCAAATCTGAGGGATCTTAGTTACAAAATACGCCTAAAAGAATGTGATTTAACAACACCAAGAAATTGAGAGGAGATCAAGTGTTTAAAATATTGAATGGTTATGAAAATATTGATAGAAATATTTTTTTTTCAATTAAGAAAGCTAAGACTAGAGGACATGAAGTTAAATTATTAAAGGAGTAGTGTAGATTATATATAAGAAAGTTCTCATTTTCACAAAGGACTGTGAATGAATGGAACAGTTTATCTGCTCATTGTGTGTGGGTGCTAGTAGTGTGAATATGTTTAAAAATAAAATCGACACATTCCTTAGAAGGGCGGGATACACGTAGATAAAAAGGGTTGGACTCTCTATAAGTCAAAAGGCTTCCTTGTCCACCTGTCATACAGAGTCAATTATCTGGATGGCAATCTTGTCAAATCTTATTAAATATATCACGTTGTTAGACTATGACTATGCAATCATCAAAAGAAGGGTTTCAGGGCAAAATGTAATATATGTATCCATGTTGTCGGTTTTGAGAAAAACTCACGTTTGTGTTTCATTCTCAAAGTTTAAATAAAAACTTAAGTTGGAATATATCAATAATCCAAAATCAAAGAGAGTGGTTGCAAAAGCCGAATTGAATTTTTTGCAGATTTGTTACACAAAATGTGATATTAAATTATTTTGCTAAGGAAATGCGACATATCCATGTTTTCTGTCAAAACACAATATATCCATGCAGTGAGGGCCATCACTAGGCATAGCGGGAAGAGCAGCAATGCTGTTGTCTGGCTGAAAAGGTTATATCCCATTTTGGTAAGAGACAGATGACGTGTATTGTGTTTTGAAGACAACTGTTCTTTTGTTTACGTCATTTAATGAGGATCTATTAAGTTTTGTTATAAAAATATTATTAGTTATTATACTAACTCAAAACGTGGTTAAACAAACATTTCATCCCTGTTTGGGTGAAATTTCAGAAATGTGACACATCTTAACACAATGAGTCGCATGTCAGAAATTTTTAATATTGAGTTGTTAGTAGCGTTGGAAAGAGCAGAATCTCTGCTTTCACATGGTGTATCATGTAAGAAGATATCTTAATTCTAACTGAAGTTATGGTTTAATAAACACGTGTGGGGTAGAAACCTCCAAACCCAGAAAAACGGCCGTCAAAGTTGATGCAAATTATTCGTTATGTTTCATGAAATGTACCTTAGTTACCGTCTTCCAAGCTCTCTGGAGGTCACAAAATGTAGTTATTAGCATATGTATGCCCATATATGGAAAGATGACGCGTCAAGCTTCGTGGTGATATCCCATATGTTAGGAAATCAAGCAGAACACTTCGCACAGCTCTACAAAAATTGCTTTAAAATACACAAAACAGAGTTAATTAGTGGGTAGCTAGAGTAGCAATTGATAAAACGAAATACCAAAGAATAATTTTCATGGGAAATCTCAAAATCGATGGATTCCCGATTTGTTCACATAAACAGCATTTACGAAAAATCAGATTTACCGACATCCGACTCATTTTGTTAAGATGGTTCACAAATGGTGTTTATTGCATTTTGCCCTGAAATTCATCAAAAAATACCTCACTTGATGTAGATGTTTCATAAAGTGGCTTCACTTAGAAGCATCACCCTTTTTATAGCAATCAATATTTAGGGAGTGAGTTATCACTTTTAGCAGATAATTGCTAGAATTGCTTCACTTCATCATTATACTGCTGTCATTTTTTGTAACATCATCGCTTGTACTTTCCGTGTCAAATGTAACTTTTCAAGTTATGCCAACGCCTCATGTTTTAAATTAAACTGTTCAAATTAACCTTATGTAATGGATACTGCCCTGGCTAGCCTCGAATACACCATGGCACAATTGAGCAGTGGCGTCACCAGGCAGACAAACATGAACACCACCAAGTGAACAAAGATCAAACTAACAAATCGCACATGTAAATTATTTGGCATATTTGGGTGAGCAATTTATCACTCGCTTAGTTTTTTCAAACGAGAAGCACTGAGTATGTGTTTAACTTTAAATATAAGATGACAGGTAGATGACAGAACTCACCGGCACTGGTCGCTGCAGCTTGGAAGTATGTCTGCTGTAGTTGACATGTGCCTCGTGAGGAAGACGCTGCATGTAGTGAGGCTAAGACACAGGACACACAGCAGTGACACTGTGACGAGGAGGGCAACAGTCGCATACATTGCCTTCTCATACCCCACTCTGTCCACGTCTTCAGTCTTCCCCAGTGTCATGTCTCCACCAGCCACAGACAGTAGGTTGCCATCGCACTGCAGCAGAAGTCATTACCTATAAATTTAGTATTAGACTTCTAATTCATTCACTTTACCATAGTTTCCTATACAAGAACATGACTCGGTCTATGTTCAAGTTCTTTTTATATTATTATTATTATTAACATAGATGGGTTGCCCCTGGTTACTATAAAGATTTCCTCAAACAACGTTTTTATATTACTTCAAAGTTACATAGTAAAAAATACTCTTAAACTTCTAAATAAAAATATCCTTTTTACTTTTAGCATACCTTGAATACCAGTACGTTTTGGGGCAGGAGCCTACTGGCTCACATGTAACCTTATAATAACTAAAACTCAAAACCGGCCACGTTTCACCCGAATTATAGTCGGAATGCCCCACTGCCCGAATGCACCACTACCTGAATGCACAAAACCTAGTCACCATGCACCAACCGCATAGTTGGAATGCTCCAACGGCATAGTCACAATGCTCCAATGGTCTGGTCGCAATGCACCAGTTTTGGTCAGAATGCCCCACTGATTGTAATATTGTCAAACCTATGCATATATAGATAATACAATTGTATATATTAAAACATTAAATGCATAATTAATATAGAAATAACATGTTTTGTTGACTTTCTGTACATTCTTGAAAGTAAAATATGCTTTGTCTTCGTATACACGTGTATGATTGTATTACATAACCTATCAAGAAATATCGATTACACTGTCCTTTGATGTGTAGAAGTCATGTAGTAATAGCCTAATAGACATCCTGCTCATGCGTTGAGCAGATCTTTTATGTTGGTTGTTTTGGATGCATGTCCATATAATTGGCTAGCTACTATGGCATTGTTTTATTGAGTAGGTCTGTTTGTTTGAATAACAGCATTGTACCAAAAAGTACATTGAAATAAAGCTTTAGACATCAATGACATCTAATTTATGTTGGCTTGACAGCAGGTTGAAGACGGGGGGGACTATATATATACCTTTATTATGTTATGATTGATATCGTATATGTATTGTATATACACATATATATGTATATAATACATAAGATGTTAAATAAAATAATAAAGGTATATATATACTATTTTTGATTTATATATATATATATATATGTCGTAGTTACGTGTTTTATGTTTTAATGCATGTTCACGTTTTTCAATATTTATTATAATTTAAAAACAAATATTTTTCTATTTTAATTTATTCTTTGTACATATGTTGTACGATTGATGTAAATGATTCATAAATGGCTCGGCGATAAAAAATAGTGTATACTAAGTATGTTACCGAGTGAAAATAGAAATTATTAATCAATCAATACATTAATAAAACAATTATTGTATTATAGTTACTATACTGTTTCGCGGAAGTTTTCGTTTTGATTTTCTAGAAATAGTTGAAGGTTATATTTTCTTATACAAGTGTAGACATTCATTACTAAATTACACTGAAATGATGACCTTTGAATTTCAATGTGACAGGCTGATAACAACAACAGTGACAATAGTGGCATGTGTGTGTCAAGAATATTTAGAGGCTTGTGTAATTGGCTTCTCTACTCCTGCTTTGTTTTATTGAGGGGTTTGTTACACATTGTCTGTTCTTTGATTTGGAGGCCATAGCAATTGGCTTAATACCCTTGTATGGTTTCATTGAACATACTGTTTTGTTTGACTAAAAGCATTGTTGAAACAATGCATCCAACATTAGCAGCATCTAGGTGAAGTTGGCTTCTGTTTGACTTTGATGATGTGAAGGCCTACCTGGGTAATCCAGTTCTTACTAAGTCCTCCTTGAATGCTTTGAAAAGAAGTTAGGAACTGAGCAGATCTTGCGTGTCAGATTTGTGTTAGTATATGTCTTACGTTACATCCTGAATAACAAGAAAATAGAATAGCCTTTAAGAAAACGTATAGATCACTACTGGTCAGTAAATACAATATATAGTACATTTTATTGTATCGCTATAATCATGTTCAAATCTTAATCTTTTATAAAGTATTCTTAGATCAACGATACTTATTCCTATTGGTCAGTAAATACATTATATACTCTTCGAATTCTAAAATGCTGCACTCTTTTGTTATACATCATGTTCAAATCCTTTTCATGTGTCAAATTGATCTATATCAAAGATACTTGTTCCTGTCTGATGACTGATGTCATCAAGTCTGCATTGTCTATAATTAGTAAAACATGCTTATTAGCAAGTATAGGTTCCTATGTTAAAATAAGCAATATTAAATTATATTTAATGTATATCATTTGTTAAATTATCTTTTAAGTACATGTATTATGAAAAGGAAAATGCTAATTATAAGTATTATACTTCTTGCATTTCCTTTCAACATTTCAATTTATTATATTACATAATATATTATTTTTGTTTTCTTTAGTATGTATTATAGGGAATTTCAGCTTAATTGCCGCTGTCACATAAATATCATTATGCTGTATGTTTGTATGTTAAAACAATACAATATGTATGTATGTATGTTATGTCGAATAAAATTCAATTCAAAATATATACAGACAGACATATAGAATTGTGTAAATCATACATACAAACATAATCAAACAAGTGTAACAGATGGTGACACATTCAATTCCAACCTGGTTACAACCAAGGTTGTAACCAGTTCAATAATTTAAACTAGTATAAAATAAGTACTTATTTAGTGAACTGGTCAACCTCAGAATAACTGTGTAAACAAGGTAATAATAATTGCACGTGTAGCGTGTGAATTAAGTTGTTATAATAGATCAGATATGTAAGATGTAATAACAATAATAGTAACTAATGTTCAATTAAGTAACGTAGCACAAATATTTGTTGATACTCTTCTACTCTAAGGATGTGTGTGTGTAGTGCAGTCACGGTTTGTGTAAACACTGAATATCACACCTGTTGGAGACCCCTTTGTGATGTGGATTTGTGACCATTGGTCAATGTTACACACGCTTTTGATTGTCTGTGCTTTCTTCTCAATTTCCTTCATCTCCGGAAACTCTATCGCCATTAGAGCAAGGTGACGACATCTCGGCAGAAGGCACTGAAAACCCTGTGGACGCAGTATGAAGAAGCGGACAGGTTGTCGACGTCAAAATATCTGCTTCGATGTAGCGAGTTGATGACTATCGCCGAAGATTAGATTTAGGTATGCAGGCGCCATCTTGATGAACATACTACTATGTTAATTGTCAGCATATTATTTGCACAGAATCCTCTCTTTCTCCCGTCTTTATCCCAACCACTACTAATCCCCGTAATCGAAGCACTGCGATCGGAACGAAATAAAATCACCGGAGCAGTGTCGACGTTACAGGCTACTTTATTCCCTCCAAGTTTCTTTACACCACTCAGCCACTAACACCATACAAGGATTTCCATATTGTTTTGCCGCATTTTTTATTAATTTCCTTCTTTGTTATATTTGATTGATTGGTTGAAAAATGTTGTACGACATGTTGCTTAACAAAGCCGAGCTGAATTATTGCTTATTGACTTTAATTAAGATGTATTCATTAACGAGTTTGTCATGGAAGTGACACTGCGTCATGTAGGAGGCGAAAGGTTTGTCAAGGAGGTGATATTGTGTCATATAGTAACTGTGCCTCTGTCAAATATGGTTGCACTCCGTATGTATGACTATGACGTGCTAATGCAGTAACATGTGTAGAATGATTTTTTTCAATGTGCTCTACATTGTAGGAACATTTGATGTAGTCACGGAGGTGACAATACGGCCTATGAATGTATACATATGTTTAATTAATAAAATTGTCATCCTGATTTCTGACTAATCTTTTCAGACATGTTGTGTGGGTAAAATTTAACAGTGTAACTTTACAAGGGAAAGCAACCCATCAGTGTTCTATGTTTTATGTGTAGCGAACAAATCAGCTCAAACACATGCAACGATCTAGTAATAATAATAACATTATTAATATATATGTATACATCATGGAGGTCTTTATAAAAACGAACTACTACATAACTACAAACTATTCTACATATTTACAAAGTTCCGTTCTTTTATCACCTACTTCACAATAAGGTGTATATTTTTTAACTATGACACCCACTACTAATAGTAAAATGTAATTCAAATTTCAAGCAAAGTCCATGAACATATATCAATACCCATATAATATTAATATATGTCACTATCACCAAAGACAAAGTGGGGCATTCCGGCCAAAAGTGGTGCATTGCGACCAGGCGGTTGGGGCATTGCGACCACCCCATTGGAGCATTGCGACCAGGCGGTTGGGGCATTGCGACTGGTGCATTCAGGTAGAGGTGCATTCCGACCATTACCCATTTTACCCCTAAAAGTTGTCAAAACTGCTTAAAAATAACATCTACATTATAAAAGAGTGTGTCTTGGTTTTCGTTTGTCTGTCCAGCAAATCTCCCCTTTTCACAGGTTTCACATGTACATGGTTAAGATTGTGTAGGCTTGCTAGTAGGCTCTTATAAATGACTTGTAGATTTAAAAAAAAAAATATTTCACCTGGGCCTCAGGGAATGGGGATCTTGGGAACTCAACATTTTCAAAGTGAAGGGAAGTTTATTTTTTAGGTCATCATACATACATAGTGAAAGAAACAGTTTGTATATATTTTGCAGTTTGGACGATACAGGGACCTGAGAGAGTCGTATTATGTATATGGGCGTAATGCCTAATCAGGCTAGTACGTAATGCTAATGAGTGGGGGCGTCCTGAATTTCATTTGTACATACTTGTCTTGTTTTGAAAATGATATGACAACCAACTATTTAGAGATTACTGAAGATATAAAATACACTATTCCAGCCACATGAGCCTGAGGAATCTAAAAAAGATGCATTGTACTCCGATCTCCCCTACTACTATTTTTGGATGTCATTGTTTGTTTATAAACATCAACTTGAAAGTTGAATGACAACACAAATCAAATTTCCTAATAACATCATTTTCTAGGGCTAGTCGCATGACTTACTCTGTAAGAGCATAAAAGTCCACATTCAAACTGAAATCAATTTAACACATCTCGCATACCTTTTTATTTCTGAAATTCATCGCCACACCCCCTAGTACTTCTTTCCGAACAAGAGAACTTGCCCGCGCTCCAAACTTGTCACGTGCCAGCAGCACTTCGAACTTTTGAACCCAACGAAGTGTCAACAAATTATGCTCGAAGCAGTTGATTCTACGAATGCAAGACGGGGTAAGACCACAAGTAAGGATTCGTCCGCCATTGCCAACCGAAAGAGTGCCCTTGAAAATACAGTTTTGGTGTCATATGTGAATTTTTTTCGAGCACTTTGGCATGGCACATGTCAGTCCAGTGAATACTGAATGTACTACTACATTAGATCTTTCACGAGGTAGCAATAAACATACGCTAGTCGCTCGCATATTCGCACAGTGGCTATTTTGCAGAACGCACCAATATTTCAAAATCCGTCACCCGTCCGGACGAAATTGAGAGGTGCCAGGTTTGGGTGGATTTTTTTGAAAACTGAGTTATGAGAATTTTACGAGTTTTCCACAGCACTTGTGTCATTGGAGGTTAAATATGCTGTGAATTTTTCAAGAAAATTGTATGTCAAATTTAGCAGGAAATGAAGGAAAGGTTATAATGGCCGCCTATGTAAAATTTAAATGTGGTCTTACCCCAGACTAATCGGCCCATGGATAACTCGGCCCGAAACAAATCGGCCCCCGCTTAGAGATAAGTCGGCTCGATAAAAAATGCTGGGGTCATGTTCTAGTTAGACTTCCTGTCCGTTGCACGAAGAAAAATGCAGTGTATTTTTGAGAAATTTTTTTTTATACAAAATTCACATGCTGTGACATAAGTGCATTTGAGTAGGGAGATTTTCATGTGTGATTGTAGAAGGTGTTGACTGTAAAATGGTGGATTTCTAGATGATTTTAATAAGCGGAAGGATATTTGGCAGCAATTTGCCTGTGTGTCCTGTTTGCGGAGTAATTCTTGCCGGCATTTGTAAATATTGACGGGTGTCACACTTACAGGCATTTTACGAGAGCTGGAAGTATGCAATTTAAAAAAAAAATCTATCGGCATGTCAATGAGATGATGATAACAGCAAGTGAGAAGTTTAAGACATTTTATAGGTCACGTTTTCTTATAATCAGACAAAACGTTAACATGGTCGCCTATGGGAAAACCAACAGTGGGCTGACCCATGATATGATGGCGGCTGGAGACAGTTGAATTCCATTTGCCTTTGAGGAAAATTATATGACGGCGACTAGAGATAGGGTCCTGCGTTGGTTATCATATACGTTAATGATATGTGTAATATATCATTGTTAATTAAATCAATTGTCTTTGCTGATGATACTGTAATTTATTTTACTTCGATCAGGTGACAATCTGTCACAAGTGTGTGAAACAACATCAACAGAATTATACAAATTATACAGATGGTTTCAAGTTAATAAGATTTCCGTGAATATAGCAAATATTTTTAAACGATTTTTAGTAATAAACAAATTAAGTGACAACAACCACTTGGTCAGTATCAATGGTAAGAACATTAATATAGTCTATGTTATCAAATTTCTTGGTGTACACGTTAATTCCCATTTAAATTGGAATGGACACATTAGACACATAAAAGTAAAATCTAAAAAAAATGTATCTGGATGGATTTCAGTAGCATGGTGTTTATGTACAAGGTTTATATTAATCTTTTACCAGCAAACATAATGTTGTACTTCCAGTGAGTTAATGACAGTCATCATCATAACACCCATATCATGACAAAATGCAATTTCAAAATAAGATTTAGTAGGACTACTAAAAAGCGGAATGTATCTGTATAAAGGGACCTAAGATGTGGAATGACCTGTGTGCTGATAATAAATTATGCAATCTTACTGATCATTTCAAAAAGATGTACACAGTTTTACTCCTGCAAATATATCGATGAATTCATGTTTTGATTTTATTTTTATTATTATGTATCAACTACAATACCTTCAGGTAAATTAAATCTAGCTTAATTTTAAGTTATATATTTTGTATGTATTGTACCAGTGCAATTGTATAGTATGGGGAATACAATTTATAAATTTATAACTTCTTGCATTTCCCTTCAACATTTTTATATTTTTATGGTTAACTATATTTTCCATTGTTCCACTGTTTATGGTGGATTAGCTTACAAATGTGCATGTTTACACGTTATTTGAAATTACACTTTGTACCTATGTTGATAAATTTCATTAATTCATTCATTCGGCCCATGGTGAATTCGGCCAACAATTCTGGTGTAATCGGCCCAAACGATTGTACACACGTGACCAACATGTAACTAAAATTTGACATTACTCAGTTCAACTGACCAATAGCACACATAATTCAATTATTAATACAATTAACAGATGAATAAGTAGGCCTATATTAACTATAAATAACTGATAATGGGTAATTGTTTGGTCTTGGAAGTGACGTATACTTGACGGGAAAAAGTGTTTTTAGACGACTCGTCTGATCGCCCGCAAGTACGCGACAACGGGAAGATGAGCAATTAATGCACATTGCCTGCCTGTGGGAACACTGAGTGTCGTCGTTACTGACTTTTGCTACAAGCCAGTGTGAAGCGGACACTGCTTCGGCTAGGTTCTAGCATCAGTTGAATTCTTGCTTCGGCTATGTTCAAGTGTTAGTTAACCTCTGCTTCGGCTAATTAAGTTAACAATGACATCGGATTTCGCACACCCCGACACGCAGTGACGCAGATGACCCTACAAACGAGTGCGAGTGGAGTACGTGTGACCTGACAAGGTCGATCGTCCCGCGTCATCAGACACCCCACGGGAGCATCCGGACAAGATTGATGACAGTACGTATGCATATGGCGTCGCTTAGTCCAACCACTGATCTCTATTTATAATATATATATATATATATACATTTATAATATATATATATATATTTATATATATATATATATATATATAGTTATAAATATAGGTCAGTGAGTCCAACCAGCAGACGTCCCGGAATGTAAATATTGCCAGGGTCACAGACTTGGTTGACATCAGCTGACTGTAACAACTGAGCCCTAACTGTTCTACAGAGTGACGACTGTAGTAGTGTAAATCAACCGTGACACTTGGGCATTGTTCCGTGAAGTGTAAGTGTAAAGCAATTAAATGTCGTTTCAAAGACACCGTGGCATCGGAAGAACGGATTATTGAAGTGCTGACATCTGGCGTTAAATATCCCGACATGCAAAATAAATTACTGGGGAAGAATACAAACTTGACAATACACGACGATATGTTGGAGATGTTGAACGTACCACCCCGCTAAGCCACATGATCGATGTCCCGCATACAAGAAAAACTGCTTGGCCTGCGGGAAAACGGGACACTGGAAGAACATGTGTCGAACAAAAGGTTTCCACAGAAAACTGGGCGAGGAAAAACCTCAGTACGGACAGGGACCCATGCAGATCCAGATCTCGCAGCTGAGCAGGCCGGTTACGAGGTAATGTGTCCTATAGGCAGAATAGTGACGTTCACACAATGGAGCACAACACATATTTGAGAGCCATAACGAAGTTTTCGTGAAGCTGGACATTAAACTGCGAAATCGACCTGGCATTCATACGCTGAAGACGAACATAGATACAGGCGCTCAGGGATACATACTACCAATACGGATATTTAGAAGAATGTTTCTCGAAGGAGTGGACAGTAGAGATACCCGAAACCAGGTACCACTGTACAAAAACAAACACTGACAGCATACAACGGTACAAGACTACCACAATATGGAAGCGTGACTCTTCCATGCAAATACAAAGACAGCAGCTGGGTCGAAGCTGACTTCTTTGTGACCGAATCGGAAGGACCGGCAATACTTGAATTGCCCAACTCGCGTGCGCTACACCTCGTCACAATAAACTGTGCAATCAACGCAACAAAATTGGTTGGCAGTGACACAAGTGGTCAACAGTAAAGAAGAACTGCAAACGTTGTACCCAGACCAATTCAAAGGAATTGAAAAGTTTCCTGGCGCGTTCCACTTAACGCTAAAGGAGGATGCATAGCCGGTAGTACAGCCGCCGCGGAAATACCCCATCCAACTGCAAGACGAGATTCGAAAAGAGTTGGACAGAATGGAAGCTATGGGGGTAATAACGAAAGTGACACAACCGACCGCGCGATTACATGTCATCGTTAGCTTTCAACAAGAAAAGTACCGGAACACTCAGAATATGTCTGGACCCTAAGGATCTCAACAAAGCGATCAAGCGGACATACCACAAGACGCCAACACTCGAGGAAATCACCCACCGGTTTAATGGCGCAAGAGTGTTCAGTAAACTATATGTCCGACAAGGGTATTGGGGCATCGTGCTGGACGAGGAATCGAGTTACCTGACAACATTCAACTCGCCGTATGGAAGGTACCGTTATAGATGTCTGCCATTCTGGATCAAGGTTTCACAAGACATCTTCCAAGAAAAGATGGCCTTACTACTTAAACAGTGCCCTGGTACACTATAGGCATAGCCGACCACGTCTGTGTGTGGGGTCGAACCGTCACAGAGCACGACAGAAACCTGCATAACATGCTGCAAATGTCCCGCAAATATGGCCTGATCTTCAATTTAGACAACTATGGGGTTAAGATGTCGCGCATCAAGTTCTTCGGTTCATACTATGATGCTGATGGTGTACATCCAGATCCAGTGAAAGTGGAAGAAATCAACAGTCTTCCATCACCTGGAAACGATGAGGAGTTGCGACAATTTCTGGGATTGGTACAATACATGTTGCCATTCGTGCCGAGGCTAGCCAACCGCATTGCCGCACTAAGAGCGCTGACACGCAAGCACGGCGACTGGCAGTGGACGGCACCGCACCAAGCTGAGTTCGACCGCCTGAAGTCAATGATTTCCACTGAATGCACGTCGACATACTTCAGTCCCCAACAACCAGTTGTGATACCTGTTGCATTCGTAAGCAAGACGCTCACGGACACCGAAACGCGTTACGCTATCATTGAATTGAGCATGAACTGTTAGCAGTCGTTTTCGGGTGCACACGGTTCCACACGTACGTGTACGGATCAACGTTCACGGTCGAATCAGACCACAAGCCATTGGAAAACATCCACCACAAGGGCTTGGCAAACACCCCACCAAGGCCCCAAGGCATGATGCTACGTCTGCAACCACATGACTTCGAAATGATGTATCGACAGGGGTGTGAGATGGTGCTTGCTGACGCGATGTCTAGGCTTCACCCAAAGCCAGGTGCACAGATCGACCTAGACACAACGATATACACACTGTTCGCTTCTCTTTGGCCAGACTCACACAGATGAAAGCCATGACAATCCAAGACGAGGAACTGCATTCCTTGAAGGACGTCATTGTGAAAGGTTGGCCTGCCAGTCTCAAAGTGTTAAAGAAAATACACGTGGGAGATCAGGGCATCAGCAAATGTCAGCTAAGGGCTAATACATTTGTCTACTGGCCAGGCATGAATAAAGAAATCGAACAACTGGTGAGTAAATGTGCTATATGCCAAAAACACCAGAGAAGCCAACTACCCGAACCACTCATGTCGCATGACATACCGCACAAACCTTGGCGAACAGGTGCCCACGAGCACAAGAATAGATCCCCCGTAGCCGTTACCCATGACCTGATCTACTCGTTCTGTGACATCCTCTATCTTCGCCCCTGTTAAACATACTGTCATATCCTTCCCTTGTTTTTTGCATGTCTAACTTCCTGATAATTGAATCTCCCAAGACCACTCGCTGTTTCCTATCTTTCCCATTAACTACTGCATCTGCATAAATCTTGCCTTCCTTCTGCTGCAGCTCCTAGCTCAACACCAACCTGTCTACCGTTCTTTTGCTGAACACTTTGTATTCTTCTATCTGCTTTCTTTTCAGTCTTTTGTTTCACAGTCTCATCAACTGCTTCTGTAGTATCTACCTCTTGATCACATGTATCGCTTTCGCTTCTCTCCTCATTCTCTACAGTCTGACCACATGGTGATCTGCTCCCACTGGCCTGTTTATCTTTTCTTTGCAGAGCACCTTTCCTCCGTTCCTCTGTCTTCTTCTTCTTTTGTTCCTTCTGTTTCAAAGTCTCGCCAACTATCTCCCTAGCACCCCTCACCACACCACCTGTAATGTGTTGTTTGTACTAGTAATAGTAGTAGTAGTAGTAGCAGTAGTAGTAGTAGTAGTAAGTAGTAGTAGTAGTAGTAGTAGTAGTAGTAAGTAGTAGTAGTAGTAGTAGTAGTAGTAGTAGTAGTAGTAAGTAGTAGTAGTAGTAGTCGTCGTCGTCCAGAGGACGACAGAGAATAACAAAATAGATAGACTGTCAACATGGTGAGGAAGGAGCACAACAGAACTGCTACAAAGTACAAACGACCGTGCGGTTTGGAGGGCCATGATCGCCAACGCCTGTGACACACATGACATGTAGAAGAAGTCCATTCATCTGGTATTCTCTCCCCTGCCATATTGCTGTGAAAACAGGGGTCAACATGGAAGCTGCTAGTACTGGGTCTGCCTTAAACAGTTCATCGTTTAAAATTGTCTTAGCCAGTGACTTTACCATTCTCCAAGGACTTGATGGCTGTGATAATCTCCTCTTTAGTAGGGATGTTCACGTTGATGCCAAGGTCTTCTTGAGCATCCTGAATACCTGCCTCTTCTTTGGGTGGTCGTCTGTTTGGCACTTCTCTGAAATGTTTGGTCCAGCGTATCTCCTGCTCCTTTTCTGTTGTCGGTAGGTTTCCATGCTTATCCTTGACAATCATGTTCTAAGTCGTATGACACTTGCCACTAATGGTCTTCGTCACTTTGTAGACTGATTCTTGCTCGTTGCGTGCTATTGCCTACTCTGCTTGTGTTGTCATGTCTTTAAAGTAGTTTTGCTCATCTGCTCCTGTAGGTCTTCATCTCACAGTTAGCATCTCTGTAGTTATCTTTATACGTTTCCTTCATCCTCGGTGATCTAGCTGGTGCTTTGTACTTTCTTCTTCAGCTTTCTTCTAATATCGATGACTCGCCACGTGTCATGGGTCACCCAGTCCTTTGTTTTCTTCTGTCTGTATCCTAGGCATCCTTTGCTGATTTCGTGACACACACACACACACACACACACACACACACACACACACACACACACACACACACACACACACACACACACACACACACACACACAAACACGCACATGCACATACACATAAACACACATGTTGGTCCTTCAGTTGATCAATACCATAATGGTTGCGTCCCTTGTTCCGTTACATGTCGTTGCTTTCGGTTTCAACTTGATGGATGTTGTCACCAGGAAGTTGTCACTGTCGGCCCCTCTTCTTACACTGACAACTTGAAGGGATCTCCTCCACTTGCCGTTGATCATTAAATGGTCGATCTGATTCTTGACTCATCCATTTGGAGAGCACCATGTCAGTCAGCTTGTGGCTTTCGCGGTGAGGGAACAGGATGCCATCGATGACCAGGTTATTCATATGGCATAGTTCGAGACGCCTCTCTCCATTTTCATTTATGGTCCCGCTTTCATGTCTTGTCGGTGTCCTGTTTAGGTAGGATTAGCCCCCCCCAATAATTACGGAGAGGGTGCGCATACATTTTGAGGGTGGAAATTGTTTGGTGGAGGCTGGATATAGGATTAGCCCCACAATGTTTAGGGAGGGGTGCATTATTGATGGAATTTAATGCTTGAATTGAGTTGAAAAATCTTTATTGTCCATAGAATGGTTTACGTATTTTTTAGTATAATTTTTCTTTGGGCTCACACTATGTTAGGACATATATGCACATATAAACATTATATACGTTTGAAAGTACAGTGCATTAAGTTTCAATCCCCCCCATGCATATACGCAAATACACACAATTGCACATTAGACATTGACATGGTGTACAACTGCAGGTTCACGCTAGAATTCAGTATGCTTATGGCTGAAGGAACAAAAGATTTCTTGTAACAGTTTTTGTATGCAATGGCCATTCTGAGCCGTCGCCCAGATGGCAGAGTTTCAAATGAAGAACTGGGTGGATGGTGAATCTGGACAGCTTTCCTTCTTAAAACCTGCAGATAGATGTCACATAGTTGCAGTTGATTCATGCCAACAATTTTGCCCGCCCGGTTGACCACCCGAGCCAGCTTTGCTTTTTCGCAGTTAAAGTTCCATACAATGACGCTATGTTAAAAGAGAACACACTTTCCATCAATGACCTGTCCACCATCTGCAGAACCTCTGCGCTTACATTAAAGCTCCTTAGTTTCTGGAGCAAAAACACACGTTGATGTGCTTTTTTGTGTACGTAGTCTACATTGTCAGATAAAGTAAGATTGTCATCAACAACAGTACCAAGATACTTAAAAGTGGACGCTCTTGCCACCGTTTGTCCTTTGATCACCAGTGCTTGAGACAGAGAATGCGATGCTACCTTAAATCGACCATGTCCTAAGCACATCTCCTGTGTTTTCTGGACATTGAGCTCAAGAAAACTGTTATCAGGCCATGATACGAGCATTTCAACATACTGGTAGTACTGTGAGAGTGAATACTCATCTTTAAGACATGCAGTAAGTGCCATATCATCAGCATACTTTATAAGCTTAAGAACATTATCATTACACATTATTTCATGTGTGTACATTGAGAAAAGAAGAGGGGACAAAACATAACATAACTGAACCATCATGCAAGACTCTATATTCAAAGAGTGAGTCTCCCACTGTCCGAACTGACAGTGGATCAACTTTCACACAGACACGCTGTGGTCGGTCACACAGAAACTCTCTGATCCAAAGAACCCGAGTAGGATTCGCCTCTAAATCACTATGCGGTGTGTAACAACACTACATTCCTCCCCAAGTTGATTATGTTGGTTATAATAATGTCCATCGTACGGACGATTTCCTTAAGCCCAAGATTGTATTATACTAGTAGTGCAGACAAGATCTGTCAAGATAGTCACACATGACTGTGTAATAATATTATTGTCACACATGACGGTATGTCATTGTCCTTAGACGCAGTTCACAAACTCATACCACTAACTGGTCTGATACCATTACTTGGTTTGTCTCACTAATTGGTCGTTCACGACTTCGCTAATTCGTATCCCTCGAGATGAACAGGCATCTAACTTCCTCAGGCGCAATGATCGCCTAAGTGCAGGGGTCGTCTCAGTGTTGCTGTCAGCTGTCATCACGGCATGAGACGTGTTGGTATCTGATGTCACCTCAGCGCGGGGAACATTTCTAGGGGTCGTATCAGCGTGATCACTGTCATCTCGCGCATTGACTGTGTTGGGCGATATATACGTGCATGTTGTCGGGATGTACATTTCCTCGTCATTGTCACAGTCGATGACCACAGTTCCCGGTTCGAGTTTGATTGATTTGAAGTGTGACGCATTTCGTGTTCTTTCTCGGTCACTTCGTTTGGTTGTCACAATGGTTCCTTTTGTGTGTGTCACTGTGTAAGGGCGATGGTCGAAGGGTGAAATAATTTTGTTTCTTCTTGGCTATCGCACCAGTACAGTGTCTCCTGGTTTGACGAGGCGTGTGTTGGCGTGTCGCTTCTCACCCGTATACGCCTTCATTTTGTGTTTCGCTTGTTTGTCATTGATTTGGAGCTTAGTTTCGGGATGGAGGTGATTGTTTTTGGCAGTTTAATCCTCATCTCACGGCTGAAGAGAGCCGTGGCTGGCGCAAGACCAGTTGATGAATGTGGAGTCGCTCTGTAGTTCCGGAGGAACTTGTACAACTCCTGTCTCCACGATTTACCTTCGACGAGTGCCGATCTTGTCACCTTCCCGAGATTTCTCATGAATCGTTCTGCTTGGAGTGGAGTAATCCATTGATGTTTGAAACCCATGTATTTTTGCGAACGTAGCAAATTGGTGACTGTTGAAGGGTGGTCCGTTGTCGGTTTTCAGAGACATCGGAATTCCCAGCATAGAGAACACTTTGTCGAACGCCGGTATGACGCTATTGGCGCTAGTAGACTGGACTACTTCAATGACAGGATATCGTGAGTATCCGTCAATCATCACCAATACGTATACAACTGATTGAAACGGTCCGTAGAAATCTGCACTTACTTCCTGCCATGCATAGTCAGGTGTTTCTGACATATGCAGGGATTCCGGACGCGGTGAAGGTGTGTTGGCATGGCATGGAATCCATGTAGCTATTCTCTCTGCCACCATTGCATCTACCTTCGGAAACCAGGTCTTCGTTCGTAGTAGTTTCTTCGATTTCACGAGGACCTGATCACCTTCATGCGCCAAATCGATGGCTTTGGCACGCAGCGTCTGTGGCATAACGATGCGATTTCTCGGAACACGATGTCGCGGTTTGGCGTGGTACATAGCTCATTCTTGATATTGTTGTAGATTCTGAATGGACTATCTGGTCGTGTTGCGTTGGAGAGCAGTTTGTGCCATTTCCCAGCGTGTATCGCTTCGGCGACTTTCTGTAACTCTGAGTCTCGTAGAGTTTCTCGTTTTATTTCTTCCACGCTCATGGCAATTGGGGAGGCATTCTCCACAATGAAGTTGATGTATTCCTCAGCCACCATATCGGCTCAACTTGACTCGGTCGTTGGTACAGGATGTCTGGAACAGTAGTCAGCAGGATTGTCCATGCCACGCAGGTCGATACTTGACGTTCATGTCGTACTGATGGAGACGTAATGTCCATCTCTCAATTCTTGCAGGTGGGTTTGATCTCGGGTTGTTGTATATTAGCACAAGTGGTTTGTGGTCGGTGATAACAACGAACGAGTTGCCATAGAGGTACAGGTGAAACTTCTCACACCTGTATACCACTGCAAGTGCTTCTCGTTTTGTTGTTAGCGCTGTTCGACAGGTCTCAATGCACGACTTGCGTAGCTGATGATCTTCAGGTCATCACCACATCGCTGGGTGAGGATAGCGCACAAGCCAACGGGGCTTGCATCAACTATGATTTCCGTGTCTTTCGTTGGATCGAAGTATATGACATAACTGTCTTTGCTGTTAGAGCTGCTTTCAGTTTATTAAGCTTTTTGGTGATTGTTTTCTTTGTCAAATCACGAAGCGGTTCTGTGATAGTGACGAATTCTGGGATGAACCGTTGACAGTAATTTGCCAAACCGACCAGTGATCGTGCCTCATTCGCGTTTCTTGGTGTTGTGGCTTCATGTATGGCTGCCACTTTGCTTGGATCGGGCGATATTCCATTGCTGGAAAAGATGTAGCCCAGATACTTCAGTGTCGGTTGACCGAAGATGCATTTTTGTTTGTTAAGTGTCAGTCCTTTCTCCTGTAGTCGTTCTAGCACTGCATGGAGTCGACTGTCATGTTCTGTGCGGTATATGAGAATGTCCTCACTAGGGGTAAGACCAAATTTAAATTTTACATAGGCGGCCATTATAACGTTTCCTTCATTTCCTGCAAAAGTTGTCTTACGATTTTCTTGAAAATTCCACAGCATGTTTAACCTCCATTGATTTTTCAGAAAAATCCACCCAAACCTGACACCCCTCAATTTCGCCCCAATCTGGTGACGGATTTTGAAATATTGGTGCATGCTGCAAAATAGCCACTGTGCGAATACGCGAGCGGCTAGCGTATATTTATTGCTACCTCGTGAAAGATCTAATGCAGTAGTACATTCAGTATTCACTGGACTAACATGTGCCATGTGAAAGTGCTCGAAAAAAATTCACACATCACGCCAAAACGGTATATTCAAGGGTACTCTTTCGGTGGGCAATGGCGGACGAATCCTTAATGTGGTCTTACCCCCACTAACATTCATAACGCCGGATAGTCTGTCTAGGGCTTCCCGCACTGCATTTTGGAATATCTCTGACGCGCAACATATTCCAAAGGTCAGCCTTTTGTAGCGTCGTAGTCCAACGTGTGTGCTGAGCGTTGTGATGTAGCGTGAAAACTCATCCAACATGACCTGGTGATAACTGTGATTGAGATCAAGTTTGGAGAACACGCGCGCACCGTTTAAGTCGCGGATGACATCCTCTATTGTTGGGGTGATGTGTCGCTCACGCTTAATTGCAGTGTTCGGTCCTCGCATGTCGACGCAAAGCTTCATTTCGTCAGGTCTGCCTGGCTTCGGTAGTGTAACTATCGGTGAAATCCAAGGTGTTGGGCCGTCGACTTTCTCATTGATGTCCGCTTTTTCAAGTTCGATGAGTTTGTCTTCGACTTTCTGTCGAACATAAAACGGGATCCGGCGGTGGGGTTGGGCGACTGGCTGTACGCTGGTGTCGATGTGTAATTTGATACTGTAATCTTTCAGAGCTCCGATTGAGCCATCAAACAGTGTGGGATACTGCTGGAAGATCCTGTCACTGTCGATGTGATTTATTATTTCAACCAGTCCTAACTGAAACGCTGTTGTGTAGCGAAGCAGACATCCACTCTCCCCTTTCATCACATGTATTGTATCAACGCAGATGTGGTTGTGGGATTCCAGGGTCGCTTCAAATTGCCCTAGGTGTGGAATAGGCCACGATCTATGTTTTACTCCAAGTCAGCTTTGGCTTCGGGCTAAAATGTGCGAACGTTGCTTCGTCGATACGTTGGCGCGCGCGCCAATGTCAATCAACATGTCCTGTTCAACGGTATCAACTTTCACTCTAGCATGGGGTAGGATGACGTTCGAGCTGCCGACACTGATGGAGTACACGTAGTCGCGATGGTTGCACTCTTCCGTGCTGTCAAGGTGAATGACTCGTCGCTCTCGGCGCTTTGGCGGTCGCATAGCAGGCGTGTAGTTTCTAGTGTTCCTGCCATTTTTTCACCACTTTGTGAAGTGATTAAGTTAGCTTGTATAGATATGGGTGTGGCATAAAGGTACTTCAGGTTTTTGTGCCATTCGTTCAACAACAAGATCCGGAAACAGTAGACTGTGGCATATTTGCCATAGCCAATATTGTTGAATTTTGTACGAGTGGTTATAAAGAACTGGAAAATTGATCACGACCATGAAACTTTCACATTGTAGAATGCCCGGTGTCTACTGTTACTTCCCTTTATCGCATCTGCCTATTCCGTTTGTAGACTCGGTATTCTAATTTGGACACGTATTGCAACGTTCTTCCTCTGCGTTGATTTCCTAGACAATTTAGACATCGACCTACTCAGTTCAGCCAATGCGTCACTGTCTAATAGAAATCAGATACTCACAGAGGAAGATTCTAATTACTCAATCATCGCAGAAGACTTTCCATTGTTCGTTTCAAGAACTTTAATACACACAGTTAGCATGATACAGATCAGTACAATCAATACTGGTCCTCCGTGGGAACCAGACGTGGTGTTACATCGTTATGGCGTGCAAGTCCTCCCTGCACATTCTCTGCAATTCTCTCCCAATCGCGCACTACTCTTTCCTTAAATACTCGCTACTTCCCTCTCTTCCTAGTGACTCGCGATTCCCATTGGTCAGTGCCTCTTCTGCATTTCTTAATATGGCGCGCTACAATCGGGCTCGCTACCTGGCTACCTGGTCTCTGATCCCGCATTACCTTATCTGCTAACTGACTCATCTCCCGGCTATTGCCCAGCCCAGCTATCTCTGGAGATGACCTGAGCTAAACCTATGGGAACATCCTGTATCTCAGATATAATTATAAGAACACAAGCTACTAGACTAAAGCAGTTCTAAGCATATACTTATTAACATAACTTCCTATATAATAATTACTATATTTCATGGACAAGTAATTACTAGGAATTTATGCAAAGCTTAATTCCTTACTGGTGTAGTCTCCCCTCAAATAATGGGACCTCCCGTCTCTGACGAGAGACCACGAGGAAGATCAACATCGCTTAACAGTGATTTGGTGGCTCACGCTATTGTATAACAATTTATCGTTTCTGGTACGTAATAAACAATGTTTGGTTCTGTTGCTATATCTCATTGAGTATAAGCTTTAACATGGCGCAGTCGGCAAAAGGCCACGAACTCAAAATAAGATGTTAAAAAGTCGATTTGTCTGTAAACGGTAGCGACAAAATGGACAGAAAATCCCGCGCCGCAAGCAAACACGGCGCCGCGGAGCTTTCAAAAGCTCCGCAAGCGTTGACGTTCACCAAAGTCCGCGCTGCGGTGACACAATCGCACCAGACTGGCTTGCGACATTCCTGTCTAAACAAGAAGAACGGGACAACAAACGTGAACAGCGAGAACAGGAACGGGAGCACGCACGCGATGAAAGACATGAACTATCGATGCGTATATTCTGCGAGACCCTCGACAGATGCGCTCATAAATCACCATCGCGCGCACACAGCAACGGCGCCAATAATGAGTCTAGTGGTCCAGAGACTCAACACAGACACTGTGACCAACGTCCAGCGTACTTCTACAGGCCAACACGCCAAAACTAGACTGCCGGAGCCAATGGCAGCAGACATAACACTACGAGAACTAGCAGCATGGAGGCGATCATGGGAATATTTCGTGGAGTTAGAACAGCTCGACCGTCTCCCAGGACGTCAACAGAGAGCCATGTTGCGCACTAGCCTCTCTATTGAAATGCGTGCTACATTGCAATTAGCCATCGGTATAGACAATGATGACGATATAACCGTCACAGCGATCTTAGACCAAATCCAAGAACACATCCGAGCCAAACGAAATGTTACACTGGACAGGGTGGCACTAGAAGAACGCAAACAAGAAGAAGGCCACTTCTACATGGAATTGCGGGAAATTGCCAACAACGCAGACCTTTGCCAGCAGTGCTTAAACGATCGTCTTACTACGCGAATTATGTCGGGAATTCGTGACCCAGAAACAAGACGAAAGTTATTAGCAATCACGCCTCCCCCTTCTCTACTGACAACAGTTGATATCTGCAGGAGTGAAGAATCAGCAAGGAATGATGAAGTTGCACTTGCAAACAATGACAAAGGCCATACGAAGATAAGCAGAATTGGCAAGAAAACCTGGCAACGTAGTAAAACCAGGAATAACGCCACTTCAAAACATAACCACAGATGCGAAAATCGGCTCATAAAACGCGAAATGAATGTCCTGCACGACACAGTGCATGTTCAGTCTGTAAGAAAATGGGTCATTGGGCTACGTGTTGCCGTCAGAACAATCCACAGAATAAGAGTACACATCGATCGACCGCAATGAGTCAGATTCGCGTACTGGACATTCTGGGAAAGAAAAAACACCGTCGCGCCCCATCATAATGCTTGATGATAGCTTCATCGCAACAGCACAGGCAACACCAGATACAGGGGCCGAAGCCATTGTTGCAGGACTTGATATCCTAAAACAAATAGGATTAGACATCGGAAATACATGTCCCCCGCCCGAAGACACAATCACTGCTGCCAATGGTACATCATTCGAATGTATTGGCACAGTAGACCTCCACATCCATGCAGCAGACAAATATACGAAAGAGACTGTTCTTATCTGCAAAGAGCAAAAAGGACTTCTGCTGGCTTGGTATGTTCTGACATTTAGACTATATCGGTTACAATTCGGTTGCTGTAATAGCCGCCGCCGTCTGAACCTATTGTTCGGACATTTATAATATATCGGTTATAATTCGGTTACTGTAATAGCCGCCGCCGTCTGAACCTATTGTTCTGACATTTAGAATATATCGGTTACAATTCGGTTGCTGTAATAGCCGCCGCCGTCTGAACCTATTGTTCTGACATTTAGGATATATCGGTTACAATTCGGTTGCTGTAATATCGGTTACAATTCGGTTGCTGTAATAGCCGCCGCCGTCTGAACCCATTGTTCGGACTTTTAGGATATATCGATTACAATTCGGTTGCTGTATAAGCCGCCGCCGTCTGAACCTATTGTTCTGGCCTTTATAACGGTAGTATTTAGCAGACATAGCCGTATACTGTGTATTAGATCTTGTATTGGTAGGATTTTCCGCATATAATAAACTGTGAAAACGTATAACCTGACTTATCATTAGTACGACTGAGTGAGTGAACGTGTGCCCGTATGCTTCCCTGCCGACCGCTATTCTATTTTGGACATCATATTTAAAAAGAACACACACGGGCTACCTTTAGTCGCTTCAGATAGAATCAAGTAGGATAGATTAGTGAGAAGTTAATTATCTGGTAGCAGCGAAATATTGGTGAAATAAGGTGATAATTCCTCAGTGCCTGATGTTTATCTTTGGGACACATGAGCAGAGTCGAGGTCAAGACAGGGAGGTTCTGTTACGATTCCTCCCTTGGGAGCAGGTGCAGTCGTCTACCCAGTCAGAAGTAGACAGGTCTATTCAGGAGGCTAATGTTGCAGAGAAGCAGCATGCGTTAGTGACTCTGAGTGATAGAAAGATTAGTCTGGAAGAGAGATTGTCAAAGATAAAATGGCAGGAGGAGCAGTTGAGATTGGAGAGGGATCAGTTGACAGTAGAACATTATCAGTTGACATGGGAAGAAGTCTATTGTTAACGGCAATTAGTAGACCTGAGCTAGAGAGTTCGTGCTGGGACTGTTTCTAGAAACATGCGAAAGTGTGAGCGCAGGAAACCGAGCACAATCGCTGTTTGAAGACAGCAGAGAAACTGTTCAGGTCTTACCTGATCGCAAGGACAATAGTCCGATAGCCTGGTAGACGTTCCGAAGAGATCTAGTATATCAAATACATATCTGATTACAATAAGTGTTTCTTTAGTTGTTTCCTTTCGTGGAATTAGATTAGAATGTTTGGTGGATGTTGGATTCGCTATGACTGGTTATACAGTAACAGTATTATGATTCGCTGTTCGAGGACAGCACTGTCCGTATGTGTACGGACAAGTCACGACTGACTGTGAATGACAGTCGGTAATGAAGTATCTTTTGTTGTGACAGATCCACAATAAACGAGGTCTGCTGAATTGCAGAACCTGGCAGAACAAGTGTCACGGTATAATCGTTCCATAACATTGTCTCTGGCAGGTCCACAATAAATGAGGTCTGCTGAATTGCAGAACCGGGCAGAACAAGTGTCACGGTGTAATCGTTTCATAACATTGTCTGCGGCAGGTCCACAATAAACGAGGTCTGCTGAATTGCAGAACCGGGCAGAACAAGTGTCACGGTGTAATTGTTCCATAACATTGTCTGCGGCAGGTCCACAATAAACGAGGTCTGCTGAATTGCAGAACCGGGCAGAACAAGTGTCACGATGTAATCGTTCCATAACATTGTCTGTGGCAGGTCCACAATAAACGAGGTATGCTGTATTGCAGAACCGAAATGGCAAATGTTTCGGTGTAACCGTGCACGCACTATATCGTTGTGACAATTTTCACAACACACAACAGTTTATTTTCAAGAATTGGCTGAAATAAAGCGATCATTCAAACACTTTCCGGCAGAAATTTGCTGCATTTATTTGTTCAGTCAAAGTGGTCGTAACCACACGTTGGTTCTAATACTGTTATTAGGGTTGTAGGGAATAATCCAGTCTACAACACAAGTTTGACCAGCCAGTGAACTGGTCAGTATGGTTGATCCTGGCAGAGAGGCCACCTGGTTAACTTAGGTCAGTTTGTGTTGATAAACATTGCAAGTGCAGCCTTGGGAGGTTGATTACTGACCCAAGGGTGTAACGAGAGGGATTAATTAGCATCCAGTGGTGTTGCCCACCCAGTTCTGTCCTGGGCAGCTTCTGGCTTAATAGATATTTAATTGCCACAGGGTGTGATCTGTTAGAACAGAGGGCAGAGTTAAATAGAAGAGAAAGAGTCACAGTTACCATTTGATAGCCCCGATTGGTCTGTAGATATCTTGGAAGATGATATCGTATTAGGTAAACAGTAACACCGTGCTAAGAGCAGGTGGTTGTTCACAGGGATGATTAGTACTGAGAGCGGTATTTAATTTTGAGATGTAATGTTGGCCACTAAAAACCTGTGTCAGTGGGGCAGCTCATCAAGTAACTATAGTCTCCATGAGTTGAAGTCCCTGAGGTACAGACGTTGTCTGAGGACAGAGATACTGGTTACCCTGGGCTAGGCCAGGCCAGGCCAGTGGACCTAAGATGGGTTCTTAATGGGGGTGTCGATGCCACACTCAGTGTGTGAGGACAAGGCATGCATGATGTATTCAGTGTACAACACTGACCAGAGAGATCAGTGTAAATGTGACAGTGGTTTTCACTAATTCCCCTAGCAAATGGCAGTATTTCGACATATGTCAGGTTAGGTGTTGCCATATGTAAAACACCTCCAGCAGACATGGAAGTCTGGAGCTAGGCCATCAGAAGTATGGCATATACTGACCGGAGGTCACATATGATATCAACAGACAGGTTGTCCTGTTAGTTGAGATGAATATCACAACTGGCACCCTGCGTATATTAGATTACGCAATCTAGCCTGTTGAATCTGGTGCCAGTCAGATATTGAGAAAGTGAAAGAGAAGTTGTTATACGCTGCAGTGCGCTGCATTGTATTCCGACGGAGGTTGTACGTGTTGTCTCACGGGCCTCTTAGAATCGGACCCATTATTACAATTTATGACCGAAAAAGGTCATATGGCACAAATTATGGCAACCACCACAACAGTGCAGATTACGAAATTTGAGTAATCTGAAAGAAAATGGTGGTTGCAAATACCAGATTTAAATCTGGACACAACCTGTTGCGCTGTTTGCAAAGAAGATGGAAGATGACGAAGACAACAATGAGCTGAGCGTCCACTACAAGCGGTGAACTGACGTCCCGGACGTGACACGCGAGGATCCATCCGGCCGTCGTGCGATGACGCGAGTTACAACGGAGGATACAGCCAACAAGACGGATTCGACCGGCAATCGCGCAAGACAGACGTATGCCCCATCATCGGACGTGAACATTTTAGAAAAATGAACTTTCAGTTATTCAGAGCCTGATTTATAATATGTTTTATGTCAGCATTACTATTGAAAGCTTGGTATATTATGCATGTGTGTTATCTATTACGAATTCGGGACGAAATTTTAAATGGCGGGGGGTAGTGTAGAGAATTTACAATGATAACGCACATAGTATCAATCTTCTTAATTGCTGAATGTTGTACAGGCTCCGAAAAGCCAATTTATATGCAAATGACTATAACTGAGGTGGGGGATTTGTTTACATTTGAGGCCATCTGGTTTTGGGAAGGCAATAACCCTATACAGAGGGCCTTTGTTCAGAAGGTTACTGTAAGTTTACTGGCACCCTGCCAAGATTTCTAGAGAACCCTAGACTTTGGAAATGACATAATCAAGGGACAGCGACTGTCCCAAGGCTACATATTTAGCTGTATATAAGGAGGGCTTTAATGAGGATCAGGGCTGGCTGTCAGGAAATGCAGCCAGACACTTCGAAGACTGCCTGTCAGGAGATGCAGCCAGACACTTCGAAGGCTGGCTGTTGGAGGATGCAGCCAGACACTGCGAGGGAGCTGTTTGTTAGAACAGGCCCGAAGATGCATGCTGGAGTTGTGTGTAACACAGGATAGTGGTGTAGGGGGCGACTACTGGGGCACACTGCCGGAGGAACTTTTCTCGTGAAGCACTGTGACCGAGCGTCCTGCGAGAAGTACTAAAAGACTCTCGCAGTACACCCGTGACAATCAGTTATTCCCAGACTCGGTGAGTAACTCGGTTGCTGTAATAGCCGCCGTCTGAATCTATTGTTATGACATTTAGAATATATCGGTTACAATTCGGTTGCTGTAATAGCCGCCGCCGTCTGAACCTATTGTTTGGACATTTAGAATACATCGGTTACAATTCGGTTGCTGTAATAGCCGACGCCGTCTGAACCTATTGTTCTGACATTTAGAATATATCGGTTACAATTCGGTTGCTGTAATAGCCGCCGCCGTCTGAACCAATTATTCTGACATTTAGAATATATCGGTTACAATTCGATTGCTGTAATAGCCGCCGCCGCCTGAACCTATTGTTCGGAGTTTTAGGATATATCGATTACAATTCGGTTGCTGTATAAGCCGCCGCCGTCTGAACCTATTGTTCTGGCTTTTATAACTGGGTAGTATTTAGCAGACATAGCCGTATACTGTGTATTATATATTGTATTGGTAGGGTTTTCCGCATATAATAAACTGTGAAAACGTATAACCTGACTTATCATTAGTACGACTGAGTGAGTGAACATGTGCCCGTATGCTTCCCTGCCGACCGCTCGCCGCAAACGCTACACGTATATTATGTGTTCATGTTGTTGTGTCAATGGCAGCAAATATTATTGTTGTGGTCAGCCTATTATATTACTATAGATACATGTATTGATTTTTTTAAAAATTTGTGTTCAGTATTACGGTACGTAATATTAAAAAAATACTGTTCACTTATGTACTTAACTTTTTTGGGGTGTCATCAGAATAGTTGTCACTGCGCCAATGGCTATTAGTTACTATTCCATGATTGTTGTTCAATGGTAATATTGTCGTGACCCCTAGTTTCCGGGTCACGGCCTCGCATGTTTGGATACTTCCTGTTGTGAGTTGCAGTTTTGTGTTCTCTTATTAAAACACTGTTCTAGTTACGCATACGTACTAGTGTTTGTTTGTGTGACTCGAAGTGTGCATTTGATCACCTAATGGCGTGGTGGCAGCGCTCACAACGAACCCGCTCACCAAAACGGGCGCAATAAAAGCAGATACACATTGACAGTCCGCCGACCTCACGGCGCAAACAGCTAGCCGAAACGGCTCTGTATCACTAGCAGGTGTGGTAACAACATGGCTAACAACATGCAACGCGCACCGAGATAGTGGTGCCTCACAAAAACGGAAACGGTCAACACATTTGAGAACTGGCGCCAGAACCTCGTCTACACCCTCTCACTCGACCCAAACTTCGCCCAGTTTATCGCCACTGACGCTAAATGGGAGAAGCGATGTGCAGCACATCCAAACCGCGGCTTCACCGACGAGAATGATCATACAGCCATTCAGCAAGCCTACATGCTCGATCTAATGTTAGGCCAAATAGCGAACTATTGCCCAGTCATATCGCGCAACACGATCGCCAAAAACTCAACCAGTTTATCCGGTATCTGGCAAACTATCCGACTGCACTATGGGTTCCAGTCTACAGGGGCCCATTTCCTGGACTTTGCTGATATCCACCTACAAGCTGACGAACGCCCCGAAGACTTGTATCAGCGCCTAGTGGCCTTCGTTGAAGACAACATGCTACAAGAGGGAAGTGTCATTCTGCACCACGGTGACGTCATACACGTTGACGAAGAAATGTCTCCTTCCCTAGAGAACATGGTAGTACTGACCTGGTTACGACTTATCAACCCCGCACTGCCTAAGCTCATAAAGCAACGATATGGCACAGAGCTGAGGTCAAGAACACTAGCATCGATCAAGCCAGAAATATCACAGGCACTCGAATCACTACTAGACGAGATTGCGTCTGCTGACACCGCAAAGGTTATGCGCACCGAGACTAGGCCTAACCTACGCGGACAAAGACCAGCGTTCTCAAGACGACAACCGGCACCATCTAACAACCCTAGGCGTCCCACGAGCGTGAAGACTTGCCCTCTTTGCAAACAAGTAGGCCGCAGTGATGTACACCACTTCCTCAGCGAGTGCTCGTACCTTCCGGAACAAGATCGCCGCTACATGGCTAAGGTACGACAAGTCAGTGATATCATCGACGGAGTCGATGAAGGCGACGACGATACCTACGAAGTTTATGACGAACGCCCCGTAAACACCACTACCGTGCAACGTATCGATGTACGACAATCGCCTTACCTCGACGCGTTCCACGACCATCACGTCGTTCGAGTGACGATCGATAGCGGTGCAACGGGCAATATGATCCGTCATGACACGGCAGTGAGATTGGGGTGTACTATCAAGAACTCTTCCCAATCGGCTCACCAAGCTGACGGATCATCGCCTCTAACCATAGTTGGCGAAATTACCATATCACTCGCCCGCAAAAATAAATCATTCCAGTTCTGTGGACTAGTGGTACAGAATCTGGATGTCGAGATGCTGGCCGGGACACCATTTATGGAAGTCAACGACATTACCATCCGTCCCGCCAAACGAACCATCACCCTCGCAGATGGCACCACGTACACATATGGTACAACACAGAGGGCCCTCAACAGGCATGCAGTCCGCCGTGCCCACATACTGCGAGCACCACCAACCAACATCACTGTGTGGCCAGGCGACTTCGTGGAAGTCGACCTGCCTTCAGACGCGTATATCGCAGACGCCACATTCGCTCTGGAACCACGTCACGATACCACCGGCAACAAAGGAGTACACGAGAACGATGTGTGGCCACAACCTTCACTAATCACCAGCGTAGAAGGTGTATTGCGCATACCAAATCTCACGAACTCCATTCGCACACTGAAAAGAAACGAACACTTTTGCCAAATCAGAGAAGTGTTCGTACCCGACAAGGCAACATCCATACCAGACAGTCAATGCACCAGCATAGCCGTAAGCATACGCACACGCAGCTCGAATGCTACTGCCATCAAACACTCAACAGCGGTCACCATCGATCCTGATCACGCGCTCTCCCCCGACGAACGAGCGGCATTCCGATCGATCGTGGAAGAGTATGACGACGTATTCGACCCAAGCTACAGTGGATACAATGGTCACGTGGGACCATTCAAAGCTGTTGTCAACATGGGCCCAGTACAACCGCCCCAACGTAAAGGACGCCTACCCCAATACGCACGAAACCAGCTCGTAGAACTCCAAAACAAGTTCGATGAACTCGAGACGATGGGCGTGTTCGTCCGGCCTGAGGATGTACCGGTCAACGTCGAGTACCTCAACCCGTCATTCCTGATAAAGAAGCAAAGCGGAGGACACCGACTCGTCACTGCCTTCACTGACGTAGGCCGCTATAGCAAGCCGCAGCCTTCATTGATGCCTGATGTCGACAACACCCTACGAAAAATCGCACAATGGAGGTACATAGCGACTACCGATATGTCCAATGCGTTCTACCAAATCCCTCTATCGCGTGAATCAATGAAGTACTGCGGAGTAGTCACTCCGTTCCGCGGTGTACGCGTATACGCTCGCTCAGCGATGGGCATGCCCGGGTCCGAAACCGCACTCGAAGAGCTGTTGTGCCGCGTACTGGGAGATCTACTCGAAGAAGGTGTCGTCGCCAAACTGGCAGACGATATATATTGTGGAGGAAACACCATCGCCGAACTCCAACAGAAGAAGACGATTGCTCCAAAGCTTCGCCAACAGCGGGTTGCGCCTGTCCGCTGCCAAAACAACGATGTGCCCTACTACGACCACGATACTTGGCTGGGTGTGGAACCTCGGCTCCATCCATGCAAGCCAACATCGCATCGCCACCCTAGCCAGCTGCGACGCTCCACTCACAGTCAAAGCGATGCGAGCATTCGTCGGAGCCTACAAAATGCTAGCACGCGTCATACCAGGATGCTCCGCCTTGCTTGCCCCGTTCGACGAAGTAACGGGTGGCAAACAGTCAAGTGATCGCGTCACATGGACCGATGCATTAAGAGAAGCCTTCAAACACGCACAAACCAGTCTTCAGACTAACAAGGCTATCACATTACCTCGGCCAAGTGACGAACTATGGCTAGTGACGGACGGCGCTGTCAAACAGTGCGGTCTAGGAGCCACCTTGTACGTGATGCGCAATGGCAAATTGATGCTGGCCGGATTCTTCAGCGCAAAACTCCGCGGACGACAGATCTCCTGGTTGCCATGCGAAGTAGAAGCACTATCCATCGCAGCCGCTATCAGACATTTCAGCCCGTATATCGTACAGTCAGCGCACAACACAGCGATACTCACAGACAGCAAGCCTTGCGTACAAGCCCACGAGAAGCTTTGTCGCGGTGAATTCTCCGTCAGCCCGCGCGTATCGACATTCCTATCAGTCGTCAGTCGGTACCAGGCAACTATTCGCCATCTCGCCGGTTCAGCTAATGTTCCATCAGACTTCGCGAGTCGCAACGCACCCACATGCCGGGAACAACAGTGCCAAGTGTGCTCCTATATACGACAGACTGAAGAGTCAGTCGTGATGCAACGCGTTACAACAGACGACATAACATCTGGGAAAGCTCGACTTCCGTTCACCAATCGTTCAGCATGGCTCGGCATTCAAGCAGACTGCCAAGACTTGCGAAGGACTCATTCACACCTTACACAAGGAACACGACCATCCAAAAAGGTGACAAACGCGAAAGACGTCAAAAGATACCTTAACGTCGCATCAATCGCTCGTGACGGTCTACTGGTCGTACAACGTAACGACCCACTGAGTCCTACACGAGAGTGCATCATCGTACCGCGAAAAGTCCTAGACGGACTAGTAACGGCCCTGCACATCCAACTGGATCACCCGTCTTCGTACCAGCTAAAGCAAGTCATGCATCGCTATGTATTCGCTCTCGACCTCGACAAGTCTGTCGAGTCCACCTCGCGCAGCTGTCATCACTGTACGTCGTTACGGAACACCCCAAACCTAACTATCGCGCAATCTACCAACGATCCCCCAGAAGTAGTGGGTATCTCATATGCAGCCGACATCATCAAACGAGAAAGACAACTGATCTTGGTGCTACGCGAGTGTGTAACATCATACACGGTAACATGCTTCGTCAACGACGAACGACGTGACACGTTACGGGACTCCATCATTCAACTCTGCATCGGCCTCCGACCGCTTGATGGACCTCCTGCCGTAATACGCACAGACCCAGCTCCTGGATTCGCAGCTCTCGTCAACGACGCACTGTTGAACAAGTATCGACTCACCATCGAACTAGGACAGGTCAAAAACATCAACAAAAACCCTGTGGCCGAAAAAGCCATTCAGGAACTCGAGGGTGAAATTTTACACCAACAACCAACAGGCGGCGCCATCACGCAGGTGCTACTGTCTGTCGCTACTGCCAACCTCAACGCCCGAGTACAAAACAGAGGAATGTCAGCTCGTGAGCTGTGGACCCAGCGTGACCAATTCACCAACGAACAATTACCGCTGAACGACTATAGCATCATTCAACAACAGCATGCCTCGCGCAACGCTAACCACGAACACAGTCAAATATCGAAGTCTCCTCGCGGTTCAGTACCCAGACCCCAACATATCGACATTGGCGACATCGTGTACTTGTACTCAGACAAGAGTAAACTACGCTCCAGGTGTCGGTATCTCGTAGTGAGCACAGAAGGAGAATGGATCAACATCAGCAAGTTCGCCGGTAACCAGTTGCGTGCCACGTCATACAGAGTGAAGCGAACAGAGTGCTACAAGGTGGCAGCTGAAGCTACCCACGATCTTCCAGTGTCGTACCAGTATGACGAACTAACACCCGCAGATGACCCAGCTCCTCCAGAGAAACCTCCAGACGTACCAGTTCAACTCTCGTACCCTCCAGTCACAGCAGCTCAGCCCGTAGAACCATCAACAGCCGAGTCTCATCGACAAGAAACGGCGACAGTCAACAACGAATCGACAATGTCATACGAGCCAGATCAACATAGCTGTCCGCCCGAGGAACCTCCGAGACGCTCTACAAGAACTCGGAAGCCTCCTGAGTATCTGAAAGACTTCATCTCATGAACCTTTATCTCTATAATCATTATTGTATGTCTATATGATAGCTATCTCATAGTAGCATACATAATTATGAGAAGAAAGAAGTCACGCCAATGGCTATTAGTTACTATTCCATGATTGTTGTTCAATGGTAATATTGTCGTGACCCCTAGTTTCCGGGTCACGGCCTCGCATGTTTGGATACTTCCTGTTGTGAGTTGCAGTTTTGTGTTCTCTTATTAAAACACTGTTCTAGTTACGCATACGTACTAGTGTTTGTTTGTGTGACTCGAAGTGTGCATTTGATCACCTAATGGCGCTGATTCATGTATAAATTCATAGCAGCTGTTTGTTATCTTATTTGACATGTGGTTTGTAGTTAATTGTACATATCATCACAGTAATCGTGAAAATAAATACAAACAAACAACAAATCCAAGAATGTTTATATTATTAATTGTAATGTGTTTACTTTGTAAAATCATTAACGACTTCTCATATTTCCACGCACAGTATTAATGAAAGATATCTTAAAGGGAATAAAAACATTTATTGCTTGAATTTATGTTATATTACATCCTGCTATCTATTTCCACGTCCACCAAGCAAAAAAATTCAAAAAAATTCAATGAATTAGAAATTCCACATTTGATGCTGTACATCCGGACATTTTCGAATATGCATATTTTTGGCGCGCTTTTCGGGATGCCGAGATGTGACGTCACTTATGACTCAAACTCACATCAGGCCGACCCTTTCCATGCATTCAGAGCATGTTTACAAGTATAGCTTTTGGGTCGAAACGAGCGTCAGAATGAGTTATTGTGCAATTTTCCGACGTAATACAAACACTAGTCATCATAGAGGAACAAGCAGTTATCTTACGGTTCCACGTGAATCCAATTTTATTCAAAACAACGTATGCGAATGGGCCTACAAGTCGACTATGTTTCGCGCGCCCGAGTTTGGGATCGTTTTCAGAATAATTATATCGAATGCAACCAACGGGAGATAATCTATACACCAATAAACATACATAGCAAACATATATTATATCCAGCTATATAAAGTAACGTGTATAATCTCATAATATCACTAGAATATCGATATATGAAGGAGTTGTACAATTTACCATAACAACTTAAATCAGTTACAGAGTTTCCGCTGGTCCCGCTCGCTCATTGGGTAGGCGCGTTGGTTACTTGTCGTTTATTTAACAATCGGGCGACGCCGGTTCAATCCTGACAGCATGCAAACTATTCATTTTCTTTATACTTTTTTGTTTATGTTTTCACGACGTAATATAAACCAAATCATTTAGTATACTATGATGCACTGTTTGTAAATAATTTTTATTTTGTAGTAATTATTTATTCGCCACAAAAATGAAAATATGGTCATTATATAACGATGTTTCTAAATTTTATTTATTCAAACAAATATAATGGATATCTAATTTATTAATTGTAAATATATTGTACAGTAATATATTGTAATTATATATGTGAAAACAGATTGTGATCTGTCTGGATAAATACAATTTAGAAACATCGTTGTATATAATGACCATATTTTCATTTTTGTGGCGAATAAATAATTACTACAAAAATATTTAAAAAATATTTACAAACAGTGCATCATAGTATACTAAATGATTTGGTTTATATTACTTCGTGAAAACATAAACAAAAAAGTGTAAAGAAAATGAATAGTTTGCATGCTGTCAGGATTGAACCGGCGTCGCCCGATTGTAAAATAGACGCAAAGGAACCAACGCGTTTACCAACTGAGCTATCAAGGCCGACAGAAATTCGCTGACTGATTTCAGTTAAGATAAATTGTACAACTCCTCCTTCATACATCGATATTCTAGTGATATTATGAGATTTTACACGTTACTTTCTTTAGCTGGATACGATATATGTTTGCTATGCATGTATATTGGTGTCCATTATCTCCCGCTGGTTGCATTCGATATAATTATTCTGAAAACGAGCCAAGGCCCGGGCCAAGCTCCGCGAAACCTAGTCGACTTGTAGGCTCATTCGCATTCATTGTTTTTAATAAAATTTAATTCATGTGGAACCGTAAGATAACTGCTTGTTCCTCTGTGATGACTAGTGTTTGTATTACAACGGATTATTGCATAACAACTCATTCTGACGCTCGTTTCGACCCCAACATTATCCATGTAAACATGCTCTGAATGCATAAAAAGGGTCGGCCTGCTGCGAGTGTAAGTCATGTGTGACGTTAAGATACCACGTGATCGCCTAGCTCATTAAATTTTTATTTTCCGCGGGAATCGCTACACAGACGGGTTTAAAATCGAATTTATGCTACAAATGTATTTTTCTGTATTTTTTAAATGTTCTCGAATGTTACATGCAATACTAAACTTTCTGTACACATGGATAACGGATTTTAGCTAATGCCTTGTTTTTATTTCCTTTAATGTTTATAAACGAACGCACAAGAGCGCACCCGAAGGAACAACGCAAGTAAACGTGGAACATGGAAATCGCGCGCATCCTTGTAAATGTGGTCCTCCCGGTCCTCTCGGTCCGCCCGTTCGCGTTCCGCCTTTTAGTGTGGCCCACACAAACGTCTTCTGATGAGTTGACCGACAGTGAGACAACGAAACAGCGGAGTGGTGCTGAAGTTCAGGCAAAAATGTTCAACAGCACCCCTTCCCGTCCATCGACTTCCAATGTTACGTCTAATCAGGCAAACCGCGACGTACTGGATACAGAAATTATATAATCATATATGAAGTGGTACTTTACCGGCAGCGTCTTAGTACCCGGATGTTTACGTTGGTAAACAATAACTGAGTCCTGAACGCACTCTTATTAGTCTTAATAGTTAATGTTGGCCGTTTATTACCATATAAAACAATATTTTGAGAAAGGTAAATCTTGTCATTATTTGACTATGAAAATAGTGAAATAATACGCGTCGTTTCACAACAATAATAATATAGAGTATTTTATAAGTTTATGATTACTTTAAGTTTAAGAGTAAAATTAGCCTTATCCGTTCTTCATTTCTATTAATTCTAGGTTCTACTAACTTCTAAGTTCTTTTTTTTTCTAGTTGTTTCCAGCACTCGGCAACGTTCTATTAACTGCCTAGCCTGTATATATTGTGGTTAGAATTGTATGATCTTATGAGGTCTCATTCAACTAGTCGGCCATTTCCAGAACATTATCGCTAAGTCGACCTTTTAAAAATGTTATGTTGGCACTGACTCTTACTCAGACTTAGTTTTGTTGAGACTGAGAATGGTCCCTGGGTACTACCAGGGTGCATGCTATTGTTAGCATGCATGTTAACCAGAATCAATGACAATGTTAGCAGTTAATAATTAGTTAGAAACACACTCTATTGAATGCAAATATTTATGTCAGTTGTTTTGTTGGCACTTGTGTTGAATCCGGACCCACCTTGATTTCGTCATTATAACTTGAGTTTTTTTATTATCATAAATTTTTTAGGCTCAGGCTATTTCTCGAGAACCTCAAGAAATAACACGAACTCGGTCCGTTATTTGTCGAGCAGCTCGAGAAATAACCCGAGGCCTGGCTGTTATTTGTCGAGCAGAGTCATTTTCTGAAGTAAATCCGACGCTGTCGAATCGTTTCGTGCCTGTGTTTGTCCGTTCTGATGGGAAATGAAGACTTCTTATTCGTCGAGCTGCTCGAGAAATAACGCTGACTTCGTTCGTTATTTATCGACCAGATCTAGACGTGCATGCATGTGCACTTAAAAATATTTTCAAGACATCTACATGGACATACTAATTGTTTGAAGTAAATCCGACACTGTTGAATCGTTTCGTGCCTGTATTTATCCGTTCTGATGGGAAATGAAGACTTTTCTTATTCGTCGAGCTGCTCGAGAAATAATGCCGACATCGTTCATTATTTATCGAGCAGATCTGGACGTGCATGCATGTGCACTTAGAAATAATTTCAAGGCATCTACGTGGACATACTAATTGTTTGAAGTAAATCCGATGTAGTCTGATCGTTTAGTGCCTGTATTTGTCCGCTCTGATGGGAAATGAAGACTTTTCTTATGCGTCGAGCTGCTCGAGAAATTACCGCCGATTTCGCTCGTTATTTATCGAGCAGATCTGGACGTGCATGCATGTGCACTTAAAAATATTTTCAAGACATCTACATGGACATACTAATTGTTTGAAGTAAATCCGACACTGTTGAATCGTTTCGTGCCTGTATTTATCCGTTCTGATGGGAAATGAAGACTTCTTATTCGTCGAGCTGCTCGAGAATTAACACAGTTCATACTTTGAGTGCCATGTTATCAGTTGTCACCATTTCTGATACAAAAATGAAATATATAACAAAATGAATTACATCATAGTCAAAATATAAGCAACATACCGAATTACACACGCATGCTCATATAGATTAAAAATGTACAAATCACAAACATTATAAAACAGACAACTAGGCTGAAACATATGTCAGTTTACAATGAGAAAGTCAACTGAGAAAGTACTTGTAAATATTTCGGCACGTCTCCACATTTTTACATCCAATGTTATGTTTGTGTGCATAATTATAAGTTTAATAACTAATCAAAATATTTATTTTCATGAGAAAGTTCAACCTGCAACTGCATCATTTGCTGTGTTCCTTTGATCACAAAATTACCGTCACATGGATGTACGAATTACTTCCACTCACGTTTTATTGACGTTTGTAATCCTGGCTGAAGTAAACTGTAATTTACGCAGAGGACATCATGACATACTGTTTGTCTGTGTACACGTGTTAACATATATGTCGTGCAGATCGATTGTATAAAAAAAACACTGCTAACTTATCTCCAATCATATATAGTTGTACATATGTCAAAATGACAAATAGTTTAATTAATAATATTATCATACAGGTGTAACCTTGTTTTTAAGTGTACTGTACACTTAACAGAATGAATCGTATGTAAAATAAAATGCACTTGTTTATACGCTACCATTTTTGTAATTATTTCCATTGTCATCAGTACAAAAAACAATAACATACCATTACAGTACATATCATACTGGACAAAACATAATATATCTGTTCATGTCAAAATTGCATGTGATATTGGGCTTGAATTCCCTGCAGGGTGCTGATGCGTTAACCGAAGGCATATCTACTGCCATTATGGGTCAAGCCCAAGCCACAAAATACAAAAACTATATATATATATATATATATACGTTTGGAGCCGGTTCGTGGTTGAAATTGGAAATTAAGGTGACTTGTGCAAGTCCGACCCATCATCCAACGAAAAGTGTACAGAATTGGATTAACTGCGAGAACTGTATGGCCTGGTAGCACTGCAGCTGTGCAAGCATTACAAAAAAGCCACGTAATTTTTACTGCAGTGAATACACAAGGCGCCTGCAAAATAAATAATGTGTACACTTGTAGGCTTGAGGTGATGCCAAGCGATGAAAGGTGTACAGGTGTAGGTTTGACGTGATGCCAAGCGATAAAAGGTGTACAGGTGAAGGCTTGAAGTGATGCCAAGCGATGAAAGATGTACAGGTGTAGGTTTGATGTGATGCCAAGCGATGAAAGGTGTACAGGTGTATGCTTGAAGTGATGCCAAGCGATGAAAGGTGTACAGGTGTAGGCTTGAGGTGATGCCAAGCGATGAAAGGTGTACAGGTGTAGGTTTGACAAGATGCCAAGCGATGAAAGGTGTACAGGTGTAGGCTTGATGTGATAACAAGCGATGAAAAGTATAGGAATTGGAATTTACTGCAATTAAAGATATCATCTGTTGTTCAGAATAGTCTTGAATTTCTTTTTCAAATAACCTTGAACAGTCTTGACATCCACATCTCTAGTAGTTTACGCGGACACTGGAAAAAGAAACATCTTCATTTCCCACCAGAACGGACTAATACACGCACAAAACGATTCAACAGATGCCTTGAAAATATTTCTAAGTGCACATGCATGCACGTCCAGATCTGCTCGATAAATAACGAACGAAGTCGGCATTATTTCTTGAGCAGCTCGACGAATAAGCAATCTGATTGGTCATTACAACTTCCGGTCTGCTTGATAAATAACGCGAAGTCTGACCGTTATTTCTCGAGCTACTCGAGAAATAGCCAGGGGGTATTTTTTATTGTCAATATTTTTTTTAAATTATTTTTTAGGATCACATTGTAAATAAGTGTGTGCTTTAATGTGTTATCCTTGGTAATATCATATATATATATATGACAATATTTTCTGTTCTAGTTGCATGTATATAATTTTATTGAATAAACTCAATCAATATCTCAGTGTGTTAGTTCCATCATTCAACATCATCCCACGCATATTTATATTACAAAAATAGTGTGTCTTTGTACACTTTTGAAGCCCAAATAGTGAGCTGGTTTGAGCTAGTCTGCGCTGTTGCGGTTGTGCGTTACCGCTTCACACACACATATATATAGCAGCGTATGTTTATGCACATCGGGGTACTATTTACGCATCGAATAAGACGCAGTATTCTTAAACATAAATATGTCTGGGATATTGTTGAATGATGGAACTAACACACTAACATAAAAGTTAGGCAAAACTAAACTTCAAGTTATAACAACGAAATCGAGGTGGGTCCAGATTCGACACAAATGCCATTTTGTTTTCTGTGTCATCAGTGCACATCCTAGACGTCACGTCATACTGTCTCGCTCCTAGACGTCACGTCATACTGTCACACTCCTAAACGTCGCGTCATACTGCCACAATCATGGATGGTACGTCAGAGTACAAATCTGTGCAGAAAACCTCTGAAACAAAAAGTGAAAATACTTGTGTCAACAGCAAATCAGTATCTACAGACACAGCAAACCAGCAACATGTCACTCCAGCAAACCAGCAACATGTCACTCGAGACAAAGTGTCCAAGAAGAAACGAAAACGTAATGTGCATAAAGAGCAGAACGAGAGTGGAAATGGAGACAGCAGCGGAGAGCTAAATGGAGAGATTGCATGCAGTGACCAGGTGAAGACGGCAAGTGACACTCAAGTGCCGCAAGAAACTCATCAAGAAGCCATGTCATCTGCCAGACCAGTGGAGGACAAGCAGATTGAAGCAAAAGAAGACTGCCCAGATGACTGGATGTCACAAGGAGATGGTCCAGACAGCAGGACATCACAAGGAGACGGCCCAGTCAACGGGATGTCACAAGGTGACGGCCCAGTCGGGGTGGAGTTGCCACAACAACTGGAGGAACTGCATACATTGGATGGGGAGGTCATACCTGAACATGATGGTATGTATTGCCTAAATGCATAGCACAAAGATGCCTTAAAATGTGTAGTACTCTTTAAGTATGAGTAATGGAATACTAGCAAGGTGATGTTTCCAGACTCTTCTGTAAGGACTTTGCAGCACAACAGCCATACAAAAGTGTCCAGCTACATCTTATTATAATCAAGCTTTCCCTCTTAGATAATGTGAACTTTGAGTGCCAAACTTTCAGGGATTAATCTACGACCCCAAGAATAGGACATGCCCCCTAATGGCCCTGTATCTTTTCAAAATACCCCGTATATGTCAAGACACCTTTATGGGGTAAATCAGTTCGTTCCTTTATGGTTCTGAACTTAAAACATAATGTGTGTATGTAATAACCTAACAATTGCAAGAACCACGCACATGCGCAGCAGAAACTTCGGGATAACGGCTCCTGCATCATAGACCTGGCATCATGGAGTAGATACAGAGACAATAATGATTATGTCTACCCTCATGCCAATAGCATAGCGATATGAATGTTATTTGACAACTAGACTATCACGACTAGGGCCTATCAATTGACGTGAACTTTACATTCTCTTTGTCATTTTGAACAAGCAACGAGTATCTGCGAGCACGTTATGGTATTTATGTAATGATGCTCTGATTTTGAACATTTTTTAAATATTATTTTCACGACTGTCTTCTACCATGGCATCCCGTCAGGTGACGGGCATTATTGCTAGTGTATAGTAATAAAGCAATGCAAATAGATACTAGTGTAACGCAGAGAAACAGATTGACATTTGTCAGTAAATGCCTTATTCCGTTAATGTAGTTAAGTTGACTGCCCGGTTAACTAACTGCCTTTCTGTTGCATCAGCAATTATCAGTTAAAGTATCGGTGAATGTTCCTGTGACATCAACTGACATTGACAATCTGCCCATACATGTGTGGTGTTTGCCATCAATTGACAGTCAGCCCATATATGTGTCATGTGTGGTGTTTGCCACCAGCTGACAGTCTGCCCATACATGTGTGGTGTTTGCTATCAGCTGAGACTCTGCCCATGAATGTGTGGTGTTTGCTATCAGCTGACAGTCTGCCTACACATGTGGTGTTTGCTATCAGCTGACAGTCTGCCCATACATGTGTGGTGTTGCTATCAGCTGACATTCTGCCCATACATGTGTGGTGTTTGCCATCAGCTGACAGTCTGCCCATACATGTGTCATGTGTGGTGTTTGCTATCAGCTGACAGTCTGCCCATACATGTGTGGTGTTTGCTATCAGCTGACAGTCTGCCCATACATGTGTCACGTGTGGTGTTTGCCATCAGCTGATAGTCTGCCCATATGTGTGTCATGTGTGGTGTTTGCTATCAGCTGACACTCTGCCCATACATCTGAGTGTTTGCTATTAGATGACAGTCTGCCCATACATGTGTGGTGTTTGGTATAAGCTGACACTCTGCCCATGCATGTGTGGTGTTTGCTATCAGCTGACAGTCTGCCCATACATGTGTGGTGTTTGCTATCAGCTGACAGTCTGCCCATACATGTGTGGTGTTTGCCATCAGCTGACAGTCTGCCCATACATGTGTCATGTGTGGTGTTTGCTATCAGCTGACAGTCTGCCTACACATGTGTGGTGTTTGCTATCAGCTGACAGTCTGCCCATACATGTGTGGTGTTGCTATCAGCTGACATTCTGCCCATACATGTGTGGTGTTTGCCATTAGCTGACAGTCTGCCCATACATGTGTCATGTGCGGTGTTTGCTATCAGCTGACAGTCTGCCCATACATGTGTGGTGTTTGCTAACAGCTGACAGTCTGCCCATACATGTGTGGTGTTTGCCATCAGCTGATAGTCTGCCCATATGTGTGTCATGTGTGGTGTTTACTATCAGCTGACACTCTGACCATACATCTGAGTGTTTGCTATCAGCTGACAGTCTGCCCATACATGTGTGGTGTTTGGTATAAGCTGACACTCTGCCCATGCATGTGTGGTGTTTGCTATCAGCTGACAGTCTACCTACACATGCGTGGTGTTTGCTATCAGCTGACAGCCTGCCCATACATGTGTGGTGTTTGTCATCAGCTGACAGTCTGCCCGTACATGTGTCATGTGTGGTGTTTGCTATCAGCTGACAGTCTGCCCATACATGTGTGGTGTTTGCCATCAGCTGACAGTCTGCCCATACATGTGTCATGTGTGGTGTTTGCTATCACCTGACAGTCTGCCCATACATGTATGGTGTTTGCTATCAGCTGACAGTCTGCCCATACATGTGTCACGTGTGGTGTTTGCTATCAGCTGATAGTCTGCCCATATGTGTGTCATGTGTGGTGTTTGCAATCAGCTGACACTCTGCCCATACATGTGAGTGTTTGCTATCAGCTGACAGTCTGCCCATACATGTGTGGTGTTTGCTATAAGCTGACACTGCCCATGCATGTGTGGTGTTTGCTATCAGCTGACAGTCTGCCTACACATGAGTGGTGTTTGCTATCAGCTGACAGCCTGCCCATACATGTGTGGTGTTTGTCATCAGCTGACAGTCTGCCCATACATGTGTCATATGTGGTGTTTGCTATTAGCTGACAGTCTGCCCATACATTTGTCATGAGTGGTGTTTGCTATCAGCTGACAATCTGCCTATACGTGTGTGGTGTTTGACATCAGCTGACAGTCTGCCCATACATGTGTCATGTGTGGTGTTTGTCATCAGCTTGCCATGAGCTGCCAGTCTGCCTGTATGTGACATTATGTGTGGTGTTGCGCAGTGTCTGCAGTTGCTGACCATGGCAGTGAGATGAGTTGCAAGAAAAGGATCGAGATGTATGAGAAAGGACAGAAGCTGCTAAGACTGGGCAAGAATGATATTGCTTTGAAGTGCTTCCTGCAGTGCCTCAAGGGACTTGAACAACACAACACATTTCCCTTCCTACCCCAGTGTCTGCGCAGTGTGAGTTTTACCTAGGGTTCCACATACATGACACGCTATAAACCCCTTCAAATTAAAGGCATTGTTCTAACTGCCTAACGGTAAAACTAATTATTGTAATTTTCATCACCATCTTTGCAACATTTGTCTTTATAAACGGGTAAATATGTGATACCAAGACATATTTAGTTATTTTACATTACAAAGAAACGTGAATACCAATAATGCACATCTTGTAATCCTATCTTTGAAGTAGATATCGTGTTGTTGTTGTTGCAATAGCCATGCTGCATTTCAGGAAAACAACAGAATAACAGTATTTCTAGAACTATAAACATGCCACTTATACAATATATTTTCAAATGTCTTCATTGTTGCTGTTTTAAGTTAAGCTATTATTATACAACTTTAATATAATTATTTTATTTCAAGGGAAGCAAATTGGTGGATGCATCTGAAAGAGTTAATGAAAACTAACTATTTGCTTCTACAATCATGAATATTATGTTACATTAGTTTACTATCTGGAATAAGCTTATTGAATAAAATTTAACTTGCATGGGTTGATGGGCAGCACAATTATGACAGAAAACCTGACATCATGGATGCGTACTCCTTCCAGTTTCCTGGCCACCGAACTGGGAACACTAGTCTAGTTTGCATCACTCACTAACTCATATATTTAAGCTAACCTTCTTTTGGCATTTTAAATGATATTTTCTCAGCTAATGATGTGACTTTCAATTAAATATAAGTTGCTTTATGTATACATGCTTACAACGTAAAACATTGCCAAATTTTATTTGTCACTTCATTTGGAGGTCAGTGAGCATTATTTAAAACAAGATTTACAGTATATGTCTTTTATTACTGATGTATACTCTCTTTTCTGTTTTAGGTTGCTGATATTTATTACAAGCAAGAAGAATGTATCCTTGAAACACATCAATATAATTTCACTATAACGTTCAGTAAAATGTGTCCATTTCTAAACAGTTACAACCATATTAAGTAATTTTGAGGTTATACAAAACCAAAGTCTGCCATTGTTCACACTGGTTTTCCAAATATGGTAAATGCACCATTAATATGTGTGATCCGCTATAATGAACCAGGTCGTAAATGACACAGACCTATTCTGCATACAAACCAAAAATAATTATTTAGGTCATGGCCCATCGATTTTGTGATTTTGGTAGAAATGCGACCTTATAATCTCATCTTTCAATGTCTAGTTTATTTTCCTCGACAAATAATCCAAAACCTATCAAACATATATTTTAAAAAACAATAGACAATATAGGTCAAAATGACCTCGTTTCTCAAAACATTGCTATTTGTAAAGCTTGCTTCAATTTTAGCAATAAATCAAACAAAACTGATGATATTTCAATAAATAAGGTATAATTTTAATGCTCATGGTCTTTGGAATCCAAAAAAGATACAAAACTAAATTTTGTAACTTAAAGGAAATAAAAATAAGGCATCAGCTAAAATCCTTTTTCCATGTGTACACAAAGTTTAACATTGTATGTAACATTTGACAACATTAAACAAATACAGAAAAATACATTTGTAGCATAAATTCAATTTTAAGCCCGTCTGTGAAGCGATTCCCGCGGAAAATGAAATTTTAATGAGCTAGGCGATCACGTGGTATCGTGATGTCACTTATGACACACGCTCGCATCAGGCCGACCCTTTCCATGCATTCAGAGCATGTTTATAAGGATAGCTTTTGGGTCAAAACGAGCGTCAGAACGAGTTATTGTGCAATATTCCGACATAATACAAACACTAGTCATCATAGAGGAACAAACATTTATCTTACGGTTCCACATGAATCAAATTTTATTCAAAACAACGAATGTGAATGGGCCTACAAAACAAGTCGACTAGGTTTCACCGAGCTTGGGCTCGTTTTCAGAATAATTATATCGAATGCAACCAACGGGAGATAATCTACACCAATAAACATACATAGCAAACATATATTGTATCCAGCTACATAAAGTAACGTGTATAATCTCATAATAGCACTAGAATATCGATATATGACGGAGTTGTACAATTTATCATAACAACTTAAATCAGTCAGAGAGTTTCCGTTGGTCCTGCTAGCTCAGTGGGTAGGCGCGTTGGTTACTTGTCGTTTATTTTACAATCGGGCGACGCCGGTTCAATCCTGACAGCATGCAAACCTTTGATTTTCTTTACACTTTTTTGTTTATGTTTTCACGAAGTAATATAAACAAAATAATTTTATACTAAATCCGACGCTGTTGAATCATTTCGTGTGTGTATTTGTCCAATCTGATAGGAAACGATGACTTTTCTTATTCGTCGAGCTGCTCGAGAAATAACGCCGACTTCATTCGTTATTTATCGAGCAGATCTGGACGTGCATGCGTGAGCACTTAGAAATATTTACGTGGACATGCTAATTGTCTGAAGTAAATCCGATGCTGTTGAATCATTTCGTGGGTGTATTTGTCCGATCTGATAAGAAACAATGACTTTTCTTATTCGTCGAGCTGCTCGAGAAATAATGCCGACTTCGTTTGTTATTTATCGAGCAGATCTGGACGTGCATGCATGTGCATGTAGATATATTTTCAAGTCATCTACGTGGACATACTAATTGTTTGAAGTAAATCCGACGCAGTCTAATCATTTCGTGCCTGTATTTGTCCGTTGTGATGGGAAAATGAAGACTTCTTATACGTCGAGCTGCTTGAGAAATAACATATAGTTCATACTTTGAGTGCCATTTTATTAGTTGTCACCATTTTTGATACAACAATGTAATATATTACAAAATGAATTACATCATAGTCAAAATATAAGCAACATACCGAATTACGCAGGCATGCACACATAGCTTAAAAATGTACAAATCAAAAACTTTTTAAAACAGACAACTAGACTGAAACATATGTCAGTTTATAATGAGAAAGTCAACTGAGAAAGTACTTGTAAATATTTTGGCATGTATCCACATTTCTACATCCAATGTTATGTTTGTGTGCATAAGTTTAATGACTAATCAAAACACGAATTTTCATGAGAAAGTTCAACCTGCAACTGCATCATTTGTCGTGTTCCTTTGATCACAAAATTACCATCATATGGATGTATGAATTACTTCCACTCACGTTTTATTGACGTTTGTAATCCCGGCTGAAGTAAACTGTAATTTACGCAGATGATGTCATGGCATGCTGTTTGACTGTGAATACGTGTTAACACACACACACACACACACACACACACACACACACACACACACACACACACACACACACACACACACACACACACACACACACACACATATGTGTGTTAACACGTGTACACAGTCAAACAGCATGCCATAACTTCTTCTGCGTAAATTACAGTTTATATATATATCATTCAAATCGTTTGTTAAAAAAACACTGCTAAGTTATTTCCAATCATATCTAGTTGTACATATGTCGTAATGACAAATAGTTTAATTAATAATATTATCATACAGGTTTAACCTTGCTTTTAAGTGTACTGTACACTTAACAGAATTAATCGTACGTTGTCACATACCATAACAAACAACAAGGCAATACTATTTTTTTAACAAATTTATAAACATCTACAATCAAAGTGATAAAATAAAATGCATTTGTTTATACGCTATCGTTTTTTTTATTATTTCCATTGTTATCAGTACTAAAAGCAGTAACATACCATTACAGTACATATCACACTGAACAAAAAATACTACATCTGTTCATGTCAAAATAGCATGTGATATTGGGCTTGAATTCATTGCAGGATGCTGAAGCGTTGACAGAAGGCATACCTACTGCCATCATGGGTCAAGGTCAAGCCACAAAATACAGAAACTACATTTGGAGCTGGTTCGTGGATGAAAGTGGAAATTAAGGTAGCAGAATCCCATTAAAAATTTGATTTTTCTGAATTTGTACATATTTTTTTAAATGCACTATAGTTGTAGCTTAATTATTGCTAAACATGTATAAAATGACAAAAACCCACCCACTGAAGAAAAAAACCCTAATTAGTGAAGCTGGAATTTGTTTATGTTCCATAGCCACGTATTGCAGTGCAAAACTTTAAATGCATTTTACTCAACTCATTTTTTCGTGAATGTGTTCTACCTTCAAACATGTTATCTCCAACACCATGAAATATATTGCTCTGATTGTTTCAGCATTGTTTCTTTATATAATTGGCTAAGGAATGATGGAACGATTTTGTGTTTAAATGGTGGAATGTGATTTTTTATTAAGCACGAATATTTAATTAGGCGCTAGAATATAAGATTTTTTTTATAAATGTAAAAATATATAAATTTCTTTTTTGTAATGTCTATTTCCCTCAGAATATGCCTTTATGTGTTATCTTTGACTGTTGTTAATTTCATATCCCTGCTGTGTATAGTTAAAGTTTTATCATGTTTGAAAATTGAGCCCCTTTCGACTGTCGCGGCAGCCATATTGTCAGCTAATTAGCATAATTTATGCAAAAAAAATAATTTCCTACCAAATTTAAACCATGTGCTATTTTATGGTACATCAAGTTAATGACAATATTATATGGTGTTAAAAGTAGTTCAAAAGGGATCCTGCTACCTTAAGGTGACTTGTGGAAGTCCGACCTGTCATCCAACGAAAGAGTACATAATTGGATTAACTGCGAGAATTGTATGGCCTGGTGGCACTACAGCTGTGCAATGGTTACAAAAAAGCCACATAATTTGTACTGCAGTGAATACACAAGGCGCCTGCGAAACAAATAATGTGTACAGTTGTAGGCTTGAGGTGATGCCAAGCGATGAAAGATGTACAGGTGTAGGCTTCGTGTGATGCCAAGTGATGAAAGATGTACAGGTGTAGGCTTCGTGTGATGCCAAGTGATGAAAGATGTACAGGTGTAGGCTTCGTGTGATGCCAAGTGATGAAAGATGTACAGGTGTAGGCTTCGTGTGATGCCAAGTGATGAAAGATGTACAGGTGTAGGCTTCGTGTGATGCCAAGTGATGAAAGATGTACAGGTGTAGGCTTCGTGTGATGCCAAGCGATGAAAGATGTACAGGTGTAGGCTTCGTGTGATGCCAAGTGATGAAAGATGTACAGGTGTAGGCTTCGTGTGATGCCAAGTGATGAAAGATGTACAGGTGTAGGCTTCGTGTGATGCCAAGTGATGAAAGATGTACAGGTGTAGGCTTCGTGTGATGCCAAGTGATGAAAGATGTACAGGTGTAGGCTTCGTGTGGTGCCAAGCGATGAAACGTATGTGACTTGCAATTTATTGCAATTAAAGATATCATCTGTCGTTCAGAATAGTCTTGAATTTCTTTTTCAAATAGCCTTGAAAAGTCTTGAATTCCACATCTCCAGTAGGATACGCGGACACTGGAATAAGAAACATCTTCATTTCCCACCAGAACGAACTAATAGATGCACAAAACGATTCAACAGTGTCGGATTTACTTCAGACAATTAGTACGTCCACGTAGATGCCTTAAAAATATATCTACATGCACATGCATGCACGTCCAGATCTGCTCGATAAATAACGAGCGATGTCGGCGTTATTTCTAGAGCAGGTCGACGCATAAGAAAAGTCTTAATTTCCCATCAGAATGGACAGATACAGGCACGAAACGATTCAACAGCATCGGATTTATTTCAAACAATTAGTATGTCCACGTAGATGCCTTGAAAATGTTTCTAAGTGCACATCCATGCACGTCCAGATCTGCTCGATAAATAACGAACGTAGTCGGCGTTATTTCTCAAGCAGCTCGACGAATAAGAAAAGTCTTAATTTCCCATCAGAACAGACAAATACAGGCACGAAACGATTCAACAGTGTCGGATTTACTTCAAACAATTAGTATGTACACGTAGATGCCTTGAAAATATGTTTAAGTCCACATGCATGCACGTGCAGATCTGCTCGATAAATAACGAACGAAGTCGGCGTTATTTCTCGAGCAGCTCGACGAATAAGAAAAGTCTTTATTTCCCATCAGAACGGACAAATACAGGCACGAAACTATTAGACTGCATCGGATTTACTTCAAACAATTAATATGTCCACGTAGATGCCTTGAAAATATATCTAAGTGCACATGCATGCACGTCCAGATCTGCTCGATAAATAACGATCAAAATTGACGTTATTTGTCGAGCTGCTCGACAAATAACAGCCAGGCCTCGCGTTATTTCTCGAGCTGCTCGACAAATAACGGACCAAGTTCGCGTTATTTCTCGAGCAGCTCGAGAAATAGCCAGGGCATATTTGAAAATGTCCGGATGCACACCATAAAATGTGGAATTTCTAATTCATTGAATTTTTTTATTTTTTTGGCTTGGTGGACGTGGAAGTAGATAGCAGGATGTAATATAACATGAATTCGAGCAATAGATGTTTTTATTCCCTTTAAAACCCACTTTGGTGTGGCACAGCGAAGTATACACAGAAGACACGAGGACAAACACATTTCAATATACATTATGTAAAACACAGCTATTTTAAGAGTTTCAACTACCTGCTAAATGTATTTGCTTTTCAAAAAGCTTGTGCGTGTACTTGTTCACATAGTGAATAGTACATGTGCAAATACTTTTTCTCAAATATTCAATGAGATAATTTTATCCACAAATATTTTCTACTATTTTATCTCTCTCTGAAAATTTTTGTTTTCACATACTTTTTCAGATTGTTTAGAAAAACTTTAAGAACAATTCACTTACATTTTAAGTACATTTTAATTTAACAGGTAATATTTGTTATCTATAATAAATATTGGAGGGAGTGGTATATTTGCATCAAACTGTGATCTTCATGACATCACAACACCATACACCTGTACAGGTACGTTGTATTGTATATTTCATCATGTAAATGATGGTCATTTGCAAGTTATTTGTCTCACACATTTTGAAGACTTGTCAAGAAAAACAGGATCTTTGTTTAAACAGGACTCACGATACTTTATAGTTAGGCCATTGATTTAGACTGCTTTTGATGGATATGCTATGTGTAAACAGCACTTAACGTCATCAGTAATAAGGAACAGTTTAATAGTGATATATATGATGTATTCTCATTTAAATATTTGTTTGTTCTGAGCAAACGAATAAAACAAAGCTTATGAGTTGGATGCTATATTAGTGAAGTAGTATTGAGATCTATTGTCGCTACTGCTGTTTCCTGTAGCCAGTAAGTCATTCAGTTTGTAATGGCTGCTCTGTGGGTCATCACAGTATACCGTGATGTAAGGAATTAGATAAATATCATATTAACCCTGGGTTAAATTGCTTACTTAAGGTTAGATCCTTGACTCTGTTCAGATGAGAAAGCAGTGCAGTTTATCCAGGCAGAGAAGATGTTCTATGAAACTTCCCTGATTGATACATCAACTAGACAGAAAGTCTTAGGTACGTCAGTATACAATGCATGCCTGTCTATCTCGGCACATGTTTAGCTGTCCCCTCATTTGTGCTATCAAACAGCCTTTCTGAATTTAAAATCAATTGTTGTTTTTATATTCACTAGCAAAAATGTCCATCCTTTTGATGACTGATGTAATTATATAATATTTGTAAATCAAATAAACCACGTAGCATAGGAAGCTGAAAAACGACAACAGCAGAAGGATCATAAACACGACCAAAACACATTGACTCTCTCTCGCTCTCTCGCTCTCTCTCGCTCTCTCGCTCTCTCGCTCTCGCTCTCTCTCTCTCTCTCTCTCTCTCTCTCTCTTCACTCAAAGCAACTTTTCAAACCATTTGTTTGCCCAAATTTTATTAAATTTATGGATTAAATATACAGGGCAAAAGACCTGTTATTCAAAAAACAAAAACACATTACGATTTAAAAAAAACCTGTTCCTATAATGGGACAATAGTTCTCTGGCTATGATGCTGTTGCTATGAATGATCTGTAATACTACTGTTTTTTATTTAATTTAGCCCTTAACCTTTCTATGAACAATTAACTTGCATGTTAGAATCAAACAATCAAAAACAACATGCAAAGCATTGTGAGAAAGTGTTCAAAGTAATGTAATCTTTGTGAAACGTCTGCTATGAATACTTTGTGAAACTGACCCGTGTCTGTGTGTGTGTAGTACCTCTGTCAAGATGAACTAAGGATGAAGTTGCTCGTTTCTGACCTAACCATGAAAACAATCACCCAGAATCACATCTGGTTTATCACATTATTTTTGCTAGTTAGCTTTTAAATGAAACTATTGTGTACAATACAGAACTACAAACATTGCATGCACATGTATCAATATAGCTACGACTTGTCTGACATTTTGGAACATTACAGAAGATAGAAAGAATGAGAGAGATGGCAGCGGGGAAAAGCAGCCATCTGATCCAAATGCTGATCATCCTGATGTACTGAGAGCTGATGAATTTGAGAATCTTGCACGCTTGTGTCTACAAAAGAACCAGTGAGTTTGATTCTTTATTACTACTGTTTGCAAAAACCAGTCAGTTTGAGCTGTTATTATTCCTATTTGTAAAATAACCAGTAGTTTTTTAGTCTTTATTACTTATATTTACATAAGAACCAGTGAGATTTTGTCTTTGTTATTCCTACTTGCAAAATACCCAGTGAGTTTGAGTCTTTATTCCTTCTGTTTGACTCTATTACTCCAGTGAGTTTGAGTCTTTATTCCTTCTGTTTGACTCTATTACTCCAGTGAGTTTGAGAATGTTGAATGCTCCTGACTACAAAAGTACCAGTGAGTCTTGGAATCTTTAAAGACAGTTGTTATTATGTTACAAATATTGTTGAAGCGAAAACAATGTTTAAATATATTCCTAGATGCTGCATTTCGAGACTTCATATAATATGTCACCTCTCCAAATTTTTTGTTAAGAAGCATGCACGTCAACATTTTTAATTGCAACTTTTTATTATAATTAGACAATTCACAGATTGTAATCATTAATATCTAAAATATATTACCTGTACCAATTTATATATTAATACATTAACTTGGAGGCACTGTAAATGTATCTCCTAAGTCCAATCGCCTCTTTCTATGTTCGTTGAATCATGTTCCTCTCATCTGTCAGTTGGTGAAGTTGTTGGTGGTTGTTGTTGGTGTTGGCGGTTGTAAGCTAGGACATCAGTCTTACTAACATGATAGTCATCAATGTATAACATCGTCAGACATGACTCTAGTAGTGTGACGTGATGTATTTTTAGTTGAATCAAGAATAAACATACAAATACAAAACAAAATAACAATTCATTCCCCGGTTAGGAAATAAACAATCTTTTGTCTACTTTGTCCCGATTCCGATTACTACTTACATAACATGTCACACCCCATATCCAACACATATCTGGTGAGAAACTTAAACAAGATGACTTCATGTTTGGGTGACTCATGCATGACTGCTTTGATTGTTAATAATAATAATGACAAATATATCACACCAAATTAGGGAATATATGGAAGTCAAGTTTAACTTTGGATTTGTGTTATTTTTTAGGATTCTAACATGGAAACACCACCTATGTTAGTGATAATCAGATGGATACCCTGCAGTATAAACCTATGTGCATTTGGTTATAACATTTAAATATCAAACTAACTGCAGCTTCACCACATCCTTACCTTTTTTTATTGAAAATATTCTTTTGAGAAGTACAATGTACAGTGGACCTCACTATTAAGGTCACCTTTGGGACTGGACAAAAGTGACCCGAATAGCGAGATGACTGTATCAGTGGGACAAATATCCAGTACATTATTGGATGTGGAAATAATTTGGGACGTTCTACAGTGACCTTAATTGCGAGGTGGCTGTATTACCGAGGTGACCGTAAAGTGAGGTTACACTGTATTTTGTTTGTAATGAAAACGTGTTATTTCTTTGAATTTTAGTAAGCATTTATCTGACACCATGCCTATGCCTCTTTGATACATTTTATTTTAGACACGTTGCATATTGGTAAAGATTGTTAATTTGAGATAGTAAATTTGTTATTATTATCACAGTTTATGCAGCAACACATTAGTAGTAAATTATGAAGTTTGGTATAGTGTGAATATGACAATACACAAAAGTTCTACAATTATATATTTGCTTTTCATTTCTTAATTTATTTATGTATATTAATATTAGTTTTTCCTTAATGTTGTAGGTCTCAGTTAGCTTTGGAATATCAAGGAAAGGTAATACTTTTTATTTTTGAACAAATGTTTGTATAGCGCACTCATGTTCTAATCCTTGTAAACATATTGAACGTAGAGGTAAGTGGAACCATTATTTAACAATTCTAAGTAAATGCAACACATTTTTTGGACAAAAATGCACCTTTAAACATAATCATGATGAATAGCCATGAATGTAGTGACACTAGGTGTGTGCATGTGTGCGTGTGTAAAAAACAATGTTGTGGCCCAAGTACTCATATGGGGGACACTTGATTAAATTAAATGACTTCGTACAGTCATACAGTAGAATACACTAGGGCAGGAACGATACACCAGTGCACCAGTGTATCGTGATACACACTGAACGGTACGGTACATGATACACAATATCTAATTTTGCATAGACATCTTAGGGCACTGCCACTATGCACGAGAAATCTGTATTTGATTGAATCATTTAAGGGCTCCCTAGGGCCTCCAAGGACCCCAAAACTGGTACAAATGTAACATTTGGCCTATTTTTTCTAAAACTGTTCAGCAACTTTTTTAATTTTGCATAGATGTATCTTAGGGTGCTGCCACTATATACAAGAAATCTGTATTTGATTGAATCATTCTAAGGGCAACTAAGGGGCCCCCAAAGTGCAAAAGTTTTACTTTATCTAGTGATGTGGTTTTGAGAAGGGCCCTTGAGACCACCCCCAACAGTAGATTTTGTTTAATGTGCCACAAAGTCAACATCGTGACTAAACTCTGCAGCCTAGTGCTACTGTTCCATTGAGACCTTGACTAATCTTTAATTGGTCACAGTGCCCAGGCAGAGTAGACACCCCCAACAGTAGATTTTGTTTAATGTGCCACAAAGTCAACATCGTGACTAAACTCTGCAGCCTAGTGCTACTGTTCCATTGAGACCTTGACTAATCTTTAATTGGTCACAGCACCCAGGCAGAGTAGACACACTTGACCCCTGTTAGACTGAACAGTTACCTAACACTTTTTATCTTAAAAACTATTGATTTTCTATAATTGCAAGTTGTGTTTATTTTGATGTTCATTTAATTATTATAAAATGGTGTGACTGTGGTGTCTATTGGTTAAAGATGTATTGTCTGTAGAAACCTGTAGGTGACAAACATAGAAAATTAATATTCTGTCACCTGTAGGTGACAAACATAGAAAATTAATATTCTGGACAACTATAGAGTGAAATATCCTACACTTTATTGATATCAAATGCATTCTACTGTTCTGTTTACGCTTGCCATGCCTTGTGTAGACATGATACTGTGTAAATCAATTGTATCAATATTGACTAATAATTACAGATTCACAAAATAGTTGACACCTGAAACAACCAAATGTCAACCATTAGAAGAGTTGACATAGTACCGCTATACCCAAGCAAGAAATCTGTATTTGATTGAATCATTCTAGTGTCATCAGCATATAGTAGAACATACATTTTCTACATCATCATCCCTAAGGTTGTTGTAAATTTAACCAGCTGCCATGTCAAGTCGGTTATAATTGTGACTAACAGTGTTCAAAATGATTCAGGTAAATAGCAAATAACAAAGGACACAAGTTTTCTCCTTGCCATACCTATACATCACATGAGAAGAAGGCTGACACAGCCTGGCCCTGATTTATACATGATTTAGCATTTTTGTACATGTTGTATACAACTTTCAACACAATACCATTAATACCGCATGAAATTATCTTAGACCACAGGGAGGACCGGTCTACTAAATCAAATGCTTTCTTATAATTGATGAAGGCACAATAAAGCCTTTTGCATCGAGACAAATACAATTCAACCAATACCCCTATTTGAACACTGCCTGTTCTTGACCTATTACATTCGCATTGTTTAGGTATGTGGTCAGTCTGGTGTTCTGAACAATCACTAAGGATTAATGAACACTTGTGCAGAATGTCACCCACTTGGCAGGTTTAATTGATCTATTCAGCAATGAGGACACTGCTTAGGCCTCACTCTGGACACTGTCACTCACAGTGTTGTGTATTGTCTTAGTTGGTGCATTGAGCTAATCTACTTGACCATGAATCAGTGGTGGCTCTGATTGTGTATTACACCCAGCTGTGGAGCTAAGATTCTCTGCCTGCTATTGTTTGATGGAAACTGTGACTAATCTGCAATTGGTGACTGGCAGTAGCTTGTGTCAACAGACAGCATTAAGCCACTAGACCCCTGTTAAACTGGACAGTTGCCTGTAGGTTTTAAACTGTGTCAAACTGTGAGTCTACCTTTTGCTCTCTAATAATCTGTCCTCTTAGTTTTACACATGAAGACATAATCTGGCATAACTTAATACGTCTTTGTAGCAGTACATTTGTACTTCCAGTGTATCATTGCAACATAACATACATATTACATACTGTGTGCAACATTTGAATGTTGTGCATGTAATATTTCCATGCAATCCATTTGCATATATAATGTAAAACTTCAACAGCCGTTTTCTGTATTTTCACTTTTTGATCCCTACCATATTCAATGCTCCATAACTTTGCCAATTTTTGTAGCAGTCATTTTTTGAAACCGTGTAGCACCCTACCAAACCTTTACAAGGATGTAAGAAAACAATGTTACAATTTTTCCGACTTATCACTCATTTGGTCAGCCAGGGTCACATATAGACGTATTAGTCCAAAGGACTTCAGGGCCACTTGGCCCATTTTTTATTTTGACTCATGTATCCAGATTTTGTCCAGGTTTTGTGCAATGCCAAACCATGTAGGGTCTAGTAATGACGCATTGCGAAACATTGCGAGCTAGTACACAACTCCTGAAGTTGTTTTAAGTGATCAGTATTTCATCAGTTGATAAACTATGTACAAACAACGGTATTAAATATTTCACTACAGTCAACTGCCTACTCGATCTTGATACTGTTGTTACAAATTTACAGATGCAATTACGTCATTGTCTACCTCACATCCATTCGCTCACGGCATCAGTGTCTACACTAAGCCATGCATAGGTAAAATGGCGACAGCCAAAGACAACATTAAGCTCGAAGCTCCTCCTGCTTCCTATAAGTCGTCAGTGTGGAAGCACTTCAGTTTCGAAGTCATCACCGATGAAACGGGTGTCAGTTCTACAGATAAATTGTGCACAGTATACCAACATTGTCGGATTAAAGTATTCTGGTGGAACCACCAACATGAAGCTACACATGGAAAGGCACCATCCTAGCCTCACTGAAATTACCAGTTCGAATGCATCGAATCCTATTCGTTCACTGCCAGGTATAGAAGTAATATACTTGTCTTTGTAAAACACAACACAAAACATAATACCACGTATTCTACAATTTCATCCACAATCCGTGGCATAACATTGGTAACCTTAATGTTATGCGTTTGTATGCCTTTACTTTGTATCTTTGACTTCTTGTTTTTCTTTAGTTATGTTTGTACCACGGTCCATGCCCGGACCATGCTATTCACTATTACATTTTTTTATGATTACTAATTATCCGTTAACCTACCGGGTAGTCATACAAATTTTCTCAGTAAAACAAAATAGTCCTACACAAACTTGATAAAATTGATGCATGTTTATAATCTTTTTTATAGCAGCTACTGCAAGTGCTGACAGCAGATCAAGATGTGGAACTGGACAGTTTCGCCTACAAGAATGTTTAAAAAAAAAAAGCCAAAACATTCCTCAAGGGCAAAGCTTATAAACAGGCACATTGGTCTGTTTATGGCTTGTGATCTAAGGCCCTGCAGTATCGTGGAAGCTACCAGTTTTAAGCAATTGATCAACATCCTGGAACCAAATTACACCTTACCATCTTGAACACATTTCAGGGAGGTTGTTGTTCCACACATTTACTAGGAAGTCAAGATGAAGGTGGAGGACGAAGTAAGTCGTGCCATTTCTGTCTCAATCACAACAGATGGGTGGACATCAACAGAATCCTACATTGCTGTCACAGCACAGTATATGAGGAATCACTGGACATTTGGAAATGTAGTACTTCTGACAAGGGTCCTGCCTTTAGCACTCACTGCAGAGAATATCGGTGAGGTTCTGACCAATGTAATAGACTAGTGACAGCTTAGACGTCCACATGGACTTTTGCCTACAGTCACTGATAATGCACTCAACATGGCGCCAGCAGTTGCTCATGCAAACAGTGGTCCCCACATACCATGTTTCGCACACACTCTAAAAATCTGGCTACACAGAAGGCTCGGCATATTAGCACAGTCAACAACCTCCTTGGCAGAATTTGTAGGACTGTTGGCTTTTTCCACTAGAGCACAACTGCAGCATCGCTTCTGAAGGAAAAACTGAAAGTACACAGACTGCCTACCAACAAACTCATCATGGATGTAAAGACTCGCTGGAAGAGCAGCTATGAAATGATGGAACGCTATCTCCTACAAGAGCCAGCTGTCATCGCAGCTGTCTTAGACAGAGACATGCGCAACAGGAAGAACGTCAATGACATTGTCACCATGGCAGAAGGTGACATCACCAACACCGAGACACTGGTCACACTCCTAAGACCATTAAAGATGATCACATCATTCCAGTGGAACTATCCATACAGTACCACTGATTCTTCCGCTGAAGGATCAAATCATGAAGACAGTGGCACCACTCTCTGATGACAGTGAACTGGTGAAGTATGTTAAAACTGCAATCACCTCTGACATGATGAACAGATACACTTCTGATACTGTTCTGTATTGCCTGCATCAAGCCACACCTCTGACATGATGAACAGATACACTTCTGATACTGTTCTGTATTGCCTGCATCAAGCCACACCTCTGACATGATGAACAGATACACTTCTGATACTGTTCTGTATTGCCTGCATCAAGCCACACCTCTGACATGATGAACAGATACACTTCTGATACTGTTCTGTATTGCCTGCATCAAGCCACACCTCTGACATGATGAACAGATACACTTCTGATACTGTTCTGTATTGCCTGCATCAAGCCACACCTCTGACATGATGAACAGATACACTTCTGATACTGTTCTGTATTGCCTGCATCAAGCCACACCTCTGACATGATGAACAGATACACTTCTGATACTGTTCTGTATTGCCTGCATCAAGCCACACCTCTGACATGATGAACAGATACACTTCTGATACTGTTCTGTATTGCCTGCATCAAGCCACACCTCTGACATGATGAACAGATACACTTCTGATACTGTTCTGTATTGCCTGCATCAAGCCACACCTCTGACATGATGAACAGATACACTTCTGATACTGTTCTGTATTGCCTGCATCAAGCCACACCTCTGACATGATGAACAGATACACTTCTGATACTGTTCTGTATTGCCTGCATCAAGCCACACCTCTGACATGATGAACAGATACACTTCTGATACTGTTCTGTATTGCCTGCATCAAGCCACACCTCTGACATGATGAACAGATACACTTCTGATACTGTTCTGTATTGCCTGCATCAAGCCACACCTCTGACATGATGAACAGATACACTTCTGATACTGTTCTGTATTGCCTGCATCAAGCAGATGCAATGTGCAGACCCGCTTAGTGCCAAGCGCTGTAGATCTTGCCAGTACGCAGACTGGGAGTGAGGTAACTAAAACGTAAAGATGCAATATACATCATTTTATTTTGGACATTTACAATACTTTTATATGTTGTTCTACGTCATCTACCACAGCACTAGTCACACTGACAGTAGCAACCACTACGGTTGGTCTAAAAGACTAACATCCAATACTAAAGATGCCGATTCAGCATTATGTTGTATAAACTATTTTAAAAACATAGTGGATCTGTTCGGGAACAGTTTCTTAACAAACATGTCTATGCGGGACACAGTATCAGAAGAGCTTCACAGATTTAATGCATCCCACCAGATGCTGACCCCCTTGCATGGTACTGCCAAATACCCGATGCTAGCCAAGCTGGCCAAGTGTGTTCTGTCAACACCGGGAACATCTGTTCCAAGTGAGCGTATGTTCGGCACATCTGGGGACATTGTGGCAGCTAAGCGTGCCATGCTTGATGCACACAATGTGGACATGTTGCTGTTCATAAAGCAAATACCACGCTGGAGTGATATGCAAGACTGCAAGTGCAACAGGGTGCTGCTGAGTTTAAAATAATGTACATGTACTACTGATTCGTTTCAATCGTTCACAATAAACAAACAAGTGTTTTACTGTTGTTGTACCATTCTAGTCAATGTAGTCTGTATCGCGATACGTATCGTATCGTGTCCTCTGTATTGCGATCATATCGCGAAGTAGTGTATCGTTCTGGTCCTAGAATACACTGAGCAATGGTACATAATTGTATATGTAATTGATTACAGACAAATGCAGTAATTGTAATTAATTCTGGTTTTTACAATTTTGTGTAACTAATTGATTATTTTGTGTAATTGAAACAATTACATTATTTACAATCAGTTACACATTTTTCTGACAATACATGCTTTATCTAAAACGACAATCAAGAAATATAATAAAACAATACTAAACCATACAAAATACCCAATGCCTAAGTTGAGATCCCAATGTGTCATTCACCTAACAGTGCTAATTAATGAGGAAGACATTAGCTGGCAGTGTCCAAGACTACTGTTTGCTCCAACAGTAGATTAACACATGTTACTGTCCCAGGGTCAATATCCCCTTTGTTCTTTAGCCAGGCTGCAAGGTGCTACTGCAATCTGGCTAAACTGGTCTAGAGGCTGTCCTAGTCACTGTAGTTTCTCAGAAGAAGATTCTAGCAGTTTTCGCAGTTAGCGCTGTCTCTTATGAGAGCAACAAAGGCATTTTATTATGGATTTGCTGGCTTGTTTAATTACTTGCAACTGTGGTTATTAACTAGAAGTTTCTGATTGGGAAAGTATGCCTCTTGAAGTGAAGCCTCATCAACGTGCAAAAACTTTTATTTTGTTATATAAAATTATTGTTGCACCTCACTTATTGACTTCAATTCCAATTTAATTTTTTTTTTTTAATGATTTTTATCAATTTCATTCATATTCAGACCATTTGTTTTTCAATTAATTCTACTTCATGGTTGACCCGTTCGATCCAAGAATCTGGAACAATATAGAATAAAACATAAGAAACACTAAACACAGGTTAAAGTTTAGACGCATGTTGTGTGACTTAAATGCATATCTTCGTCAAGTGAATTATTGAAATCCTAGATGTTCAGAATGTAATTAAACTGATTAATTGAAACTCTACCTTTGTTTGTAAGTCTATACCGTTCCCTCCCACTCTGTCCTCCCTCTCTCTTCTCCCTCCTGCACTCTCTCCTCCTCTCCCTCCCTCCTTCTCACTTCCTTCCTCCCTCCCTCCCTCTCTCCTCTGTCCCTCTCAACTTCCTCCCTCCCTCTCTCCTCACTCTCTCTATCCTGCTTCCTCCCTTTTTCCCTCCTGCACTCTCTCTCCTCCCTCCCTCTCTCTCCTCACTCTTCTTTCCCACTCTCTCTCCCTCCCCCATTCCCACTCTCTTCCCTCTCACACTCTCTCCTCCTTCCCACCTCCCTCCCACTCTCTCCCTCCCACTCTCTCTCCCTCCTCCCTCACGCCCTCTCACCCTCCTCCCTTCCACTCTCTCTTTCTTCTCCCTCCCCTTTCTCCCTCCCGCACTCCCTCCTCCCTCCCGCTCTCTCCCTCCTCCCTCCTGCTCTCTCCCTCTACTCTCTCTCCCTCTTCCCTCTGGCTCTCCCTCCTGCTCTCTCTCCTCCCTCCTGCTCTCTTTCCCTCCTGCTCTCTCTCTCCTCCCTCCCACTCTCTCCCTCCTCCCTCCTGCTCTCTCCCTCCTCCATCCTACTCTCTCACCCTCTTCCCTCCAGCTCTCCCTCCTGCTCTCTCTCCTCCCTCCTGCTCTCTCTCCCTCCCCCTCCTGCTCTCTCTCTCCTCCCTCCCCCTCTCTCTCCCTCTTCCCTTCCGCTCTCCCTCCTCCCATTGTCTCTCCCTCCTCCCTCCCGCTCTCTCTCCCTCCTTTCTCCCGCTCTCTCCCGCCTCCCTCCTGCTCTCTCTCTTCCTCCCGCTCTCTCACCACTTTAGAGAACAGTCAATTCATTGGGATGTGTAATTTTGCAGGCGACCAAGTTGCGTAAGAAGGTGTATGGAGACAATCACTTGGTGACAATGAAGAGTCTTGACTTCTTCACTGTTGTGTATGGAGAAGTTGGAAAGCAACAGTATTCTGGTGAGTACTTCTTGAGACAATTCTTTCACTGTTTTCCCATGTGTGTCATGTATATGTCTTCCCATGTGTGTCATGTGTATGTCTTCCCATGTGTGTCATGTGTATGTCTTCCCATGTGTGTCATGTGTATGTCTTCCCATGTGTGTCATGTGTATGTCTTCCCATGTGTGTCTGTCTTCCCATGTACGTCGTGTGTATGTCTTCCCATGTGTGTCATGTGTATGTCTTCCCATGTGTGTCATGTGTATGTCTTCCCATGTGTGTCATGTGTATGTCTTCCCATGTGTGTCATGTGTATGTCTTCCCATGTGTGTCTGTCTTCCCATGTACGTCGTGTGTATGTCTTCCCATGTGTGTAATGTGTGTCTTTCTTTTGTGTGTCATGCCATGTGTGTCTATCTTTTCATGTGTGTCATGTGTAGTGCTGGTTCGATATTCGATATATTGAAGTATTGCGATACTTGTGAAAGTTCTATACTGATACTTTGTGGTATCGCGATACTTTGATATATTTGGTATCGAACAGCCACGGTTCGATACCTTAAATACCTTCGATATTTCGATACCTTCAATATTTTGATACCTTCGATATTTCGATACCTTCGATACTTTGTCGATATCTATACTTTGATATCGAGTCCATTCGATGTCGATACGAAGACGTTTTCGAAGTTACGGCCGGATGTACAGAAACTACGGCTACTCCGCTATGTGCTTCGCTTCCTAACTTGACAGGGTTGTAAAGTTTGTATATAAATAATTATTTGAGTGCGATCTTAGCTTAGCCTCGATTATCCAAGCCTCGTTACGACGTTAGGGGGCACTACCGTTTGCCTCGCCACTCTGCCTTGCCCACTCTACAGCGTACCAAAAACATTTTAGTAATTTTATAGAGTGTTTATTGCACGCATTAGTATTGATGAATCTAGTTTAATATTATAATAATAATATAAATAATTATTCAAGCGCGACACACTAGCCTCGTTTACCCAGGTCCCATTTGATGGCGCTATGTTTCGCTGTTTGATGGCGCCACCGTTTGCTGTACTCGCTCAACCAAGACAAACGACAAAATGTAAAAACACACATCGCCAACTTGGCAGTTTTTTTAACAAAGACGGAAACACGGTAGAATGTCTACTATGCCAGAAACACTTCCCCCAAGCTAGTGGGGGAAATACATTGAATTTGACGAAACATGTCATTGTCCATCATCCAAGAGACTACCAAAACATGATGATGGAAGGAAGTCAGGGCAACAGCGAGAACGACGTGTCCCATCAAAATCTTCTTCAATAACCAAGCAATGGACATCTGGTAGTAGTTACAGTCGAAGTGAAACGCCATCGGTTGCCGAGTCTACTGCGGCAACAGCGTCAAGAAGTGACATAGGCGATGTGACTACCAATTTTATTTATTTATTATTAATAGGTATTTTATTGCTATTGTCTGTAGTGTATTGTTGTTACATTACAACAGTAATAAAATAGTAATTGCATATTAATCGTTGTTTGCATGACTATATCAATTAGTATGTACCAATGGTTAAGTTGAAAATTGAATAGGTGTACCGTATAGTTCCCAATAGACTCTCAGAGCGTGTGCTAAGACTTTGTGTCTCAAATGTGGTACCAGGCAACACTTTTCAAACACACATAGTCAGCACATTTACCAAACTGACTGATGCAACATCGACACATGACAAGAATGCAACATGTTGCAGCTAAAGGCACACATGCACAATATGAATGACCTATCAAATAACTGCAAGTTGGCGCTAGCAACAGTATTGCCATCAGTTATGTCTAGCATGCATTCATTCATAAAAAAATCTATTTTCATACATGTTTCCCTAATGAAAAACGGTGTGTACTACTATGCCATTAGTCTAGATAGATAGTGTGTTTCTATTGGGATCTATACTGTATATATGAATTAGACTTACAACGTAAGTATCGAGTATCAAACAAAATTCTGGTATCGATCGATATCGAAGAATTCTGGTATCGAACCAGCACTAGTCATGTGTATGTCTTCCCATGTGTGTCATGTGTCTGTTTTCATATGTGTGTCATGTCATGTCATGTGTATGTCTTCACATGTTTGTCATGTGTCTGTCTTCACATGTGTGTCATGTTACGTGTGTCTATCTTCCCATGTGTGTCATGTGTCTGTCTTCACATGTGTGTTTATCATCCCATGTGGGTCATGTCATGTGTGTCTATCTTCCCATGTGTGTCATGTGTCTGTCTTCCCACATGTGTCATGTCATGTGTATGTCTTCACATGTGTGTTATGTCATGTGTGTCTATCTTCCCATGTGTGTCATGTCATGTGTATCTGTCTTCCCATGTGTGTCATGCTAGCACAGACTTTCTGCTAGCATAAATGTGTTTGCCATGAAAGCAGATCATATAGTCTGGTTATGTTGATACCCGTAGGCTGTTGTATCACATAAAGCATCATGCTGCTAAACTACCAAATATGAGCAGTAGTTTTGTTTGTTTTGTGACCGGATGCAGTTTGTGCTCTAATGACAGCCGCTATTTCATTCATGATTGACAGTGGCAGGAGTCAACCTGTCAAGTGTTCATCATTAGATGAACTGTCGTTATAAATAAAACATGTTGGGTCTACTTGGTGGCAAACTAGGGGAAATGTCTGTCAAGTTGTGCTAATATAAACAGTGCACAGTTGAAAAACATCACCTTTTAAACATGATATGCATATCAAAAACAGTTATGTTATCAGTAATAACCAGGAAGTATTAATGTAACTTTTTATTAACAAAAACTACAATACTTAAACTGAATACCAAAACGTGGTATATGAACTTGACTTGTGTCTACATAAAATTGCACAGATTAATTAAATGGTTGTGCCGAAAATACATTACTTGTTTTGGCAGTCTTTCAACATTGTAGCAACATTTTTATGAATCTGTAGCAAACTCAGTATGCATTTATTCACCCATAGAAATGTTAATAACTTACAAACATACACATTTTTCTTTGTTTAAAATGAAATAAAATGTTGTTTTGGTGTTATTTTTGACATATTTTGTAATTGTCTTTAAAAGCATTGGAATATCACAAAGTAGCATAACAACTCAACTCATTTTGGTTTATAATATTGTTTAATGTTTTAGGCAGTCTGAGAAAAACTATTTGTTTATCATCAAAACTGTTATTAAAAATGTTTTATCCAAAACAAGCATTTGTTTTATTTGCCTTAGCCATATGAAAGAAAGAAAGGACTATGATAAGCCTGTTGTACTTTGACATGTTCCAATGTGTGGAATCGGTGAATACAGCTGTGTGAACAGGGCACCTGACACACAATAAACCAAACAATGTCAACGAACATCTGTCTTACCTGACACTTCATTAAACTGTGTATATTTGTGTAGAATCCATGGAGAGGATTACTGCGGCGAGTGCTGGCGGTGACTCGGCGACACCAACGACAGAGGAAGACACGACAGTGAGATACAGACCTTCTCCTCAACAAGGTGCCCTTCACAATCAACTCTTTCTTTTATGTCCCACCATCTGTGCTTGGATGTCCCACCACATATGCTTGGATGTCCCACCATCTGTATTTGGATGTCCCACAATCTGTGCATGGATGTTCCACCATCTGTGCTTGGATGTCCCACCACATATGCTTGGATGTCCCACCATCTGTATTTGGATGTCCCACAATCTGTGCATGGATGTCCCACCATCTGTGCTTGGATGTCTCACCATCTGTGCTCGGATGTCCCACCATCTGTGCTTGGATGTCCCACCATCTGTGCTTGGATGTCCCACTATCTGTACTTGGATGTCCCACCATCTGTGCTTGGATGTCCCACCATCTGTGCTTGGATGTCCCACCATATGTGCTAGGATGTTCCCCATCTGTGCTTGGTGTCCCTCAGTCAGTGCCTGGATGCCCCGCCATCTGTGCTTGAATGTCCCACCATCTGTGCTTGAATGTCCCACTGTCAGTGTTTGGATGTTGCACAGTCAGTGCCTGGATGACCCACCATCTGTGCTTGGATGTCCCACAGTCAGTGCTTGGATGTCCCAAAAATCTGTGCTTGGATGTCCCACGGTCAGTACTAGGATGTCCCACCATTTGTGCTTGGATAGGATGTCGATTCCACCATCTGTGCTAGAATGTTTCAAAATCTGAAAGTCAGTATTGCAGGAAAGACGTAGGTAATTAGGTGAAAGGGAAAAGAGTAGTTTCATAAAACGAATTAATTAGACATGCAGAGTTGTGTGGAAGATATTTCTGCATATCAACCCTCTAAATGTTGTTATGACTATTATGTCAATAGCATTATAAATTGAAAACAACACAACTATATTTTGAACACAAACAAACTGTAATGTCAGCAAATGGTAGAGCTTTGTGTTAACTCTAAACGAAGCATTAAAACAAGACCCACAAACAGGTCATTATGTACTCCAAACAGCTGATGACATGTAACCCAACATTCTCCTCTCTCCCAAAATCGTTACCTTTCCAAAATGCAATCATGGAGGGGTACTATAAGCTGTTGAATTTACTAAACAGATGTCAACAGGCAATGACTAAGCAATGAAAATAAAAAGTGAATGTTCTTAAAGTGTTAATATGTCGGTGATGATTAAGCTGCTGGCTGATGAATGTCTCAGCATATCTTTACAAAGCTATCCAGTCACAAGTGGAGCACTGATGCTGTCTTTTGAAAACGTGATTCAGCCTCTAAACCTACATTGTGCTATGGGTTATAAGAGCATACTGTAATAGGTCTGTAAATAATGTAGTCTGTCCAAATAATTATTCTGATGAAATCTGGAGATATCTGCCATATTGATAAATAGTTAGGATGATTGGGGACCAGTTGTCTTTAAAAATAAATGAGGTCATGAATGCAGTAGAAGTACACATAGCATCCTAAATATACAAATGTTATTTTCATGAAATATATGTTATTACTGCTCCCTGCAACCTAAGCCACGTCATATGTTCTCTGATTATTTTAAGGAAAGTGGCCTTATCCATTCTTCATTTCTAGATCAGTCTTTAAATGTTATAAATGTTGAAATTCCACGAATAAATTCCTTACTTTCTTCTTTCACAAAACAGCAGTTGTTGAAGTGAGACAACAAATTATGTCATCTCCAAATAAGTTCTGTGAACTTGATCCATTACAAAGTATACTGCTGAAAGATTAAACAAATTAATTTTGACATATCCAAAAAAAATTTATCTTGTAGAAGCTTTCGTCAGATGTGTCACTTAAACTTCTTCAGTACCTATGACACTGTATGACGTCATTATACACATGAGGCAGATCGTAATTGCCCTTGTCTCCGTTGATAGGTGTTCTGGTCTTTCTTATCCAGATGGTTTCCTTGATGTCTTCGGTTGGCTTCCTTGTTTACTATTTTGTCCCCTTTCAGTCCATGATGTGGTTTTCTGTTGTCATGTATTCTGTAAAGGCGGATTTGTTGATGGTAGACATAATTATTTTGTCTTCATTCCTTGTGTATTTCTCGTGTTGCGTGTTGTCTACGTCCTTTCTGTGTGCCTTGAGTCATGTCTTAAACAGTCTTCCTGTCTCCTCAATGTACTAATCAGGACAGCTCTTGCAGGTATTTGGTACCCTAGTTTGTCCTGTTCTTCTGGCTCTACAGGGTGGGGCGAACATGGAATGTACAATTGTATGCTCCTTAAGTGGAGAATTTTATACCAGTTTTGTTTACGTGACCTTCTGGCATAGGAAGTAATGTGCCATCGACACCTGGATATATAAACACAAACTGGTATATGAACTAGTAATAAGACATCACACACATATGTAAGGACCAACTATAATGATTAGTACATTTTAAAGGGGGTCCAAACATCATAGGGCGGGTCCATATTTCGCTATGATATTTGGACCCACAGGTCCAAATCACCCGGGTCTAAATCTCATCTGACACTGGGGTCACACATGAGCACAGCAACTTCCTTCGAGATGACACGATATGTGTCTGTCTCCCATCACACTTTTGACTTTCCTCCAAGCGTTTCTGTGCATTACTAAAATGATGTCCATAATGAATAATATGCACAATAAAATGTTTGAAATAATAACAGTGTTAATGTGTTCTGCATAGCACTGGATATGTCATTAGTCAATGTGTGTGATTGTAGGCAGAGAGGAAGTCACTCATAGCACTGGATATGTCACTAGTCAATGTGTGTGATTGTAGGCAGAGAGGAAATATTAGCACTGTATATGTCACTAGTCAATATGTGTGATTGTAGCAGAGAGGGAGTCATAGCACTGGATATGTCACTAGTCAATGTGTGTGATTGTAGCAGAGAGGGAGTCATAGCACTGGATATGTCACTAGTCAATGTATGTGATTGTAGCAGAGAGGGAGTTATAGCACTGGATATGTCACTAGTCAATGTGTGTGATTGTAGGCAGAGGGGAAGTCATAGCACTGGATATGCCACTAGTCAATATGTGTGATTGTAGGCAGAGGGGAAGTTATAGCACTGGATATGTCACTAGTCAATGTGTGTGATTGTAGGCAGAGAGGAAGTCATAGCACTGGATATGTCACTAGTCAATGTGTGTGATTGTAGGCAGAGAGGAAGTCATAGCACTGGATATGTCACTAGTCAATATGTGTGATTGTAGGCAGAGGGGAAGTCATAGCACTGGATATGTCACTAGTCAATATGTGTGATTGTAGCAGAGAGGAAGTCATAGCACTGGATATGTCATTAGTCAATGTGTGTAATTGTAGGCAGAGGGGAAGTCATAGCACTGGATATGTCACTAGTCAATATGTGTGATTGTAGGCAGAGGGGAAGTCATAGCACTGGATATGTCACTAGTCAATATGTGTGATTGTAGCAGAGAGGAAGTCATAGCACTGGATATGTCACTAGTCAATATGTGTGATTGTAGGCAGAGAGGAAGTCATAGCACTGGATAAGTCACTAGTCAATGTGTGTGATTGTAGGCAGAGAGGAAGTCTTAGCACTGGATATGTCACTAGTCAATATGTGTGATTGTAGCAGAGAGGAAGTCTTAGCACTGGATATGTCACTAGTCAATATGTGTGATTGTAGCAGAGAGGAAGTCATAGCACTGGATATGTCATTAGTCAATGTGTGTAATTGTAGGCAGAGGGGAAGTCATAGCACTGGATATCTCACTAGTCAATAAATGTGATTGTAGGCAGAGAGGAAGTCATAGCACTGGATACGTCACTAGTCAATGTGTGTGATTGTAGGCAGAGGGGAAGTCATAGCACTGGATATGTCACTAGTCAATATGTGTGATTGTAGGCAGAGGGGATGTCGTAGCACTGGATATGTCACTAGTCAATGTGTGTGATTGTAGCAGAGAGGGAGTCATATCACTGGATATGTCACTAGTCAATGTGTGTGATTGTAGCCAAGAGGAAGTCATAGCACTGGATATGTCACTAGTCAATGTGTGTGATTGTAGGCAGAGGGGAAGTCATAGCACTGGATATGTCACTAGTCAATATGTGTGATTGTAGGCAGAGGGGAAGTCATAGCACTGGATATGTCACTAGTCAATGTGTGTGATTGAGGGCAGAGAGGAAGTCATAGCACTGGATATGTCACTAGTCAATGTGTGTGATTGTAGGCAGAGGGGAAGTCATAGCACTGGATATATCACTAGTCAATATATGTGATTGTAGGCAGAGGGGAAGTCATAGCACTGGATATATCACTAGTCAATATATGTTATTGTAGGCAGAGGGGAAGTCATAGCACTGGATATGTCACTAGTCAATATATGTGATTGTAGGCAGAGGGGAAGTCATAGTACTGGATATGTCACTAGTCAATGTGTGTCATTGTAGGCAGAGAGGAAGTCATAGCACTGGATATGTCACTAGTCAATGTGTGTGGTTGTAGGCAGAGAGGAAGTCACTCATAGCACTGGATATGTCACTAGTCAATGTGTGTCATTGTAGGCAGAGAGGAAGTCATAGCACTGGATATGTCACTAGTCAATATGTGTGGTTGTAGGCAGAGAGGAAGTCACTCATAACACTGGGTATGTCACTAGTCAATATGTGTGATTGTAGGCAGAGGGGAAGTCATAGCACTGGATATGTCACTAGTCAGTATGTGTGATTGTAGCAGAGAGGAAGTCATAGCACTGGATATGTCACTAGTCAATGTGTGTGGTTGTAGGCAGAGACGAAGTCACTCATAGCACTGGATATGTCGCTAGTCAATATGTGTGATTGTAGGCAGAGGGAAAGTCATAGCACTGGATATATCACTAGTCAGTATGTGTGATTGTAGCAGAGAGGAAGTCATAGCATTGGATATGTCACTAGTCAGTATGTGTGATTGTAGCAGAGAGGAAGTCATAGCACTGGATATGTCATTAGTCAATGTGTGTAATTGTAGGCAGAGGGGAAGTCATAGCATTGGATATGTCACTAGTCAATATGTGTGATTGTAGCAGAGAGGAAGTCATAGCACTGGATATGTCACTAGTCAATGTGTGTAATTGTAGGCAGAGGGGAAGTCATAGCACTGGATATGTCATTAGTCAATTTGTGTGATTGTAGCAGAGAGGAAGTCATAGCACTGGATATGTCACTAGTCAATGTGTGTAATTGTAGGCAGAGGGGAAGTCATAGCACTGGATATGTCACTAGTCAATATATGTGATTGTAGGCAGAGAGGAAGTCATAGCACTGGATATGTCACTAGTCAATATGTGTGATTGTAGCAGAGAGGAAGTCAGCACTGGATATGTCACTAGTCAATGTGTGTAATTGTAGGCAGAGGGGAAGTCATAGCACTGGATATGTCACTAGTCAATATATGTGATTGTAAGCAGAGAGGAAGTCATAGCACTGGATATGTCATTAGTCAATGTGTGTGATTGTAGGCAGAGAGGACGTCGTCCAACAAGCCCACTTCAGTGAGACAGTGGAGGATGCAACAGAACACGGTAATGATGACGTTTGTTTTATGAAAGAGGCTTTTCCAATGTCTGCCAATGGTTTATGAGGTCATCTACGAATTATATATCCACTAAATTGTGGAATAATCCCCTGCCTTCCCTTGGTACACGCCATACACATCAGGTCAGGCCCCAGCCCCTGCCCTGTGTGTATGTTGCTTGTGTAGTGCAACTGAGTACACTCATCACCTAAATTATTACAGTTTTATGTTAACATTCTCACCTCATTTGTTATTTCAATGCATTCGCCATTCTACATTGTTTCAAGTACGAATATGGGTGTATAAACTGATAAAATAGAGCATTGTATGATATTTTTCTGGTCCTGATAGTACTCTGGTTTACACCAGCCTACTTTACCAGCCTACTCTGCCAGCCTACTCTGCTAGCCTACTCTACCAGCCTACTCTACTAGCCTACTCTACCAGCCTACTCTATTATTCTTGCTCATTTCAAAAGCAAACACAATAACAACGGAAACTGATGCATTGGCAAGTTGGATCCGCTAAACATACATTTAAATCTGATATTTTATCAAAATGTCTGTCCATTTATTAATATAACATGGATAGATGGATCTTGATTGATGCTCTATTGCCTTTTACCTGCAGAACTGTATTCATTGATGGTGTCACTGCACTTATTGGTGGCAACTGGAAACGGTCTACAAGCTCCATAGAATAGTCTTCTCACCATGTCGCTTGCTCTGGTCACTTTTACTTTCTCTCCTTCTCTCCCTCATTTTGTACATGTAATTTGTAGATAGCCCCTTATGTTAAAAAATAACTTGAACATTATGTTGAAAAGAACTTTGTTATGATGCAATTTTTATTAAACATGTACTGAGTACATGTACAAAAAATTCTGTTGCTACCTAGCTAATGCATTACAGGCAAAAAGGATGTTCATCAGCTCTTCAATTTTGAAAAAGGATATTTAACCATGCCTGTCCATTTCATATTTGTTTTACTTTCTTAGTGTTATGCATTTCTGATTGACCTATCCACCATGTGACCTGTTGCCTAGCAAACACTCATTCAAACGATAAAAAAATGGATGTCGAACACGTGGTGCGTTCGTGCATTACGTTGTAGATTTTGTTGAAATTCTGGCCCAAAACTGTTTCTTTTTAACAAAGCCAAGAAAAAATGTTTAATGTGACAACTGTATGCATTGATGTTGGATCTGTGAGATGTCATGCAGCAATAGTAATGCAATTCACATATATTGCTGATATCAACATTGTTGGCAAAGCTTCATGGATGTCATGCGCAAAATTTTGATTGTGACGCAGGCAAACTGTGACGTGCTGAATATATCGATTGTAACACGATGTTGTCTGTTTGACAGAGGAATGGCTGAGTCGAGTGCTCCTGTGGATCCTATTTCTTCTCTGTATCGGCTGTCTCAGTATCATCATGTTCTACCTCTACTGCAAGGTTGACGTCACATCACGCTCATGTGATGCATGGAAGGCAGACATGAACTACCACTGGATGCACATCAAATATCTCTACTACTCCTACATGGGTGCTGTAAAGAATAAGTTTACTAACAGTGGATAAAGAACACACTGCGTCATTGGGTTTGTTAATGTGAGCAGTTAACATTCAGTTTAGTCAATTTGTATAATCTGCGTTGTTCATGCAATGGTTCTTTTATTGTTAATAACTAACATTAACTTGATCAGTAAGTTCATTCTGAATATTCTCAGTGATTATTGCATCTAAACTAGACAGTTGTGGGGAATGTTTTGACAAGGTAAACTACAAAATGTATGCCAATCACTGACATGTACATTTGTAGTTGGACCATATGTTACCACTTACTGTGAACAAATCAGAACTGTTACTGGTGTACATTTGTAGTTGGACCATATGTCACCACTTACTGTGAACAAATCAGAACTGTTACTGGTGTACATTTGTAGCATTTCTACTGCTAGTTTTCATATTGATGTATAGCTGTTTACTTTGAGGTTAAATAAAGAAATAATATAAATGTGTTGGTTATGCTGAATACAAGAGGTAATGTAAGAGATCCTTAATGTTGTGGGAGGATTTGATGTGTGATAGACAAATACACCAATGAAGTGTGTTTTGGTGGTAGATGAACAGTCTTGTGGTGTTGTTTCTTAAGAAAGGCATCCATGTGATTTCATTATATTTTTTAATCTGTGTACGTTTCAAGCCCGGTAAGCATGCTACTGAGAGTTGTCTGGTTTGTAACTTCAGTCATTCTTAATGTAGATCTCAGTGTACAATATTATTTATTTATGTTATGGACTGGTATTGTTTTATCAAAAACTGTGATTTTTAAATGCTATTCCGACTTTTTAAAGAACTTTAATTACTCTTAGCCATGTTGTTGACAAATGATAGAAAGGTGTAGAGCCCATCACTAAATAACACTGTCGTTGACAGCAAAGTACAGGTGTATGTTTTTAGCATAAGTAGAGAATAGTCAAATGTTGGATATTCATAGTACTTTTTATGTGGAACTATCAAGGTAGTTGTGTGAATGAATGTTTTCTGATTAGGCAGGACAACAAACCCATTGTTTCACATTACTTCCATCCAAAAATAGATAAACGAGCAAAAAAAGAACAACTTGAAACACATTCAAAAAAATTATATTCTACGTTCACTAGCACTCTACCCAGACGATCTTGGTATATTTTGAAAGGATGCACTTTCTGTTATTGTAGCGTCATCTAAATTCCCCGGGAACCATTCATAGAACACCTATAAACGGACTTACAAGTATGCCGTTTTCGGTGTTCTGTACTGTTCCGAACGATGTTGGCGGCTTCCAATTGCGGCGCTGTTTTCGTAATTTACATAGGTTCAGGCATGCACACTTCACCATTTCTTGATTTCATGTTATAAGCTCCACCCACTTTTAAACGGCAGTGAACGTGACATGCTTGATGGCCGCTAAACCAGTATATTTCTACATTGGCGTGATGTCACAATGACGTACGCCAAGCAACGGAGACTACCGGGTATGGATCAAAATTTTGTTGTATTGGTTGGTTGATATACATGATTGTGACGTCACGCCTACTTTGAGTATGTAAGTTTTGCCACCGTTTAAAAGTGGATGGAGCTTATAGTATGAAATCAGGTAGTAGAGCTTCAATCGTTAGATTGGTGAACTGTGTTGACGAACCAACATCGTTCGCAGTGTCTAAGACACCAGACATGGCACGGTTGTAGGTCCGTTTATAGTTTATTTTAGGAATGATTATCGGGAAACTATATGATTGGATAGCAGAAAGCGTACGCTTTCAAATGATATCAAGATTGTATGAAATCATACCACATAAACAGTCTACATGCTTTCTTGCTGCCATGCAGTATTCATGCCAAATTCAAAACTCATTTACTATTGGTAGTTATTGTGTGATATACATTATGTAGGAATTTAGTTTGTATGTGTGATTGTTCTTTAGTTTTCTTTATTTATATGCATGTTTTGAATACAAGTGCTGGACACCTGTATATGCAAATGAGTAATTTGTTTATGCAACATAGGTTTGTAGTTGTATGACTATCATGTGTGTTATATTGTTCTGGCTAGTCAGTACTTTCCAGAAACTTGAAACAGTAAAAAATTGAGTGTTTGGACACCGAGGTTAAACAGAGTGGCATAGAGGTAGTATGATGATATTCATGCAGCTTACATTATACACTTCTTTCTCATTTTCTGTAATTATAGTAATACTATTAAATTACCCAATACTCTTTCTGACAGAAAGGTGTGATGTTAGTACAATAAAACCAGTTTATTATTCGCTGTCTTTTTGTCTAAATAAACAATTCTGTCTGTCTCTCTCTGTATGTCTATCTGTCTGTGTCTGTCTATCTCTGTCTATGTATGTCGGTATGTCTCTATGTCTGTCTCTGTGTGTCTGTCTGTAATGGGTCCATTTTGGACAGGTTTCTACTGCAGACACAGGGTTCTCCTGTTGTAGATATTGACATGAAAGTGTGTTTGTTGTGCATGCATGTCTTCGCCTGTGTAGTTTATGGCTTCTAAAAATAAACTATTACAATACCTGATGGCTGGCTGAATCTCGATCATGCAATACAATGCTGTGTGCTATATTGCTTGTCTTTAAGTTTGTTTTGTAAAATTAGTGTCTGTTTTTGTACCATTGATGGGCAACTTGTCCAGCCTGTAACACATTTAAAAAAAAAGTATATCATGGTATTGAGTAACATAGTCAAATATCCTTGGCATTTCTGTGTTGCGCCATGCTTTATTAGTTCCTACAATTGATGACAATTAGACATAATAAACTACGTCAACGTGAGGTTGGCCCTAGTGTTAAGATTACCAAAGATGTGCCATCACACCATCATCATATCCCTTTGTTTACCAAGGTCACTAGGATAGTCGCAAATTATTTCTTTAACAGTAAAGAATAGGAAAAATAATCTTGCCAATACCGTCACCTGGTCATTCAGGCCATTTGCCCTGTCCCGAGGGTGACCTTGTTGAGGTTCAACTGTACTGTCAATCAATAATGGGTCAAGTACATGCACAATGTACTTAAGTACAAGTACTTTCAATTTTGTTAAGTACAAGTACTTGTAAAAAAATGTAGGCATGTACAAGTACTTTATGAAAAACTCAAGTACAAGTACAAAGTACTCTGAAAATTTACATTCTAGTACATTGAACGCTACATTTATGTTTCATAATGGTGAAAGTCAAAGCGACGAAAACACATAGCAGCCGCATTATGCATTTATTCATTATTTAAGTCAAGGCATAAATATTGGCATTTTGCATCAACTCATGTTCACTTATTGCTGGTTGCACTGAACAAATGAGATTAATTCAAACTTTTCATCTGTCAGCCTACACCTGTCTGGATGAAAAACTGCTCGTAACACTAAAGAGTCATTCAACTGGTGCAGAGCTACCCTGGACGGTTAGATAGAATGGTGTAAGTCGCGCTAAAGTTAGAAACAGTTCCCGTTGTAGCTTCCAGAAAGCCAAGGGGTCAGAATCCTCTGGCAATGTTGGGAGTGCTAAATATTAGGGAGTTCGTTTGAAGATGAATTGTGCTGATGTGCAGCTGGTGCAAGAGATGAAGCCATGAAACTGAACAGATGACTCCTCTTGTTCCGGGGAGGACTGGTGTCACATGTGTTGTGGCAGCAGATTGAGGGCGCAATGCATTCATATTTCGGATCACTGTAATTTTGGTGATAATGGATTGTTCATCATCGGCCCAAAGGAGCTTGAACCGTGGATCAAGCGAAGATACAACAGTGAACAGCTCAGAATGTTCATAATGCTTCAGTCTAGTGTCTGGATTTCTTGAGAGCACCGATGAGCTTTCCATGATACAGTAAGTTTACCTCTTTGAGTTGAACACGCAGCTCCATAATGCATGGGGTTACCAGACTTGCTGATATGGTCTTCTCTCGCTGCACAAAATCATTCGCTTCCTTGATGGGAGTAAGGATATTCATTAAGTCCTGTAAAATGTATGTCATCGGTGGTGAGTTTAGCAGTGTCGTGTGCCTCAAGCTTATTCACAGGGATGGAGAGTATGAAACATACCAACTTGAATTGAGAATTCCATCTGATGACATTGGGAGCTTGGAGCTTGTTCTCGCCTTCTAGTAGTTCCGTGGCCATTGTAGATTTGCACAAATGATCGACTATTGCGAAGCCTTGGCAAGCACCTTTTTGGTTTATGTGGCTTGAAACCGTCCTTCACAACTGGGAAAAGAATCAAAAGATAATGCCTCTTGAACTTGAGCCTTTGTGGTTTCAGTGCAATTAATATAATGGTTACTAGAATTTATATCATAAAAGTGTTTTTAATGATCCTGTACTAGAAAACACATAAATAAGCTGACATGTACACAAGAACATAACACATTTAAAAAAAAGTTTGATTAATATGCACAGGTAATATAATTTGCAACCATACCTTTAGAAATAATTGTCGTAGTTGTTAATAATTTGATAAAATAATAAATTAATTTTTTTTCACAATATATCAGTGTTTACACTGGATATTGTAGTTGTCTTGTACATTTGTAGGAACGACAATGTGATCAAATGCTGCTGATTTGTTCGCCACGTCTGTACTCTGCAGTCTTGTAGATATAACTGACAATATGCTTGCTTGTCTGCAATGCAGGTACTAAACATCAACACATCTAAGGTTCTGAACAGATTGCAATTGATTACTTTTCAGTCATTATGTTAAGCTAAGGCAATTATGTATACCACAATACAAGTGAACTGGTGGTTTCTGAACATCTGAAGCCACTATAGCTGATCAAAGCATCAGATAGTGTTAGTTTATCCCTTGTAATTGACTGATAGCTTCAAATCTCAGCTGACATGCATGTAGGTGCCTGGGCTTCTCCTCCCCTTTATGTATATGAACCAGTCAACATGTAGTCATGCACCATCAATTATGTTTCATGTTAATGAAGCTAAATGTGCAAAATAAGAATAAATATACATTAATTTTCACTGTAGCCATTCAGATAGAGCCAAATACTTAACGAAAACATAAAATGTACTTGGGAAAGTACTTGCCAAGTCCAAGTAGATTGACGGTCAAGTACAAGTACTGCACTCAGCAAAATGGCAAGATCAAGTACAGTACTTGCTGTACTTAAGTACACAAGTACTCGAGTACTTGAACCCATCCCTGCTGTAAAGGTATTGCTATAAATGTAGCATTCAGGCTGTAGGAAAGAAACGTAACAGGGGGCGGCTACAGACTAAGAGTAACAGTTTGTTTTGTTTATGATTTCTATTTTATGTCATCTGTCATGGAGGAGTAAAAAGATACAACCATTAATGTGGCGGAAGCTTGTTTGATGTCGTAATAAAGAAACAATGGATACGTATAATGAAGGTTGGTAATGGGCAACTTTCATTGCCAACTGGTATGCAATTCAATCATACCAGAAATATGTAATTAACATACAAAGCATTGCATACATAAACGTTTGCTACGACAATGCAATGCAAAGTTATTGATTTACACAATAACAAACAGTAGATAACTACACAGTGAAGACACTGCTACTCAACACAATGACATCAAAGGTGAGGGGGCAACCCGCCCAAGTGACATACTGATAGCAAACGAGAATAAACCACAATTGCATGTTACAATCGACATGGCTAGGGAGGAGGAGAAGATGTGGAGGTGAATGTAAAATACAATAGATCTCAAACAACATGACATATTTCAGCAGTTCTCAAACCCGGACTGAAAACCATAGCTATCCCACGATGCTCAGCGCTTACCAATTCTATGTGGAAAATGACATTTGAACGATTTTTAAAAAGAATAAATGAGTTGAAAATGAGAAAGACAGATGATGTGAAAATTATCAATTTTTTTAAATTAATTCAGTTAACTGTTTTTGTTTAAATTAATTTCTTGATGTAAAATGTGTTACTTTTTTTCCTGCTATGTTTTTCCTAACAAAAACTTATTTTTGTCCGTTACCTTTTTCATGTTATTTTCATTTTGATTATCGTGTACTAAGCATAGAACATTTCCCCCTGGAATGTTTTCTTCCCGGTCATTTCCCCCTCCCAGACATTTTCATCCACTAAAATAAAAAGACAGACTTTTCCCCCTTTTTGTAGTTTAAGTAATTATTACTAAGTTATTAGTTTAAAAACTGTTATTCAAATTTTGTATCTACATACAACTAGAGCCTGCTAGTATATAATAATAATTCCTTCTATGGAACAGGAACAGAAAATATTCATTTGTCCAAAAATGCAAAATACAACAGTATAATTGTTATGAAAACAAAAACCCATACAATATACTGTAATCGAGTCCACATAACAAAGTGGTAAATATATAATATATGGTAAAAAAAGATTGTCATATTAAGGAACGGGAGACTCCTACTAAGACTAAATATTGTAGCTCTCGTAGGAGCTCGAGCCACCCTATGAATTAATTAAAACAATTATTTATTTTATATATAAGACAATCAGTAGTAAAATGAGTGCATCATTACAACAACATATTAAATGTGTATAATGTCCATATATTACAGGCACTAAATATACAAATGGTCAGTTGTTTGCATGATGTAATATATAACCAAGGAGGTACAGGGTTAGCAAATCATGTATTGCATATAAAACAATTTTGAATTGCACATTATTCAGTATAAGTATACAGATAATAAAGCTTATGTGACATCTCATATGAAAGAAAGTATAACTAGTATAATAATTAGTAACAATACATATTAACATTAATTTTATGTTTGTTTCATTTTTTCATTATATAACATATAATATAAAGAGTGAGGAAATGCACTGATAATAATAAATGTAAGACATTGTTTAATACTATGAAATAAGTGAGAAATATTGTTTCACTCCATATATATATATTTACTTATATTTATTTATTAATTAGTTAAAGATATATATTCATTGTATTATATTGATGTACTGTCCATGTGGTTGTTGACTTTGAGAATAAAGATCCTAATATAATGTGGGGGAATGTCCACATTTTCTATAAAGCGGGGAGAATGTCAGGGGAAATGACTGATGGATATTTCGAGGTAGAAATGTTTGTACCTCCCATATACCACCATGCCTGTAGCATTCATTTCATTTTTGGATTGGTGGGCATTTCAACCTTCAACAGAACTCCCCATAAGCGGGCCTGTGGTCAATTATACTATGCATTACAATGCAGGGTCGGATCCAGAGAGGGTAGTCTGTTCAAACACTGTTGCTCTGATCTTTGTTCCTTGCTGTACAGGGGTGAGGGTGAGTTACAATATGGCTGAACTTCTCGCTGTGGTTTTCTTTCCAATGTTTTCTATCCATAGCTCCCTCTCTCCACCTTTCATCCTCCCTCGACCCCAGATCTTCTAATGTCTCTCCTCGTGGAGTCCTCCCATCTCAGCTGTGGCCTTTTCCTGTGTCCTTTAAGTTGTTCCACGTCTGCTCTCTGCTATCTTTCCTGCATCCAACTTTGCCAAGTGGCCAGTTCATCTCATCCAGCTCTACAATAATCCACCTATTAGGCTGCAATGCATTCCAACCTATTTTCTCATGTCATTCGTCCTTCTTCTGTCGATCTACCCTCTGTGTTCTTGTTATTCTGCTATGCCAGTTGTTCTTGCAAACTTGCAGCTTCTGCTGTTGTTCTGTCAATTAATGCCACTGTTTACAAACCATATAGGCATGTCAGTGTAACACATGCTTTCAGGACTTTCCCTTTCAGCATTTTCGAGATTTTTCTGTCCATCATGACTCCTACTTTTCTCCAAATCAAACTGTGACATTTATATAATGCGCCGTTCCAACGATCGTTGCTCACAGAAGCTTTCCATGCTTCCTTCTTTTCGCGCACATCTACTACAACTCCGTTTGTCCACCACCCTTGGTTATTGCATCTAGACACACAGACCTTTCCTGGTGGTCTTCCATATATATCTCCTCTGCAGCTCCCACAAACGCTTCTTTGTACGTTTTCCATTCTTCCTCCGGTCCTCTCCCAAACTTCTTCACTGAGCTCTTTATATTTAACCGTCACCCGTCCCTTGTATTCGTTGGCGACACCGTCTTTGCACCTCCATCAGTTAATAGTTCTGCGCCCCCCCCCCGGTCTTAGTGTCTTTCTTTTTATGCATACGCACAAAGAACACCATGCACTGACTTATGCTATATTTCGAGATGCTCTCCAGCCACCGCTTTGCAGTCCTTAATTTTATATAGATGCTGCCTCCGGACTATCAGCAGATCCAGTTCCATCTTGTGTTGTCCACTTCTGTATGTAATCTTGTGGCTCTCCCGCTTCTGGAAGAAATAGTTAGCCACTGCTAAACCATTTCTCGCCACCAGCTCCACCAGAGCTCAACCCTTTCTATTCCTTGCTTTTCACCCGTGCCTGCCAACACTCTCCTCTTAACCTGGTTCCGCTACTCCCACACGTGCATTGAAGTCTCCCGCTATACACAACATCACCTCCAACTCCACCAATCCCCTAATCCTCTCCAAAAATTAATCTGAACTCCTCTTTCTCTGCCTCCGTCCTTCCCGTCTGTGGCCCATATACAGACATAACACACACCAGCTGTGTCCTAATCATCAGCCATGTCATCACAGAGTTTCCCTCTCATCTCTCAACTTTGACCATCGTCTAACTGATTTCTTCTGATACGATGATGCCAACGTCATTACTTCTTCCATCTCTTCCTGCGAGCAGTAGCTTGTGGAGACTTACGCACTCGGCTCCCCTTTTCACTCCAAGCAGCTATCTGGCGGCTGTAGCTGAAAGCGAGAGTTAGAAGCACAACATACATACTAAATACTACATTACAGCACTTGGTGCATCACGCAGACCTGTATTAAACACCACAACACTACGGGAAGGAGGAGGGGGCAAACTATCGTATGGTTTGGTGCAATGATGTAGTAGCCAATCAAAAAGTGTGTGTTAAAACAAATTTGATTTTCCGGCGGATGTCACAAAAAAATAAATGGTTGAAGTGGTATTATTCATTATAGGCCAGTGAATTACACTGTGTTTGCTAAGTAAATGAAAGCAAAAGAAATGTTAGAGTTTGACAACACTTATTTTTCAGTTTGATAAATTGTCCAGTTTGCAAAAATATATATATATACATATTATTGTGATCATGTTTTATAGTTGTTGTATTAATTAAATGTTGCTGCGTAGGGTTGAGTCTTGTGGTGTTGAAGCCGGGATGATGAGAACAAAGAACCGGGCGGTGTTAGTTGCGTGTAGAGTCGACACGCGTGGCTGAATAATTGATTACGGCTGGCGGCCTGTTGTGAGTTCTGCGTGAGCAGCATCGTCAGATATTACAACGGACGCAGCGGTAACGCATGAAAACAAGCATAGGGGGCCTACCAGAACAAGGTTTGTTTTTCTCGGTGTCATCGATAGCTTATTATTCGTCGAAGGAATAGTTAAAGGTAATTTATATTGTAGACATGTATAGTCGTTGCATGGTAACATTTAATCGGTAGTTTTGGGCATTTAACTTTAATTTACATACAATAGCTCATGCAGTTAATATCAAGATGGTGGTATGCCACAGTTAGTGATCGATCGATCATTTCACATGTAACATTCCCATTCTACTTTACTGTCAATAAGCCTACTGCATCTCGGCACTCGGCCGTGATGATTCTGGCCAAACCATGGAATGTATAATCAGTAGATCAGAGATATGTGAATATCACAGACACCAAATTAAACATATTTAGGTAGACATTATTACATGTCAGTAGAATTAAATGAATATACGCACATACAAGACTACTTAAATGTAGGTTGTTTTATTTAATATATGTCCTTAGTTGTCATATGGCTGTATCTATTTCAGGTGCAAGTGAGATGGTAGTGACGCAGTGAACCGTGCTTGTGGTGCTGTCAGTGTGCAGCAGTGATGGAGTGGAGTCTGGTCAATACTTTCTTTCTACTATATGTCTCATCATTTATTGGAATCATTGACGGGGACGGCCAAACCCTTCGGAAGTTTCCAGGACTCTTCAATGCTGCAAATCAGCGTCCAATACAAACCCTGCCAGCTCAGAGCACTTGTGGCATATCAACACGAAATGCATTCTGCAAAAGTGCAACATATTCAAGCTCAATACGTGATTGTCTGCAGGACTTCTGTGTTCAGGACTGTCCAAAAAGAACAACATTACCCAGCTATATTCAGATGCTAGCTGCCCGAGGATATGGCTCATGTGTGCAGACTGATGCTATAAACAGAAGACCTGGCAGTGGTAGGAATGAATACTCGGCACTGTTTTCTGTTGGTGCTCAGTGCTACCTCACACCATACAACACACCAAATCTTGGAGCAAATGGAGCATTTACAATAACATTCTGGATTTGGCAAAACGAAGACAATGTTGGGTATGTATACAAACATGTCATCAGTATAATAACCTTATCACAATTACAGGAAATGTTTAATATTTGTGTGGAACAAAGGTACTGTTTAAAAGTGATCAATAAGGAATTATGACTGGTTTGCACTTAACAAAAGTGGCAAATGTAAGGTTGTACATAAATGGCAAATGTAAGGTTGTATATAATAATATAGGAACCATTAATAATTAAACATAATAATAATGTACAGATACATACTGTAATGCAAATACAAAGCAACATTGTTAGTTTAAGAGATCACGTTGATATCCTGTCTCAATTTGGGACGTAAAAGAATACTAAGGACAACAAACACCCTGGCAGTGACCTGTCAGTGCCACCATAGAAAGGTCGTTTTGGCAATAATTTTCTGAAGAGACAGATTAGTAAAGTAAAAAAATTAAGTTCTGAAAAGGCAGACTAGTTCAATGAGTCCTTGTAAGTCGATGTATACAATTCTAATCACAACGTATACATAGTAGTCAGTTAAAGGGAAACAAAAGGCACGTTTTTGGTGTTATGCACCTAAAAAGTTCATCCAAACTAATCATTTCCAACTACAATCAACATTTTCATTTCAGCGGTTAACTGTGAATGCGGCCTCAAAGTGGAAAATTCTAATAAAATATTCGATATTATGGAGATTGACATCTTACTCATGGCACCGTATATTGACCAATAAGTGCTGAGCTGTGGCGTCGATTATGACACATTTGGTGGTTCCTAGTTTTGTTCGATATGTTTATGAATACACTGGCTAATTAATTAGTTTCTCTTATTCCCTTTGATTCAGAAGTAAAGTTATGCTTTTATATGCATAAACACCAATTATAATGCCATATACCATACACCATGTGGACGTAACATTTTTACAAGTTATAGTGACAAATCAAATTTGATGATTATTCATGTCGTAAACTGTTATACTGGCTATGGGAGTATGGACATTAACATTTCACAATATACTTCAAAACAACTTACATAATTGAAAATGGCATAATCAGCTAAGAACATAATTTGTATCATTACAAATGGCTATAAAAGGTTAGCCACAATATATGGGTTTATAGAGCATTGTAAACTAGACTAGTATTCCCAGTTCGGCAGCTGACCAACTGGGAAGAGTAGAAACTGGTGACGTTAGCCTTTCTATGAAAATGGCACTGTCCCTACAACTTAATTGTTTTGTCGTCAACTGTGTTATTCTAGTAAACTACTGGTATAATATTCTTAATTGCAGTTGCAGATACTTAGTTTTACATACTTTTAGATGCATAGAACTAGACAAAAATAAACAATAATTGTCCTATGTCTCCTTCTAATAGAACATTGTCAGCATTTGAAAGTGGAGACAACTAGGAATACTTTGGGTTACCATACCCTCTACAATAGAAGTAGTAGCATTACTCCAGTGGGGACATGGCCGTGGAGGGATATGTGCCACCCATTTTGCTTGAATAAGCATCAATGATGGGTCGAAGGGTGGCCTGAAGGCAGGGTGTAGTTGGAGGTTTTTGGTGGGTCTGAAGAGAGGATGAATTTGGAAGTTTTTGGTGGATCTGAAGAGAGGATGAATTTGGAGGTTTTTGGTGAGTATCAAGGAGGTGATGGGTGGCTGTGCACCGCATTAGTAACATCCTAAATTTGTCCCTGGATAAAGTACCTAAACAACAAACATTCATCACCTTCTGTAGCTGCATCATCTCTCATATGTGCTGAAAAACAAAAACAACATAAAACTTTTCTTACCATTTTCCAGCTGTCCATTCTCAATCACACTACCTTAGAGCAAGACCTGACTTATTGCATACTGTATTTTATAACTTAGTCTAAGTGCTTATAGCTTGCTCAAAGCTTAATAAGTCTCACTTAGTAACCTTATTTATATTCATCTACATAATAACAAATGCGAGTTTTGTGTGGTATATATCATATATTCACCCTATGCTTGAAAATAGCTAATAAAACATGTATAAGGTATAACCCCAGGCTAACAGCATTGGAGTTGATGATTCACTATTCTAATGACACCATTGGTCATATAGAGCAGTTTTTATTTTTGGATTGACAGACATTTAATTAAAAAGCATATTTGCATACTTTCTGGGAGAATCTACCAAATACAAGATTGAAATGAAATGCAAATGTGTGAGAATTACTGGGTCAAACTGGGTGACTGGGAGACACTGCTATATCAAGGATGCTGCATGTGCTAATCAGTACTCCAGGGAGTTTATGGGAACAGGCAATTTGTCAGTGTGTTAATTAAACTTAATTATTAGCATGGCCGTTGCTGTGGTAACCAAGTAAACATGCTCACTGACAGGCAGCTCAGGAGGTATTTGCTCATCAATTATTTAACATCTCATCTAGCACGTGCACATGCAGTCAGGAAATCACTAACCACATTGATTTATTATGGTTATTAAGAGGTTATTCTTTGAAAGCAAGCATCTTATCACTCACAAAATGGCTTATAAAACATGGTTCAACATTATGCATGCCTCATGCATAACTACATTTACTTTTGTAATTTACTCCAGGTCCCCTGTATTAACACAGCATGCTCTAATCAAAATACGGTGGTGGAATGATAACCTTTAAATAGTTATTAAGCATCATGATTCAAAGTAATTAATGTAATGTCAAAATATTTATTCAAATGCCTTCAATAGAACTGTTGTTGAGATCACGCTGTGGCTTATATACATATACTGTCATTTCTGTTAGTGTACTATTATTAATTACTATTTGTTTTATTATTTACTATCTATAGTAGTCTACCACCACATTGACCATTGTGATGCACCAATAGTTTGATATGTTGTTACACCAGTAATTGTTAGATTGTGTATTGATACTGTACTATCAGACATGTTTACTTTCTCTCTCCAACACATGCTGCACTATGCATGTTTGACTAGGTTGTGTTTTGTGCAGCAGGAATTGTCATTGTTTGAGTACACTGCAGTATGTTGTTTCATTTGGTAGAACTGTGATAGAGAAGTTCCTGCCAAGTGCAGGAGAAAGTGTGCTGCGTCTTCAAATAAGTGGATCAGTCCTAGTGTTCAACTACTTGACTGAGTCCGGCATGAGAGAAGTGCAGTTTCAAGAAGCTATTCCGGCCACCACATGGATGCATGTCGCTCTGCAGGTGAGTCATGCATGGCAACTTGGACTTGTAGCTCTGAGAAATATTGATTAATTTTAGCCAAGTGTTTATGTTAGAAGGTGGAATGTGGTGGTCTGGCAGTTAGAGTGGTCCGATGGTTAGAGTGGTATGGCGGTTAGAGTGGTCTGGAGTTAGAGTGGTCTGGCATTAAAGTGGTCTTGCATTAGAGTGGTCTGGCGGTTAGAGTGGTCTGGCGGTTGGAGTGGTCTGGCGGTTAATGTGGTCTGGTGGTTAGTGTGGTCTGGCGGTTAGAGTGGTCTGGCATTTGAAATGGTCTGGCGGTTAGAGTGGTCTAGTGTTAGAGTGGTCTGGCGGTTAGAGTGGTCTGGCGGTTAGAGTGGTCTAGTGGTTAGAGTGGTCTGGTGTTAGAATGATCTGGTGGTCAGAGGGGTCTAGCAGTTAGAGTGGTCTGCTGGTTAGAGGGGCCTGGTGACAGAGTGGTCTGGCGGTTAGAGTGATCTGGTGGGTAGAGTGGTCTGGTTGTGAGAGTGGTCTGGTGTTAGAGTGGTCTGGTGTTAAGAGTGTTCTGGCATTATAATGGTCTGGTATTAGAGTGGTCTGGTGTTAGAGTGGTCTGGCAGTTATAGTGGTTCGGTGGTTAGAGTGGTCTGGCAGTTATAGTGGTCTGGGGGTTAGAGTGGTCTGGTGTTAGAGTGGTCTGGTGTTAGAGTAGTCTAGAGTTAGAGTGCTATGGTACTTAGAGTGGTCAGGCATTTGATTGGTCTGGTGTTAGAGTGGTCTGGTGTTAGAGTGGTCTGGTGGTTAGAGTGGTTTGGCATCAGAGTGGTCTGGTGATAAAGTGGTCTGGTGGTTAGAGTGGTCTGGTGGTTAGAGTGGTCTGGCGGTTAGAGGGGTCTAGCAGTTAGAGTGGTCTGCTGGTTAGAGGGGCCTGGTGATAGAGTGGTCTGGCGGTTAGAGTGATCTGGTGGGTAGAGTGGTCTGGTTGTGAGAGTGGTCTGGTGTTAGAGTGGTCTGGTGTTAAGAGTGTTCTGGCATTATAATGGTCTGGTATTAGAGTGGTCTGGTGTTAGAGTGGTCTGGCAGTTAGAGTGTTCTGGTGTTAGAGTGGTCTGGCAGTTATAGTGGTCTGGTGGTTAGAGTGGTCTGGCGGTTATAGTGGTCTGGGGGTTAGAGTGGTCTGGTGTTAGAGTGGTCTGGTGTTAGAGTAGTCTAGAGTTAGAGTGCTCTGGTAGTTAGAGTGGTCGGGCATTTGATTGGTCTGGCATTAGAGTGGTCTGGTGTTAGAGTAGTGTGGTGGTTAGAGTGGTCTGGTGTTAGAGTGGTTTGGCATCAGAGTGGTCTGGTGATAGAGTGGTCTGGTGGTTAGAGTGGTCTGTAGGTTAGAGTGGTTTGGCGTTAGATTGGTCTGGCGTTAGAGTGGCCTGGTGTTAGAATGGTCTGGTGTTAGAGTTGTCTGGTGGTTAGAGTGGTCTGGTGTAAGAGTTGTGTGATGGTTAGAGTGGTGTGGTGTTAGAGTGGTCTGGCGTTAGAGTGGTCTGGTGTTAGAGTGGTCTGGTGTTAGAGTGGTCTGGCGTTAGAGTGGTGTGGTGTTAGAGTGGTCTGACATTAGAGTGGTGTGGCGTTAGAGTGGTCTGGCATTAGAGTGGTGTGGTGTTAGAGTGGTCTGACATTAGAGTGGTGTGGTGTTAGAGTGGTCTGGCATTAGAGTGGTGTGGTGTTAGAGTGGTCTGGTGTTAGAGCTTTAGACTCTCAATCAAGAGATGCCAGGTTCTAATCCTCTTGCTGCTGTTTTCAACCTTGACTTCTTCCACTCCACGTTGCTCCAGTTCACTCAGTTCAAATGAGTACCTGGCTATAGACAGTGGTGGATATTTGTGTACGAATAGACTTCATGCACTAATTCCAGCATAGCTGCATGCTTCCCAGCAAATTTCAGTAAAATTTAGCCAAAGAATATAAATATTATTTGTCTTGAAAGGTTTTGCTACCATGAAAGCACCCCCTCATTTGCTTCTGTAAACTGTCACAGCACGGTAACATTTTACAAAAACCCAGATTTGACCCACAAGGAGTAATATCACTTAGTAAACATTGGTCAAAATATTAATGTTTCACTCATAACTACACATATGTACAACAAGAATTAAGTTCCATGCATAAATTGAGGTTTAGTTACCCTGGCAACTGCAACTGCAGGCACACTAGATTTTCTTCTAAATGCTGTAGCATGGTAACATTGTTATGAAAAGTTTGACCCTCAAGTAGTAATGTCATTTTCATCAAAGTTGGCCAAACTGTTCATGTACTATTTGTCTCCATGTAGAATGACAACCATCATCTAATCCAGGACAAACATTGGGTTTTGCTATTTTTAAAGCAACCCCTCATTACATTTTCTTGTAAATTGTGGTCGTACGTTGTTACGAAAATAATTTTTTCCCACAGCGCATAAAGTCATTTCAGTTAAGATTGGCCAAAGTGTTAATTTGCTATGTACATTTCTACTTATGTATATAACTAATACATTTCTGGGCCAAACAAGGTTTCACTATCTTGAAAGGACCTCCCCACATGTACATCTTCCTCACTCCATCAGGTACACATTAAATTATTACAACCATGCAAATAATTAATGAATGTAAGCAAACTATGGCAATAAACTGTGGGGAGACAGTGTTTGTCAAAGTATTGGCTGGACTTATTGTGTGTACAGTGGAACGTCATTATTAAGGTCACCCTTGGCACTGGTCAGAAGTGACCTCAATGACGAGGTGACCTTATTAATCAGACTAATATACTATACATTACTGTTACAGAAATAATTTGTTACTATCCTAGTATGACCTTAATTGTGAGGTAGCTGTATTATTGAGGTGATCATAAAGCAATGTTCAACTGTATATTTAATCCTAACAATGAATTATGCATTGTCACAAATCACAATTTAGACTGTCGTGTGGTGCTACTCTCATAACAGCTGCGCTGATTGATGCATTTAAATTAATTTCATGACATATGCCAACTATAACTAAGTACACAGATATTATAATTAACACATGTGAATATATATATATATATATATACATGTGTATATATACATATATATAAAATATAAATACTAATTATAAACCTTTTTTAACAGATGTTGTATCCTGTGTCCAGTGACATTTGCTGTGGCTACTGACAGGATACACATGGCCATACAATTATGGTAGCACAGCTGGGTCATGGTCTGATGGTCACATCAGCTTCCTGCTGCTCTTGTCGTGTTGGCTTTCACTGAGTCACTGCCGCGGTATTGATTCCACAGAACGGTTGTAATGCACTCAGATGCAAATCACTTATTCATATATGGAACAGCACTAAGAATTATTTACAACAATAAGTGGGTATTTCATTGCTAACTGTGCCAGGAATTCTTGTCTCTAATGCTAGAGAGAATTTTATACTGAGAACGTTTTGGCATGAGTCATATTGATTTTAACACTGCCATCAACATTCATATGCCTGGTTAAGTATTCTTTGCAGTGTAGCTTGACATGATCCAGCTAATACATTTAAGCTGTTGATTGTCTGTTGTAGTATGCCCCTCTTTAGGACTGTCACACCATTGTCTGTGGTAGTATGCCCCTCTTTAGAACAGTCACACCATTGTCTGTGGTAGTATGCCCCTCTTTAGGACAGTCACACCATTGTCTGTGGTAGTATGCCCCTCTTTAGGACTGTCACACCATTGTCTGTGGTAGCATGCCCCTCTTTAGGACAGTCACACCATTGTCTGTGGTAGTATGCCCCTCTTTAGGACTGTCACACCATTGCCTGTTGTAGTATGCCCATCTTTAGGACAGTCACACCATTGTCTGTGGTAGTATGCCCCTCTTTAGGACCGTCACACCATTGTCTGTGGTAGTATGCCCCTCTTTAGGACTGTCACACCATTGTCTGTGGTAGTATGCCCCTCTTTAGGACAGTCGCACCATTGTCTGTGGTAGTATGCCCCTCTTTAGGACTGTCACACCATTGTCTGTGGTAGTATGCCCCTCTTTAGGACTGTCACACCATTGTCTGTTGTAGTATGCCCCTCTTTAGGACTGTCACACCATTGTCTGTGGTAGTATGCCCCTCTTTAGGACTGTCACACCATTGTCTGTGGTAGTATGCCCCTCTTTAGGACTGTTACACCATTGTCTGTGGTAGTATGCCCCTCTTTAGGACTGTCACACCATTGTCTGTTGTAGTATGCCCCTCTTTAGGACTGTCACACCATTGTCTGTTGTAGTATGCCCCTCTTTAGGACTGTCACACCATTGTCTGTGGTAGTATGCCCCTCTTTAGGACGTCACACCATTGTCTGTGGTAGTATGCCCCTCTTTAGGACTGTCACACCATTGTCTGTGGTAGTATGCCCCTCTTTAGGACAGTCGCACCATTGTCTGTGGTAGTATGCCCCTCTTTAGGACTGTCACAACATTGTCTGTGGTAGTATGCCCCTCTTTAGGACTGTCACACCATTGTCTGTTGTAGTATGCCCCTCTTTAGGACTGTCACACCATTGTCTGTGGTAGTATGCCCTTCTTTAGGACTGTCACACCATTGTCTGTGGTAGTATGCCCCTCTTTAGGACTGTTACACCATTGTCTGTGGTAGTATGCCCATCTTTAGGACAGTCACCTTAGTCCATAGTAGTACCACACAAAGTTATCCTAGCTCCAGGTAATAAATAATAATAATATACTTTATTTATACACTCATATCCAGAGTAAGACTCTGTTCAAGGGTGTTGACAACTAATAGCTACTAAATGTAGATAATATCATTAAACATATAAAAAGACTATAGAATTGCATTAAATAAAAAAATGTACTAAAGATATCTAACCTAAAAGTATCAAGACATACATAAAATAATAATAATAAATAAATAAATAGACAATAAAATATTAACGAATACATTATTTAAAATAATAGGGTAGTGAAGCTAATTAAACGTATAAAAAGGCCAGAATTGCATTAAAATATAAAATGTACTAAACAAACCTAAGCTAAAAATATCAAGACATACATAACAGGTAATAATAATAAATAAATAAGTAGACAATAAAATATTAATGAGTAAATAATTAAAATAATAAGCTAGTATAATAGTACAAAATAATAATAATAATAAATACTACGATGTGGAGAGTGAATGGTATAGAGAAACTAGACATTAAAAGCAAGCTTGAAATAATGAGTCTTAAAAAGCACTTTAAATGTGTCCATGCACTCGGTCAGATGCAGATCCTCAGGTAGCGCTGTAGCGAAAAATCCAGCCGCTGAAAAATACTGCCGCACGATCCTTAATGCACATGTCCAGAAGTACAGTTTTTCGCGGGGAGACATCAGGGCTTGTTATATGTTAGCAAGGGGCTATATGTACACAGACTAATTTTATGAACAGGTAGCCAGGGCCCTACGTATATGTACGTTCATCCACATTATATTATTTAGCATTAAATTTTGACAGATACTGATTAGGACAGTCACGAAATCCATTAATTGTAAATGTTGTCATACTGTTATCTTAACCAATATTGGATTGTTGTCATTTTTCTCTTTGTAATAACATTTCCATAATTTTTGTTGTTGCTAAGTTTAAATTTAGTATATCATGTAGGCCCTATTTATTGATTTAGTCTTATTCAAAATATGATATTTGGGTTGTTCAAAAGGTGTATATCCTAAAGCAACCTGTCCCAACCATATACATAATATATATATCTATATGGGTAAGTATGTATTGTATAAAACTGCTTTAATTGTACTGTAGCGCACAATTTTTTCACTGTCAAATACTGCCGCACCGACCTTTAATGTGCATGTCAGCAAGTAGAAGTTTGTTATGTAAAGAAATATTTTGCCCTATTCTAAATATATTACTCTAATCGTGGTCTTCAAGCTTTATTATGAATATTTGCGATGGGATGGGTGTAAAAGTATTAAATTGTTGTTCATCTGAGACATTTGGAAGAAGGATATATGTGGACATTTTTATAAATGGTAGCCAACTAATGTGTTGTAAGTTGTATTAATTCAGCACGAGTAATCTACAAACTGCCAAAACACATTTGGTGCTAAAATAATTGAAATTTGTTTAAAGTTAGTTAAACTATTTTAGCAAAAAATAATAAATGTGTTCTTGTAAATGTGTAACATAACTGAATATGATCCTGCAAGAATGATGATATATTCTTTCACTCACGTACCCATTTAGCATGTTTACTGCTGAGTTAGACTCAACTGGGCTTTTGTTTACATGCCCATGCAGACATTCTGAAATGTACACATGAATACTTAACTATATTTAAATGTGTAAATATCATATGGTAATTGGGCTGCACTTTGCTCTGTTCATAAAGTGAAAGAGTCTCAGTAATGGTGCATAATGGCAATGGCCATTTATTTAATAAAACATTTGAAAACGTGTGTACAATGTGTATGAAACATACCCCTACATTATTAGAGTGCACATGCATTATATAATTACGAGAATTTTTATTATTTGAAAACATAAGCATTGTATGCATTAAACATACATGAATTAATGTAGTGTTTGTGGATTGCGTACTTGGGTACTGCATAAGTAACTATGCCTACAGGTACTGTAGTCGGTTTGATACTAGTAATAAAACAAAGATACTTTAGTACAGTATCTTTGTTTCATTACTAGCATCAAACCGACTATATAAAGGACTATACACATTTCAATTAGTGTGCACAGTGTACATTATATCTTGTGTGACTGTCACGTGAATAAAATAGTTTTACTGTTATTGTCATATATATATGTATATGTATACACACATATATATATATATATAAATATATAATATACACACAAGGCTATCCTAACTCCAACTAACTATATCTTGGTACATAGCTGTACCACACAAGGCTATCCTAACTCCAACTAACTATATCTTGGTACATAGCAGTACCACACAAGGCTATCCTAACTCCAACTAACTGTATCTTGGTACACAGCAGTACCACACTAGGCTATCCTAGCTCCAACTAACTGTATCTTGGTACATAGCAGTACCACACAAGGCTATCCTAACTCCAACTAACTATATCTTGGTACATAGCTGTACCACACAAGGCTACCCTAACTCCAACTAACTATATCTTGGTACATAACAGTACCACACAAGGCTATCCTAACTCCAACTAACTATATCTTGGTACATAGCTGTACCACACAAGGCTACCCTAACTCCAACTAACTATATCTTGGTACTTAACAGTACCACACAAGGCTATCCTAACTCCAACTAACTATATCTTGGTACATAACAGTACCACACAAGGCTATCCTAACTCCAACTAACTATATCTTGGTACTTAACAGTACCACACAAGGCTATCCTAACTCCAACTAACTGTATCTTGGTACACAGCAGTACCACACGAGGCTACCCTAGCTCCAATTAACTGTATCTTGGTACAGAGCAGTACCACACAAGGCTATCCTAGCTCCAATTAACTGTATCTTGGTACAGAGCAGTACCACACAAGGCTATCCTAGCTCCAACTAACTATATCTTGGTACATAACAGTACCACACAAGGCTATCCTAACTCCAACTAACTATATCTTGGTACATAACAGTACCACACAAGGCTATCCTAACTCCAACTAACTGTATCTTGGTACATAGCAGTACCACACTAGGCTACCCTAGCTCCAACTAACTATACCTTGGTAAATAGGAGTACCACACAAAGCTACCCTAGCTCCAACTAACTGTATCTTGGTACATAGCGGTACCACACTAGGCTATCCTAGCTCCAACTAACTATATCTTGCTACATAGCAATACCACACAAGGCTATCCTAGCTCCAACTAACTGTATCTTGCTACATAGCAATACCACACAAGGTTATCCTAGCTCCAACTAACTGTATCTTGCTACATAGCAATACCACACAAGGCTATCCTAGCTCCAACTAACTATATCTTGGTACACATCAGTACCACACAAGGCTATCCTAGCTCCAACTAACTATACCTTGGTACATAGTAGTACCACCCAAGGCTATCCTAGCTCCAACTAACTATATCTTGGTACACAGCAGTACCACCCAAGGCTATCCTAGCTCCAACTAACTATATCTTGGTACACAGCAGTACCACCCAAGGCTATCCTAGCTCCAACTAACTGTACCTTGGTACATAGCAGTACCACCCAAGGCTATCCTAGCTCCAACTAACTATATCTTGGGACATAGCAGTATCACCCAAGGCTATCCTAGCTCCAACTAACTATATCTCGGTACATAGCAGTACCACCCAAGGCTATCCTAGCTCCAACTAACTATATCTCGGTACATAGCAGTACCACCCAAGGCTATCCTAGCTCCAACTAACTATATCTTGGTACACAGCAGTACCACCCAAGGCTATCCTAGCTCCAACTAACTATATCTTGGTACACAGCAGTACCACCCAAGGCTATCCTAGCTCCAACTAACTATATCTTGGTACACATCAGTACCACACAAGGCTATCCTAGCTCCAACTAACTATATCTTGGTACACAGCAGTACCACACAAGGCTATCCTAGCTCCAACTAACTGTACCTTGGTACATAGCAGTATCACCCAAGGTTATCCTAGCTTCAACTAACTATATCTTGGTACATAGCAGTACCACCCCAGGCTATCTTAGCTCCAACTAACTGTACCTTGGTACATAGCAGTACCACCCAAGGCTATCCTAGCTCCAACTAACTATATCTTGGTACATAGCAGTACCACCCAAGGCTATCCTAGCTCCAATTAACTATATCTTGGTACGTAGCAGTACCACACAAGGCTATTCTAGCTCCAACTAACTATGTATTGGTACATAGCAGTACCACACAAGGCTATCCTAGCTCCAACTAACTATATATTGGTACATAGCAGTACCACACAAGGCTATCCTAGCTCCAACTAACTATATCTTGGTATGTAGCAGTACCACACAAGGCTATTCTAGCTTCAACTAACTATGTATTGGTACATAGCAGTACCACACAAGGCTATCCTAGCTCCAACTAACTATATCTTGGTACGTAGCAGTACCACACAAGGCTATTCTAGCTTCAACTAACTATGTATTGGTACACAGCAGTACCACACAAGGCTATCCTAGCTCCAACTAACTATATATTGGTACATAGCAGTACCACACAAGGCTATCCTAGCTCCAACTAACTGTACCTTGGTACGTAGCAGTACCACCTAAGGCTATCCTAGCTCCAACTAACTATATCTTGGTACATAGCAGTACCACCCAAGGCTATCCTAGCTCCAACTGTACCTTGGTACATAGCAGTACCACCCAAGGTTATCCTAGCTCCAACTAACTATATCTTGGTACATAGCAGTACCACCTAAGGCTATCCTAGCTCCAACTAACTATATCTTGGTACACAGCAGTACCACACAAGGCTATCCTAGCTCCAACTGTACCTTGGTACATAGCAGTACCACCCAAGGTTATCCTAGCTCCAACTAACTATATCTTGGTACACAGCAGTACCACACAAGGCTATCCTAGCTCCAACTGTACCTTGGTACATAGCAGTACCACCCAAGGTTATCCTAGCTCCAACTAACTATATCTTGGTACACAGCAGTACCACACAAGGCTATCCTAGCTCCAACTGTACCTTGGTACATAGCAGTACCACCCAAGGTTATCCTAGCTCCAACTAACTATATCTTGGTACATAGCAGTACCACCCAAGGTTATCCTAGCTCCAACTAACTGTATCTTGGTACACAGCAGTACCACCCAAGGTTATCCTAGCTCCAACTAACTGTATCTTGGTACACAGCAGTACCACCCAAGGTTATCCTAGCTCCAACTAACTGTATCTTGGTACACAGCAGTACCACACAAGGTTATCCTAGCTCCAACTAACTATATCTTGGTACACAGCAGTACCACACAAGGCTATCCTAGCTCCAACTAACTGTATCTTGGTACACAGCAGTACCACCCAAGGTTATCCTAGCTCCAACTAACTGTATCTTGGTACATAGCAGTACCACCCAAGGTTATCCTAGCTCCAACTAACTGTACCTTGGTACATAGCAGTACCACCCAAGGTTATCCTAGCTCCAACTAACTGTACCTCGGTACATAGCAGTACCACACAAGGCTATCCTAGCTCCAACTAACTGTACATTGGTACATAGCAGTACCACCCAAGGTTATCCTAGCTCCAACTAACTGTATCTTGGTACATAGCAGTACCACACAAGGCTATCCTAGCTCCAACTAACTATATCTTGGTACACAGCAGTACCACACAAGGCTATCCTAGCTCCAACTAACTGTACCTCGGTACATAGCAGTACCACACAAGGCTATCCTAGCTCCAACTAACTATATCTTGGTACACAGCAGTACCACACTAGGCTATCCTAGCTCCAACTAACTGTACCTCGGTACATAGCAGTACCACACAAGGCTATCCTAGCTCCAACTAACTGTACCTCGGTACATAGCAGTACCACACAAGGCTATCCTAGCTCCAACTAACTGTACCTCGGTACATAGCAGTACCACACTAGGCTATCCTAGCTCCAACTAACTGTACCTTGGTACACAGCAGTACCACACAAGGCTATCCTAGCTCCAACTAACTGTACCTCGGTACATAGCAGTACCACACAAGGCTATCCTAGCTCCAACTAACTATATCTTGGTACACAGCAGTACCACACTAGGCTATCCTAGCTCCAACTAACTGTACCTCGGTACATAGCAGTACCACACAAGGCTATCCTAGCTCCAACTAACTGTACCTCGGTACATAGCAGTACCACACAAGGCCATTCTATCTCCAACTAATGGTTGCTTTGTTCACAACACAGCAGTGTCAATTGTGCACCTCACTCTGTGCTAACAATGTGTTTAATCTCTTTGTTATGTAAGTACTCTAATCTTGTAATTAATTAATGTTGTGCCTGCAGTAGACCTGCAGTATTTGTGATGTGTGTCCATTGTCAGTTAGCCAGACCAGTTATTCATACATACAAGTTCTGTGCACTCATTCATAATGCACTTGTCTTTGCGTACCATCTCCAGGCATTGTCTCTAAGGAGGCATGATGCAAGGCCCAACAACTTTTGTTTTATTATTAATAACAACTTTAATGGGTTAAAACATTGCATATGAAGGTCTACTCAAGAGAAAAGATTTGAACTCCTAGTAATTTATTTTTCAGAATTAGTTCAGTCCAAAAGACAAATATGAAGAGCTAGACTGTTCTACAACTGGAATGCTATTAAAAGATCATTTGGATACATTATCACACCAATATGATATTAAATAGTCTTGTTAGTGGTAACTTGTGCTGATTTCTATCAAATTTGAACCACCCATCAATCATTGATATCTCACAACAATCAAATTATGAGTATGTAAAACATATTTATAATTTTCATAGTTTAAGATTTTTTGCACTACGTTGAGGATTTTTTTCAAGTGTGTAACTTGCACCAAAAACAGGACAATGTGACCAAAAGACTATGCATAGATACTTGTATGCATGACCTGATTGAATGATTGAATAAATGCTTCTTTTATAAGGACTGATGTTGGGCAAAAACTATAAATTATGTTATACATTTATGCATGCATGTGCACAAGCATGTGTCCATAGGTGTGCATGACATTATTTTGTGTGGCGTGTGCACCTGAATGGTTTGTGTGTGCGCGCGTGCATGAGTGGTGTGTGTGTGTATGTGTGAGTAGTGTGTGTGTGTGAGTGGTGTGTGTGCGCATAATTGGTGTGTGTGTGTGTGTGTGTGTGTGTGCGCGTAATTGGTGTGTGTGTGAGTGGTGTGTGTGTGCACGTAATTGGTGTGTGTGTGTGTGTGTGAGTGAGTGGTGTGTGTGTATGTGCGCATGTAATTGGTGTGAGTGGTGTGTGTGTGTATGAATAATTGGTGTGTGTGTGTGTATACGCGTGAGTGGTGTGTGTGTGTGCTCATGAGTGATGTGTGTGTGAGTGTGTGTGAGTGAGTGGTGTGTGTGTGTGTGCATGACGTGTGTGTGTGTGTGAGTGTGTGTGAGTGAGTTGTGTGTGTGTGTGTGAGTGTGTGTGTGTGAGTGTGTGTGTGTGTGAGAGAGAGAGTGAGTGGTGTGTATGTGTGTGAGTGGTGTGTGTGTGAGTGAGTGGTGTGTGTGTGTGAGTGAGTGGTGTGTATGTGTGTGTGTGTGTGTGTGTGTGTGTGTGTGTGTGTGTGTGTGTGTGAGTGAGTGGTATGTTTGTGTGTGTGTTATGTTTGTTGCATTTGTTGTGTCTGATCTTACTGAGTTGTTAAAGCTGTATTAAAATGGAAAGTGTTAGCCAACTTAATGCATTGTTGTTTAACTTTATTTTACACTGAAACTTTCAATATCAATATAATTTAAAGGTACCAACTTGTGTATACTGTCAACTATATTTACTTGTGGTATTTTCACACACTGGTTACTAATGAGCACATGGGGAGACACTCATATGTTTGCAGAATCTTATAAAAAATGGTGCTATTACTTCAATTGTACGAGGAAACAGTAAGTACTAATAGTTCTATTACAGTTACATTTCCATCATCTCCATGAAAAAAAAAAAAGTATTTACTTCAGTGTTGTCTAACGTAATATTGAAAGTGTAGCTGTAAACAACAAGCAGTCTACAGTTTTGTATACTTGTTCAGATTTTAATTAATATTAAAATAATACCAATGTCACCCTTTAATTTTGTGTAGTTGGATTTAAGAAAAAACGTAATTACAGAATGTGTAATATCAAAAATGAATTTGAATTGAACATGTAAGGCATTATGGAAGTATAAAAAATAACTGTTATAAAATATAATGAGAAAAAAGCCTAGTGTGAAGACATGTTGTCTCCATGTCTTCTATACTTCCCCCATGTCACATTTGAAATTAATCAAAGAAATTTAGTTATCATTAAAAACTGAAACCTCAATTGTGCACTTTTTGGCATGTTTATTGTAAACATCTAAAAGCCTTCAGCATGTGTTACAACTGAAATGTTTAATGGTACTAACTTGAAAGGAAGAGCTAATAGAAGTGAGGCCATCTGTTGCTTGCAGGTGTATGACACGGCGGTGAGTTACTTTGTGAATGGCATCGGTCCAGGCTATGCAGCGAGTGGCACGAAGGGCCTTGTGGGAGTGATCCGGGACACACCTGGCAACTTCATTTTAGGACAGACAAGAGATGGCAAGTACAACACTTGGGAAAACCTTCTGCTCATATATACATACAGTCTCTTATTATGTTTGTGCACATACAAGCACTCATGCATACCCACATATACAAATACCATACAACACTCGCACAATCACACATACCCACACACAAATGACATGACACGCACACGTGCACACGCAAGCACGCACACACACAAACACATACACACACACATATACCCACACACATACACTCACACACGCATGCACACGCAAGCACGCACACACACAAACACATACACACACACATATACCCACACACATACACTCACACACGCATGCACACAATGCATGTACACACGCGCGCATACCCACACACACAAGCACGCACACACACACGCATACACACACACACACACACACACACACACACACACAATAATTATATAAACACATCTTAGCTTCTGTTATCTGTGTGCAGGCGTGTATCATCAAAGCAATGTTTTATGCAACAGGTAAAGATCAATTCCAAGGAAGGCTGCAAGATTTGAGGTTTTATAGAGATGCTCTTACCAATCGGTAAGTCTTATAAAGCTGTGTGTTTGCCCTGGGGGGAAGGGGCAGTTAATATATTGTCAATAAAGTGAACCATTACTGTCTTTGAGAATTTCATTATTGACACTGAACATGTTTTAGACTGATATCAAAATGATACTTTTCAGATTGGCTTGAAACATACACCAAAAAGGACATAAATCACATTCCACAAGTTAGGCAAACACACACGAACACACACACACACACACACACACACACACACACACACACACACACACACACACACACACACACACACACACACACACACACACACACACACATACACACATGCACATACACGCACGCACACACATAAACACACACACATATATATATACAATTTTTTACTTTATGGGTGACTAAATGCAAAATCATCTGGATCATCATCAAAATACAATCACAAATGGACATAAACAATATTAAATTTGTAGACAGTGCAAATAATGACTAGCAGGAAACAACGGGGATCAATCGGGACCTACTCAGTGCAAAACCAGGCAGAACTGTTCCTGGCCTATCACAACAGCTACCCCATGACAGCTTTCCCAAGCCTTCCACCCCATGACTGCCATCCCATGATTACCACCCCATGACTGCTACCCAATGACTGCCACTATATGACAGCTACCACATGACTCCCATCCCATGCCTGCCACCCAGTGACTCCCACCCCATGACTGCTACACAATGACTGCCACCCCATGACAGCTACCCCATGACTCCCACCCCATGACTGCTACACAATGACAGCCACACAATGACTGGCACCCTGTGACTGCTATCCCATGACTGCCACACCATGACTTCCATCCCATGACTGCCACACCATGACAGCCACCCCATGACTGCTACACAATGACTGTCACCCCATGACAGCTACCTCATGACAGCCACACAATGACTGGCACCCTGTGACTGCCACACCATGACTTCCACCCCATGACAGCCACCCCATGACTGCTACCAAATGACTGCCACCCCATGACAGCCACACAATGACTGGCACCCCGTGACTGCTATCCCATGACTGCCACACCATGACTTCCACCCCATGACTGCCACACCATGACAGCCACCCCATGACTGCTACACAATGACTGTCACCCCATGACAGCTACCCCATGACAGCCACACAATGACTGGCACCCTGTGACTGCTATCCCATGACTGCCACACCATGACTTCCACCCCATGACAGCCACCCCATGATTGCTACCAAATGACTGCCACCCCATGACAGCCACACAATGACTGGCACCCCGTGACTGCTATCCCATGACTGCCACACCATGACTGCCACACCATGACAGCCACCCCATGACTGCTACACAATGACTGCCACCCCATGACAGCTACCCCATGACTTCCACCCCATAACTGCCGCACACACACCATGACTGCCACATCATGACTGCCACCCCATGACTGTTACCCAAGACTGCTGCCCCATAACTGCCACCCCATGACTGGTACTCCATGACTGCCACCCCATGACTGCTAGATTGGTTGGGACCTACGCAGTGCAAAACCAGGCAGAACTGCTCCTGGCCTATCACAACAACTACCCCATAACAGCATCCCCAAGTCTGGCACCCCATGACAGCTACCTCATGACTGCCACACCATGACTGCCACCCCATAACTGCCATCCCATGACAGCCACACCATGACTGCCACTCCATGACTGCCACCCAATTACTCCCACCCCATGACTCCCACTCCATGACTCACATCCCATGACTGCTACCCCATGACTGCAAACCCATGACTGCCACCCCATGACTGCTACCCCATGACAGCCACCCCATGACAACCACCCCCAGTCATAGTCTCTTCATACAGCCTTCTGCTGTTGCAGGGAGATAATGGTAGTTTACATGGGAGAGTTTCCCGAGGTGGCCATCCAGTCCTCCTGTCGCTGCCCGCCCACACACCCCAGGGTGAAGCCTCTCTCCACCCACTTGTGTATCCACAATGGGGTGGCAGACAACGTGGGGGATGAGATACTGCGTCTACACAATGACTCGCACCCCCTGGCCTACCTCAACGACGGCAATAGCAACAGCATGTGGGTGTCTGCCTTCCTCAGCGACATCACTATTGAGGTCGACCTGGGTGACCAGTTTGAGGTGAGAACATTACCTATATATTAGGCGTGGGCCTCCACCATGAGATGAGGAATGAAACTCTACCATGACATGAGGCATGGGTCCCCACCATGACATGAGGCATGGGTCCCCACCATGACATGAGGCATGAGTTTCCACCATGACATGAGTCATGAGCCTCCACCATGACATGAGCCTCCACCATGACATGAGGCATGAGCCTCCACCATGACGTAGGGCATGAACCTCCACCATCATATGAGGCATGAGCCTCCATCGTGACATGAGGCATGAGCCTCCACCATGACATAAGGCATGGGTCCCCACCATGACATGAGGCATGGGTCCCCACCATAACATGAGGCATGAGCCTCCACCATAACATGAGGCATGGGTCCCCACCATGACATGATGCATGGGTCCCCACCATGACATGAAACATGAGCCTCCACCATGACATGAGGCATGAGCCTCCACCATCACGTAGGGCATGAGCATCCACCATAACATGAGGAATAAAACTCCACTATGACATGAGGCATGAGCCTTCATCATGACATGAGGCATGAGCCTCCACCATGACATGAAGCATGAGCCTCCATCATGACATGAGGAATGAAACTCCACTATGACATGAGGCATGAGCCTTCATCATGACATGAGGCATGAGCCTCCATCATGACATGAGGCATGAGCCTCCACCATGACATGAGGAATGAAACTCCACTGTCTATGACATGAGGCATGAGCCTCAGGCCTTGACATTAAGGTTTTGAATCTACTGGCCCCCTGGGCCAGTAGATTTGAAAAGTTAGTGGCCCGCCTGTGAAAGTTACTGGCCCGGATTTTATGTTACCGTCAAAAATAAGCTGACACATCATACTGAGGTGCAAAACATTATTAGTCTTTTTTATAATTTTACCAACAAAGTCAAAGACAAGTTGTTAGAAGTTACTATACACATATTGATTGTTCAAAGTGAGATGTCCAAAGCTAACAATATTGTAATACTGTTTAAGTGTGTACTCAGATACATATATACCGTAATTGCCAAGTTTAAATAAAGTGTGGCCAGTGTGATGACAGCTAGTTAGTCGGTAGTTGAGTTGACAGTGCTTTCGTGTACAGGTCAATCAAGGCATTAGACTTTTTCACGGTTCATTCGCTAGGTGGCACCACCCAAAATAGGTGGCCTTCACCTTGCCCTTGCTAACGCAGCATTACGTTTGGTTTCTGTCACTTTAGCCACTAGTTAAATTTTGATTTAAGCTGTATTCCTATATCTAGAGAAAAAAAAGCGTGCATAATTCTAAAGTCGAGGCAGCTTCCAACCACCGTACAAAGTGTGTCCAAGGGACGCGGCGGGACTTAAAAAATTGCGTCTCTCGTCATAAAAACCTGCGCTGCCGGTGGTTAGAAAATGTATTCGATGGCTTTGCACGCCGTCGTCAGCATGATAAGTGTTGGAGTTTGGACTCATTATTGATCAAAATTAATATCTACGTTATGTTTACAATGTCCTATAACTGAGTCGGGTCTAAGAATTTTGGCGAACTGCATCTGATAACCGATGCGGTCGTGCCGTGACCGCCGCTTCTTCGCGGCGGCGTTCGAGAACCGGAAACCAGTGGCCCGTCGGGCCAGTAAAATATAAGAACTGGTGGCCCGAACTGGCCCGACAGCTTCAAAAAGGCGCCGGGCCATCGTGCCAGTGTTAATGTCGAGGCCTGAATCTCCACATGAAGCATCTTACATGAAGCATGAGACTTCACCATGCTATGAGGCATGAGCCTCCACTATGACATGAGGAATGAAACTCCACTATGACATGAGGCATGAGCCTCCACCATGGCATGAAGCATGAGTCTCCACCATGATATGAGGCATGAGCCTCCACCATGACATGAGGCATGAGCCTCCATCATGACATGAGGAATGAAACTCCACTATGACATGAGGCATGAGCCTTCATCATGACATGAGGCATGAGCCTCCATCATGACATGAGGCATGAGCCTCAACCATGACATAAGGCATGAGCCTCCAACATGACATGACTGAGGAATGAAACTCCAGTCTATGACATGAGGCATGAGTCTCCATCATGACATGAGGCATGAGCCTCCACTATGACATGAGGAATGGAACTCCACTATGACATGAGGCATGAGCCTCCACCATGACATGAAGCATGAGTCTCCACCATGATATGAGGCATGAGCCTCCACCATGACATGAGGCATGAGCCTCCATCATGACATGAGGAATGAAACTCCACTATGACATGAGGCATGAGCCTTCATCATGACATGAGGCATGAGCCTCCAACATGACATGAATGAGGAATGAAACTCCACTATGACATGAGCCTCTTCCATGATGTGAGCCATGGGCCTCCACCATGACGTGAGGCATGTGTCTGAACCATGATGTGAGGCATGGGCCTTCACCATGACGTGAGGCATGTGTCTCCACCATGACGTGAGGCATGAGCCTCCACCATGACATGAGTCTCACTTCACCAATACTCAGAGATACAGGCCAAAGTGGTTGTCTGGTTGATTTTTGAGATTTTAACTGCTATTAAACATTAGTATATAAACTCTCTGCAAATATATTTTACTGAGAACTATAAGTATTCAGAATAATCTTTTGAGGTAAAGTACCTTCAGGTGAACACATGAATACTGAAGTGTTTAGAGCATAATTTCTGACGACCTAATTAAGAACTATATGTAACTTACACATGTAAGGTGGCACTGTATCATTGGTGTCAATGGAAACAATTCTCAGCTGCTTTCAGTCATCTTTAGGAGTTATTGTTTGAAGATAACAGCAATGTAAGAACATAAAGTAAAATGAAGACGACTAAGTAATCACAGAAGGAAGTAGTCACTCACAATTGTCATTCTATAAACATACATATCTGCAATCACATTGTCTTGTATATTAATAGATAACTTATGGAAACATAATCTAAGTAACCATGATGTCTATCTTCTCTCTCTCTCTCTCTCTATCTCTTTCTCTCTCTTTATCTCTCTCTCACTCTCTCTCTCCTTCTCTCTTTCTCTCTCTCTCTGTCTTTTTCTCACTCTCTCCTCTCTCTCTCTCTCTCTCTCTCACTCTCTCTTTCTCACTCTTTCTCACTCTCTCTCTCCTCTCTCTCTCTCTCTGTCTCACTCTATCTCCCTCTCTTTTTCTCTCTCATTCTCACTCTCTCTCTCCTCTTTCTCTCCTCACTTTCTCTCTCTCTCTCTCTCTCTCTCTCTCTCTCTCTCTCTCTCTCTCTCTCTCTCACTCCTTCTCTATCCCTCTCTCTTTCTCTCTCTCCTGTCTTCCCCTCTGTGTCTCCAACCGCTCCCTCCCTCCCTACTTCACTTCCTCTCTCTCCTTCTTTCCATGTCTCTGAATGTCAGTCTCCTTTATGCCTGTCTGTCTGTCTTTTCTATCCCTCCCTCCCTCCTTTACTAGACTTACCTAGGTCATGTAATCTCCTTAAGAGTCATCTACATTTCTATGAAAGTTACATTTTATTATCTTCCCAGGTCTTCTACATAGTGCTACAGTTCTACAGTCCCCAGCCAAAGGTGGTGACCATAGAACGGCGCCTCACAGCAAAGTCTGCCTGGCAGCCATGGCAGTTCTATGCCACAGACTGTGTACAGGCCTTTGGCAAGCCCAACAATGGTGAACTCAACTCGCCAACGTCCATCAACTGTCTGCAGTTTGGAACGTAAGTGAAAGAAATGTGACCATTGTATCAACTCTTCACCACAAAGAAAAGATTAACCTTTTATGTACATTTATTTATTTAATTTTTTTATTATTTTACCACATTTTTGCAATGTTAGTATTGCTTTATTGTATTGTTGAACAAGTATAGATGGGGACTTGCTGTTATTTCATTGCCATCATGATTCAACCTTGGAGAGTTTAGTGTTGTGACATAACTGTTGGTTGCTTCAGAAATGGCGTGTCAGTGCCCTACTCCAAGGGCAACATCACATTCAGTGTCCTGTCGACGGAGCCCGTGCCTCGACCCGGTCACAACGATTTCTACAACACAAGAGAACTCTTTGACTTTGTGAAAGCTACACAGATCCGAGTGCGACTACAAGGCCACTATCATGTGACACATCCCAGACATGAATACTACGGCATATACGAGTACATTGTGACTGGCAGGTAAAGTACTAGTTTTCATGTGTACAAAACTTATTATATTTTCAAACAACTGAACTTCATATCAAGCAGATCAGTCACTTGACCTTTGTGAAGTCAATGTGAACATCTTACATACTGTATATTGATTAAGTAAATCATTGCAGAGCATAAATCAGAATGCAGGCATGATTGTATGCATGCAAATTATGCATATGAGCAAGAAATAATAATTATAAATAATTGAAGAAAAAACAGTTCAAAAGAATCTCTGATTTTTTATTTTGTGTAATGTTGATGAAAGGTGTAACTGTCTTGGTCATGCTGAGTTGTGATATTTGATAGGTGTAACTGTCATGGTCATGCTGAGTTGTGATATTTGATAGGTGTAACTGAGTTGTGATATTTGATAGGTGTAACTGTCATGGTCATGCTGAGTTGTGATATTTGCTATGTGTAACTGTCATGGTCATGCTGAGTTGTGATATTTTATATGTGTAACTGTCATGGTCATGCTGAGTTGTGATATTTGATATGTGTAACTGTCATGGTCATGCTGAGTTGTGATATTTTATAGGTGTAACTGTCATGGTCATGCTGAGTTGTGATATTTGATAGGTGTAACTGTCATGGTCATGCTGAGTCATGTGATGTCTCTGCGCGGCCGTATAAATGCTTCTGTCGCGTGGATAGTCACACAGAAGGAAACCAGGTCAGTGCTGTTACTTTGGTCATATAATGTGTGCTATCACTTTGGTCATATCGCATGCTGCAACCATAATCATATCACATGTGTGTGCTATCACTTTAGTCATATCACATGTGTGCTGTCACCTTGGTCATGTCACATGTGCTGTCATCATGGTCATGTAACATCACATGTGTGTCATCACCTTAATCATATCACATGTGTGCTATCACTTTGGTCATATCACATGTGTGCTGTCACCTTAGTCATATCACATTTGTATAATGACTTTGGTCATATCATATATGTGCTGTCATCTTGGTCATATCACGTGTGTGACCTTGGCTACATCATATGATGCAGCTCATTGTATCTCTTTGATGATATGACATAAAAGTAGTTTGCTTAGTACAACCCCTTAAAATCCACAGAAAGGATTCGGCAATGTTTAAAAATGTTCACCATTGATGAACATTATGTATTGATTGTATCCATGGCAATAAGTAATTTCCTTGGTGACAGTGTGAACGATGCAGTGCACTGGCCAATGACAAGCCATTCAGGCGCGGAGACCAAGTCAGTGCTAACAACTGCAAACTGTGTGAGTGCTACAGTCATGCAACCGAATGCATCTACAATGAAACCCGTGACCCATTTTCCGAGGACCCCGTCCGTGGAGGGGGTGGGGTGTGTGTGGACTGTCAGCACAGAACGACAGGCCGACAGTGCGACACGTGTCAGGTCGGCTTCTTCAGGGCTGATGGCAAGAGTCTGTATGCTGATGACGTCTGCACTCCCTGTGATTGTAACAGTGTGGGTGTGCAGGACAACCATCTCGACTGTGCCAAGGTCTGTGAAATCTCTAACTTACATGTAAAGCTTTTCACTTGATCACTGAAATTCATGTGAATCTTTTAATTTTATAAACGTTCTCAAAGATGCAATCATCTAGACTTAATTGTTCATCCACTTCAGGGTGTTACCTTCTGTTAGACATGTTCACATTTCTCGGTGTTTGGCTTATCTTTTCCAAAGGACTGCAATATTAATGACTTCATTGCATTGTGATGGCCCATTGGAAACCATGCTGTATAGATGATTATGGTCATCATAAAGGTTGATACTACTACTGCTGCTGCTGCTGCTGCTGTTGCTGCTGTGAGGCTATATTTGGCGGAGATAGATCGTAGAAATTGGTGGTGCAGAAAAGTTGATAAACAAGTGGAATTACTGATTGATAAGTATTATTCTTGCCTTAATATCATTCATAAAGTTGCAATAAACATATATTGAGTAGCAGTTGTGCTTAAAGTTAGTTAGTTATAGTATTTTAGAATACCTTAGTATAGTGAGTGATAATAGGGTAACTCACTTAGGCTTCGATAATTTGAAAACAAGATTTAACAAACCTGATTATGTGGTAGAATATATAGGAGATATAGTAACAACCATCAAACTACTTACATAAGATAATATCTGTGTAAGCCAGTACTTGCTAGATATTTTGATTAGGTAGCATTGTTGTTAAAATTAAGCAAGGGCGATAGTCGGGCGGCGTAACCTAAATAAATAAAGCAGCCTAACGTAACGTAATTGATTGTATTTAAATTAGGTCACTACCGGTAATGTTAGCGTTCGTGTCAGGATAAATAGTTGGCTGTGTAATTGAAATTTGTAACCTAAAGTGTGCTGTAGTACACAGGAAACAGTCTTTATAAAGACTAAGTTAGTTAAGTTATTAAATAATTTCTGATCGGGATATGGCGCCTTGCAAGCGGCAAGTCAAGGCAAAGCGACACTTGGTGTGCGATCACTGCCACAGCTGGGTAGATTTTGCATTGTCCGGCTGTGGGAAGTCATGGGCAGAAACCATGGAGGAAGGATTCACCTTTCAGTGCATTGGGTGTTGGAAGGTGGAGTGTCTGCAGAAGGAGATAGTTAGGTTGACAGATATTGTGAAGGGAATGGAGATGGGAATTAGCAAGGAGGCAGGTCGAATGGAGAGAGACGACAGGGAGAGAGGTGAGAATACTGCAAGACTGAAGGAGAATAGCAGTGGCAAGAAAACTGAGGAAAGGAGATTGAGAGGAGGGAAGGTGATTGGAGGAGAAGAAATTGGAAAATCGACAACAGAAAACGTGACAAGCGTGAAGGTGACAGGGAAGAAAGTGACCGTAGAGAAGGAGGGAGGGAAGATGGGAAGGGAGAGGAGAGAGGAAAACGAGATGGGACGAACGAAGAAGGGACGAAAGGAAGTGAGAGAAAATGTGATAGAAGAGAAGTCGATAAAAGGGAAGGTGACAAGAGAAAAAGCGACAGGAAAGAATGGATCGGAAGAGAATGTGACAGGAGAGAAGACGACAGGGGGGAAAGACAACAAGCAGACAGATGCAAACCGAAGAAGGAGCTATTCTAAGGCAGTGATAGAGGGGGCAATGAGGAAAGAGAGGGTGTTTATGGGCGACTCCATTATGAGAAAGACGGACAAGGCACTGAGCGAGGGGAAGGACATCGTTGTTTGTTTACCGGGGGCTAGGATTGAACATGTAACTGACAGGGTAGAGAAGGTATTGGGACATGGCAAGGGGGGGTCTATACTGGTACATGTAGGAACAAATAATGCAGACAGGGAGGGAACAACTGCGATAGTACAGAAGTATAGACAGTTAGTGAGGAAGCTACAGAAGACGAGAGTTGAACAGGTTATTCTGTCAGGAATTTTGCCAGTAATGGGAGGAAGGGGGGCAACGTATAGAAACTGTAAGAGGATGGCGATCAACGTACTAGTTGAGCAGATGTGTGACGAAGAGGGGGTGGGATTCACAGATTTATGGGGATACTTTGTTGGGAGGGAAGATATGTACATGAGAGATGGCCTCCATCTTAGTGGAAAGGGGGCAGCAGTTTTCTCAGAGAACCTGCTGCGATCTGTTGACAGTGGGACAGGTTGTATCTATTTAAACTAGATTCGCAGGGGGGACTCACAGAAAAGCCTGAAAATGGAGGCATAGATAAAGACAGCACAAATAAATCAGCAAATAACAGTGTGGAAAACTCTTCTGAAGCTGGATATAAATGTGTTTGTTTAAATGCAAGGAGTATAGTAAACAAAAGAAATGAACTAAACATTATGGTAGAAGATATTGACCCTCATATAATAGGTATAACCGAATCCTGGACCACCACCGATATATCAGATGCTGAATTAGGACTGACAGGATATGTAATGTTTAGAAAAGATAGAATAGGAAGAAAGGGAGGTGGAGTTATTTTATATATTAAAGAATCTATTCAAACAAATGATGTGGAAGTCATACAGATGTACTGGAAATGATGAAGACTACAACAGTTATAAAGAAGCACTTAACCAAGCTACAGCTGAAATTAGAAATTCAAAGAGAAGCTATGAACAACAATTAGCTAGTAATATAAAACATGACAGCAAGAGTTTTTATGCGTATGTTCGAAGCAAACAGAAAGTTCAAGATAAAGTCGGTCCTCTAGAAGATAGTGCTGGAAATATAATATCAGAGGGATTCTTAATGGCAGAAGACCTGAATGAGTACTTTAGTTCAGTGTTTACCAGGGAAGATATTAGTTCACTGCCAGTACCAGAGGCTAAGTTCAAGGGGGCAGATTCAGACTATTTAGGACAATTAATTGTAACCCCGGAAATGGTAGGTAAGAAAATAAGGGCTATGAAGGATAATAAATCACCTGGAGTGGATGGTATTCCACCCAAACTACTATTGGAAATTGTAGAACAAATTAGCATACCGCTTGCAACAGTTTTCAATTTGTCATTAGAAGAGGGAGTGGTTCCTTTAGAATGGAAAGAAGCAAACATTATACCGTTATTCAAAAAAGGTTCGAGAAACAAGTCAGAGAACTATAGACCAGTGAGTTTAACATCAGTGATTTGTAAATTGTTAGAAAGACTAATTAAAGATCACATGGTGGATTTTCTTGTTAAACAAAACTTGATAAACCCATCTCAACATGTTTTTTTTAAAGCGAGGTCATGCTTAACAAATATGTTATGTTTTTTGGAAGACATCACTAAGTGGGTAGATGAGGGATCACCAGTAGATATCGTCTACTTAGATTTTCAAAAAGCTTTCGACAAAGTACCACATCAAAGATTACTGCTTAAACTAAAGGCCCATGGCATAGGAAATGGTATAATAAACTGGATAGAACAATGGTTGATTGACAGAAGACAACGTGTAGTAGTTGATGGGGAGGCTTCAAACTGGAAATCAGTATTGAGTGGGGTACCACAGGGATCAGTATTAGGTCCTATATTATTCTTAATATATATCAACGATTTGGATGATGAAATAACAAACAAGGTGTTGAAATTTGCGGATGATACAAAGTGTTTAGAAGGATTAAAAGTGATGGAGATAGACAGCATTTACAAGATGATCTTGACAGGTTGATCAAATGGTCTGAAAAGTGGCAAATGCTGTTCAATTTTGGGAAATGTAAAAGCCTCCACACAGGACATGGGAACGAAGAAGTAGAATATACAATGGGGGGTACTGTACTAAGTACTACTGTAAAAGAAAAGGACTTAGGGTTAACCATTAGTGCTGATATGAAGGTTCCAGAGCAGTGCGGAATTGCAGCTTCAAAGGGAAATCAAATCCTTGGATTAATTAGGCGAAACATAACGTATAAGGAAAAAGAGCTAATAATACCGCTGTACAAAACAATAGTTAGGCCTCATTTAGAATATTGTATTCAAGCGTGGAGGCCATATCGCAGGAAGGACATAGATATGCTAGAAAGAGTGCAGAGGAGAGCAACTAAAATGATACCAAACTGAGGGATCTTAGTTACGAAATACGCCTAAAAAAATGCGGTTTAACAACACTAGAGACCAGGAGATTGAGAGGAGATCAGATAGAAGTGTTTAAAATATTGAATGGTTATAAAAATATTGATAGAAATAAAAAAAAATCAATTAAGAAAGATAGAAGGACTAGAGGACATGAACTTACATTGGCAAAGGAGCAGAGTAGATTGGATATAAGAAAGTTTTCATTTTCACAAAGGACTGTAAATGAATGGAACAGATTACCTGCTGATTGTGTGGGTGCTAGTAGCGTGAATATGTTTAAAAATAAAATCGACACATACCTCAGACGGGCGGGATACACATAGATAAAAGGGTCGGACTCTCGATAAGCCAAAGGGCTTCCTTGTCCACCTGCCACCTAGAGTTAATTCTCTGGGTGGCAATCTTGTTAAATCTTGTTAAATCTTGTGATAATGTAATGTATTTATTATATAAATATTTCCTTTTTATTCACATTCTTAATGTACAGTATTTATTTGTGATAATATAATGTACCAACCATATAGACATTGATGAGAGTGTCCCTGTTAGGTCGGAGGTCAATGTTCCTGTCGGTCAGCAGTGGAGGGCCGTCAGTGTGACCACTGCAAGCTGGGCTACTTCAACCTGCAAGCAGCCAACCCCATGGGTTGTGAGGCGTGCCACTGCGATACAGCCGGCACTGAAGGGGGCGCCACCAGCTGCCACGCAACACTCGGACAGTGCACGTGTAAGGCAAATGTCAGAAGTAAGTCACACATTCTAAACAAACTCAAAGTAGTAATAACAAAACAAACAGACTATGTGAATATTTGACAAATGTACGACAGTATTTGTTTAATCTGAATCATAACTATTCTGTGGTGAAGGATGTTTATTTTCCTATATGTGATGTCTGTTTCCTCTTTAGTGATGTTTATGTCCTCTTGAGTGATACTTGTTTTCTCTTGAGTGATGTATGTTTCTTCTTCAGTGATCTGATGTCTTTTTCCTATTGAGTGGTGTATTTTCCTCTTGCGTGATGTATGTTTGTAAACTCTTCTTTAGTGATGTTTCCTATTGTTGAGTGATGTATATTTCCTTTTAAGTGATGTATGTTTCCTTTTGAATTGAATTTATGATAGTTTCATTTTGTTTCATAGACCAACTATAACTACATTAGACCAGTTAGTCTGTGGTTCAACCTCAAATAAATTGCAGGAATAAGTTTGGCAGCATTTTTTATTGTTACTACATGCATAATTATATAATACAAAAGTCCACCAAAATCCACTTGGAGGAACATGGTAATTTTTCACATATTAATAAATGATTGAGAGTCTTACTGAAATGTAATGGATATGCTTAATTCAAGTGTATAACTTATTTTATTTTGGTTGAATATAGTATAGTTATGTATATTGACGGAAAGGTAACATCTTTATTTATGTAATGATACCATAATAAGTATAATTGCAAAGAAAGTTAATGTCAGAATTATATTCTAAACACAATTGCAAACTATCACAAATTATCAGGTTTTCTGCCATTATGTAGACAATTGTGTTGTAATCGACTGAATATTGACTATTATGTATAATCACCATAAATGATACTATTATTGCAATGCTATATGTGTGCAGAATCATGTTAATTAATAAATAATTGAGTGTACCAATTGTCATTTTCAATGTTTCTTTTGCACTGCATGTGTTAGTGTAAGATTGACGGGACACGTGTTTGAAGCTACCATAAACACGGGTGAGAATGCAGGTGAGAACGCAGGTGAGAACGCAGGTGAGAACGCAGGTGAGAACGCAGGTGAGAACACAGGTGAGAACACAGGTGAGAACACAGGTGAGAACACAGGTGAGAACACAGGTGAGAACACAGGTGAGAACACAGGTGAGAACGCAGGTGAGAACGTGAGAACCACAGAGATGTGGATAAGTAAATAATGAAACGAGACAAAAGTTACTTTGTCTGTGAACACGCTGCAGTTGTAACACAAGTGTTGCTTGTAATTGCAGGTCTACGATGCAATGAGTGTGAGTATACCTACTATAATCTTGACCGGTCAAACCCCGCTGGATGCACCTCGTGCAACTGTAACCCGTTTGGTGCGACTGACCAGTACTGTGACCCACGCAGTGGTCAGTGTGTCTGCAAGGCCCTGGTTCAGGGCCAGCAGTGTGGGGAGTGTGTGGACGGCTACTATGACTTCAACAATGGCTGCAAGGCGTGTGACTGTGACCAGGACGGAACAGTTGCAGGCACTGTATGTGACAAGGAATCTGGACAGTGCCTGTGCAAACAGCACGTCAATGGCACCAAGTGCAATGAGTGCAAAGAGGGCTATTACAACCTGGGTGGTGATGTTGATACTGGATGTGTTCCCTGTTTGTGCTACGTGCCGGGGTCAGCTGACTCTCCCCCACGCTGTCACATGACCACGGGTCAGTGCACGTGCAAGGCAAATGTTGAAAGTCGCACCTGCAACCAGTGCGTAGCTAACACGTTTAATCTGACGATGTCTAATAAGGATGGTTGTCAGTCATGTGGCTGTGATGTCACAGGCACCGTTAATGGTGACATAGGAGACCAGTCACAATTGTCATGTGACCAGAATACGGGACAGTGCGCCTGCTTGACCAATAGATATGGCCGCACTTGTGTCAACTGCAACAAAGGTGGGCTCTTCTCTTATACTTCAGTAGGAAATCTATGTTATTTAATACAATGGCTGCATACGAACTTTAGACAATATGGATATGAAATATAAATCACTTTGTGCAGTAAGTGTGTGAGTGGTGTGTGTGTGTGTGTGTGTGTGTGTGTGTGTGTGTGTGTGTGTGTGTGTGTGTGTGTATGAGTGAGTGGTGTGTGTGTGTGTGTGTGTGTGTGTGTGTGTGTGTGTGTGTGTGTGTGCACGTAATTGGTGTGTGTGAGTGGTATGTGTGTGTGTGTATGAGTGGTGTGTGTGTGCATAATTGGTGTGTGAATGGTGTGTGTGTGGTGTGTGTGTGGTGTGGTGCATGGGGCATGTGGCGTGTGTGTGTGACATATCGTTTATCATTGATTTTGTCCCCTTGGGGTGTGGGGTGTGTTGTGTGGGATGTGGTGTGTGGTGTGTGTGTGTGTGTGTGAGTGTGTGTGGTGTGTGTGTGAGTGTGTGTGTGTGTGTGGTGAGCGTGTGTGGTGTGTGTGGTGTGTGTGTGTGGGGGACATCTTGTTTATCATTGATTTTGTCCCCTTGGGGTGTGGGGTGTGTGTGGGGGGGCATCTTGTTTATCATTGATTTTGTCCCCTTGGGGTGTGGGGTGTGTGTGGGGGGGCATCTTGTTTATCAGTGATTTTGTCCCCTTGTAATGTGATGTAATGTGATTGCAGACACAAATTATACACAGTTGTCCATATACTAATACAAAGCAATTGATACAATTGGAATTAATTCATTTCATAACAAATTTGTTATCAGTTATTTTTCTGCATACTGCTTATGCTATGAAAGTGAATGTACGTGAAAGATGTCTCATTGTATTATGCCATTGTGTTGATCGAAGGCTACTATGTGAGCAAGGCCAATGGAGGAGGGTGTCTACCATGTGACTGCGACAAAGATGGAACAATAGTTAATACATTCTGTGACCCCCAGACAGGGATGTGTGTGTGTTTGGGAGGGTCATCCGGCATTGCTGGTAGACGCTGTCAGTCATGTGCAGAGAACTACTATGGCGCAGCTCCAAGGTAGGCACTCACACAGAGTACCATATGTAACTCTAAAGTAACCACTTGTATCCCTGTTGATTCACAGTGACACTTGTAACAGTTGTTATAATGCCATACAATTTAAACAAATTCGGTGATGCAAACCTAGAGTAATAGTCTCAGTTTGGCGACTGGGGAATTGGAAAGAGTAGGCATTGGTGATGTCATCAGTTTCCATCACAATGGTGCATAAATGATGTCTTCAACACGGTTATTGTAGTAAACTGTTGGCATCATATTCTTAATTATAGCTGCTAGTAGTTAGCTTCTATTAACTCTTTTACATGCATAAACCCAAAAATTGATGTTGCACTTCCTCATTTTGTAATATACTATTCTTAGTACTAGAATATGTAGATGGGATATTACCCATCAAGTATTGTTTAGAGCATTTAATAAGTCCAAAATAAAGTTTGCAATTTTAATTTTGCATTAACAAAAACATTCAAATTACAAAAACAAAACATACACATAGTAAATGGCCACTACTGTCACTTATTGTGGAGGCAGTGTCATCATGCCATGTCAGTTGTAGGTTGTAGTTGGTAGGTTTCCACACTATACCACCATAACTGGGATAAAGTACAGCTGCTGTAGTGAATTTTTTGTTCATGTTATTAGCACCCGTAAAAGTGTGAACAGGTTCCAAGCAACTTAATCACATTAATGTAATGATGACAGAATAAATGTTTTTAAATTGCATCACTGTTGGTTTCTTTGTTATATAGGCTAATATCGGTATCGTTTCAGAAGGAATTTAGGTGTTCGTTTTTATTGACCTTACAAAAATGTTTATTTAATTAACTGTGCTGTTAGGCAATGATCAGCTATCATGGCAACCAATCTTAGACCTGCTGACATGACATTCTGCCTTAGACTTGATGTTGTGACATGGTGCCTTAGACCTGCTGTCATGACACAGTGCCTTAGACCTGCTGTCATGACACAGTGCCTTAGACCTGCTGTCATGACACAGTGCCTTAGACCTGCTGTCATGACACAGTGCCTTAGACCTGCTGTCATGACACAGTGCCTTAGACCTGCTGTCATGACACAGTGCCTTAGACCTGCTGTCATGACACAGTGCCTTAGACCTGCTGTCATGACAGTGCCTTAGACCTGCTGTCATGACACAGTGCCTTAGACCTGCTGTCATGACACAGTGCCTTAGACCTGCTGTCATGACACAGTGCCTTAGACCTGCTGTCATGACACAGTGCCTTAGACCTGCTGTCATGACACAGTGCCTTAGACCTGCTGTCACGACACAATGCCTTAGACTGGCTGTCATGACAGTGCCTTTGACCTGCTGTCATGACACAGTGCCTTAGACCTGCTGTCATGACAGTGCCTTAGACCTGCTGTCATGACACAGTGCCTTAGACCTGCTGTCATGACAGTGCCTTAGACCTGCTGTCATGAGAGTGCCTTAGACCTGCTGTCATGACACAATGCCTTAGACTGGCTGTCATGACACAGTGCCTTAGACCTGCTGTCATGACAGTGCCTTAGACCTGCTGTCATGACAGTGCCTTAGACCTGCTGTCATGACACAATGCCTTAGACTGGCTGTCATGACACAGTGCCTTAGACCTGCTGTCATGACAGTGCCTTAGACCTGCTGTCATGACAGTGCCTTAGACCTGCTGTCACGACACAATGCCTTAGACTGGCTGTCATGACAGTGCCTTTGACCTGCTGTCATGACACAGTGCTTTAGACCTGCTGTCATGACAGTGCCTTAGACCTGCTGTCATGACACAGTGCTTTAAACCTGCTGTCATGACAGTGCCTTTGACCTGCTGTCATGACACAGTGCCTTAGACCTGCTGTCATGACAGTGCCTTAGACCTGCTGTCATGACACAGTGCTTTAAACCTGCTGTCATGATACGTTACCTTAGTAACTATGAGTGTTTGTTGCAGTTGCAAGCTCTGTAACTGTGACATGAGTGGCAGCTTGAACACGTCCTGTGATGTGACAACAGGCCAGTGTCACTGCAAGGCTCTCACCACTGGTCGCCAGTGCGGCGTCTGTCAGGAAGGCAGCAGTGACCTTCAAGCTTCCAACAAATTTGGCTGTAGCAAGAGTGAGTTAAAGTACACCAGCCAAATGCACACAATGTCTGCCCCGTTCTCTATCGCACAGTCCATCATCTAATTATATCATCTTAATTCACCCCACTAACTTATTATTAATATACATCACTGTTAGTAAGTTAATGATTATAACAGTGTTCAACAGATACATCCTTAATAACAAACAGTATCCATTGTTACCCTTTCAAAGAGCCTCTTGATGAATAAGTTTCCCCATAATAAGATGATAAATGTCCCCATACTTTGATATTGCATATACACATCTATTCACTGATACCTGTGTCCACTCAGACTATTCACTGTGTACCACCCATCCACCACCATCCACCACCATCCTGTGTCAGTTAATCCATGTCTAAGTAGTAATAATAAAAATGGAATGACATCTTTAGCACCAATATCCTTGGAAATAAATTCTTCTTCTGGATAATGTGGTAGCCCTGACTTCCAGGTAATGTCCCACAGGTAATTCAAACTCAGCGACACAACAAATCCAAAGGATTAAGTGTTTTCATTGTCATGTCCAGACCAAAAGTTATCAACAGATGGATAGAATTGCTACGAAGCTAAGGAGGATATGCAGTATTAAGAAGGGAGGTTTTTAGATGATGGCAAAATGAAACTATATATCTTACAGCATGCCTGTAACTACCCACACGTCCTAGGACAGTGTCCACACACTCCACATGCCCATAGAATTCATCACAGTCAGGATGCCAGTCAGCAGACAACTTCCTACACTCAGTCAAGTGCCACTCCAGTAACCTGCACAATCTAGCATAGATCTATATACTCATGCATGTACCACATACATAGATCTATATACCCATGCATGTACCACATACATAGATCTATATACCCATGCATGCACCACATACATAGATCTATATACCCATGCATGCACCACATACACAGATCTATATACCCATGCATGCACCACATACATAGATCTATATACCCATGCATGCACCACATACATAGATCTATATACCCATGCATGTACCACATACATAGATCTATATACCCATGCATGCACCACATACATAGATCTATATACCCATGCATGCACCACATACATAGATCTATATACCCATGCATGCACCACATACATAGATCTATATACCCATGCATGCACCACATACATAGATCTATATACCCATGCATGCACCACATACATAGATCTATATACCCATGCATGCACCACATACATAGATCTATATACCCATGCATGCACCACATACATAGATCTATATACCCATGCATACACCACATACACAGATCTATATACCCATGCATACACCACATACACAGATCTATATACCCATGCATGCACCACATACATAGATCTATATACCCATGCATGCACCACATACATAGATCTATATACCCATGCATGCACCACATACATAGATCTATATACCCATGCATGTACCACATACATAGATCTATATACCCATGCATGCACCACATACATAGATCTATATACCCATGCATGCACCACATACATAGATCTATATACCCATGCATACACCACATACACAGATCTATATACCCATGCATGCACCACATACATAGATCTATATACCATGCATGCACCACATACATACACATGCACACATGCATGCATGCACATTAGCATGTTACAAGAAGTATGTTGACAATGACTAGCAATGTGTGTGTTCTGTTGACAGTGCCATCACAACAACCCCCGCCAGAGTATGAGCCAATCAACTCAACAATCCTGCGTCTCTACTGGGGAGTACCTGACTATCCTAACGGGGTTATTAACCAGTATTATCTCTACCGGGATGGCAGGAAGATTGCAACAGTTGCTGCCAATGGTAAGTTATCACTGCATGGTCATTGGTTATGTTTCAGGAACGGAGCTCACTGAGTCATAATGACGTGCAGTGTCGTAATAACAGTTTCATTTGGATGAAATAAAAATATTAAATAATATTTTGTTTGACTGCACCAACTTTGCTGCATTCATTGCTTGGTGGATGTCAGATATGTCTGACACATATACCTTCTATGTATCTTAGACCTGCTGTCATAACATCCCATGTATCTTAGACCTGCTGTTATAACATCCCATGTATTTTAGACCTGCTGCCACAACATCCCATGTTTCTTAGACCTGCTGTCATAACATCCCATGTATCTTAGACCTGCTGTCATAACATCCCATGAATCTTAGACCAGCTGTCATAACATCCCATGTATCTTATACCTGCTGTCATAACATCCCATGCATCATAGACCAGCTGTTGTTCTGTTCTGTGACAGTCTCTGAGAAGTACTTACAGACATGAGCGTATAACAAAACACTTTTTTATGACCGACCGGCCATGCCCACTGCCCTGGTCGCCAGGTGGTAACATCACTGACAGACTACACCAATAGACAACTCATGACATCTCCCCCTATTAGAATTAAAAATGAACTTAACCTGTATGCAACATATGTATCATCAAGACACTATTCAAACAAACATGTGGCATCATAATAATTGGAGTAATTAATGATACAGTGTCATTCTTCTCTAACACAGCAGTGTCACACTTCATTAACACAAAACTGTCACTCATCTTTCAGCACAAGAATGTCACTCTCATTTAACACAAAAATGTCACTCTTCTTTAGCACCATGCTGTGGCAACAGTGTCACTCTTCATTACTCTTCAATAAGTTGCACAGGTCTAATTATAGAAGACCTATTTGATCGACGCAGCACTGGACTGGTGGACACTGGAGACTGGTCCAATGGTGCTTCCCCAATAGGACTCTCAGCCAGGCTCAAAGACACAACCGTCGGTTGAGTCTGAACTACCCTTGTCACAGGAACACTAGGCAGTGCTCTTGATTACTGCGGCACAACTCGCAAATGATGTCTATTTCGCCAGATTCGGTCTGGTCTGTGTATGACTGTGGCGTGTCGACTCCATCGGTTATGACACCTTTATTCATCCAACTCTTCTCAATGTCTGTCCTGACCCTTACTGTATCCCATGGGGACGTACCCCATGGTCTCGGTTATAGTTGCGCCGATATGACAGTTTAGAGTCAAAATCCTTCTGACTTACCAATTCTGGGTTGGGCCATCTTGGCCTGAGTGCAGATGGTAGGGTTTGCAGGGTCGTACGGATATGATGGCCTGTCACCAGTTGTGCGGGACTGCATCCTGTGGCGGCGATTACTGTGTCCCTGTAGACCATCAGGCCCAGCCAAGGATCATCCTGTTTGAGAATCCTTTTGGCCGTTTGCACAGCTCGCTCCATTTCTCCATTGGTGTTTGGCAGGTACAGGCTCGACGTCACATGTGTACACCCATACTGTTCTGCAAATGACTTAAACTCTGAAGACAAAAACTGGGGCACGTTATCAGACACCAGCTCAGTTGGGATGCCAAATCGGGCAAAGATGTCCTTCAACTTCGCAGTGCTCGATGCAGATGTCGTGTTACTGATGTGCAGTATCTCTATCCACCTAGCGTAATAGTATACTATTATCATGTAGTTGTTTCCTTGAGACAGAGGTCTACCATTATTCTCTGCCAAGGTCCTGTGGGTAGAGGGGTTGTCATCAGTGGCTCCATATGTAGACTCGGTTTGTGGACTTGGCAGTGGTTGCAGGCACCCACTATGTGCTTGATGTCGCGCGTTATCCCTGCGGACACCTTGGCTTCAGTCGGTATATGTCAGAAGACCATTGCTGACAGAAAGGAGACTTCAGATGTTGAAGAGCTCCCTCAAACTTTCTGGTACATACTTTTTATACTTTAGCCATCCAGTCAACGAGTGGATAATAGCTGACTGAAGAGTAGCATTGTCCCTCGTTTAGGATCCCAACTCGGCCATCTTTTGGGGTGACGTTGGTATGTTTGACTCCACAATATCCATGTGGAGTTTGACTTCTTCTGCGATTGATGATTATGGAGTGATCTTTATTGGGCTTCTCGACAGAACATCAGCAACTACAAGGTCCTTCCCTGGGGCATATCCGCTCTGGCCTTGTATCGCACCATCCGCATTAGTAGTCGCTGACATCTTAATGGTGTCCTGTCGAGGTCTTTGACGTTGATCAGCGGCACAAGTGGCTTGTGGTCTGTGAGCAGTGTAAATTCCTGTAGACCACAGATGAATCTGTCAAATTTCTTGCATGCGCACACACTCACTAAGCATTCTTTTTTATTTGTGCGTACCGCTGCTCGGCGGGGGTCAATATTCTCGAGCAAAACGCCACAGGCTTCATCCTCCCTCCACCGTGATCTTGCATGAGCACCCCTGCGATGCCATATGAACTGACATCAGCACTCACACAGGTTGACTTAGTTGTGTCACAGTACTTGGTGTCGATGACACCAGTGTCTTCATGTTGACAAATACTTCTTCATGAGCAGGTCCCTTTAACCAAACCATGTCGTCTTTCAGTAGGTCGTTCTGAGGACGGGTGATGCTGTGTAGGTCTGGTAGGTATGAACCTAGAAAATGGACCATTCCCATGACTTCTCGCAATAGTGGCACTGTTGTTGGTGCTGGCATATCCAGAATGGCAGCGACCTTTTATGGATCTGTGATGATTCCTTCAGCGGTGAATCTGTGACCCAGGAACTTGAGTTCAGATTGTGTGAACAGACACTTGTCTTTATTCAGTCTGAGACTGGACATCTCGACAATTTTTATGACAGTCTCTTGCTGACGGTTGTGCTCCTCCTGGTCTTTCCCAAAGATCAGGACATCATCCATATAACAGAACACACCTTCCAACCCTTCGAACAACTGAAACATCTTCCGCATGAAGATTTCTGGCACTGACGTGATACCAAATGGCAGCTGATGGATGGAGTAGCGGCCAAATGGTATGATGAATGTTGTCAGCTCTTGACTGTCTTCATGTAGTGGTATCAGATAGAAACCACAGATGGCGTCAATAGAGGTGAATACTGTCGCACCGGTCAGCTTTGAAGTGATATCATCTGTTGTCAGTGGGGTAAAGGTTACTCGCTTCACCTCTTGATTGAGCTTCTTTCAATCAATGCAGATTTCTTCATGATTGGGACCATCGGTGCACACCACGACGTTGGCTTTGTGAAAGGCACAATAACCCCTGCTGCTTGCAGATGGTCCACATCCTCCTTCACCTTCGGTTGGAGTGGTATTAGCACAGTGCATACGACTCAGCTCCATCCCGCAGCACGATTCTTACTGGTTCAGTCTTGAGACTCCCTATGTTGCCGAATGCCTCCTCAAACTCGTCCACTTTGAGAATGAGGCCCATGAGGTGGGCAACGCTACGACTCAGAAGGTTGTTTGCCTTTGCACTGACAATGACAATATGGAAGTGGAACGATTGTCCTTTAACTTCCGTTTGTGCTACAAATTGTCCCGTGCTCTCAAGAGGTCCGCCTACTCCAAGCAGTGTGGTCCTTTAACTTCCGTTTGTGCCACAAATTGTCCCTCGCTCTCAAGAGGTCCGCCTACTCCAAGCAGTGTTGTCCTTTAACTTCCGTTTGTGCTACAAATTGTCCCTTGCCCTCAAGAGATCCGCCTACTCCAGCAGTGTTGTCGTGATCGGTTTCGGCTTTGGTGTCGGCCTCATGGCATTGTAAGATTCTTCTGACATGATTGACATATCTGCGATTAGTTAATTTTGAAATCGATCTTCTTGCCCAAGATTGGAAGTGTCACCCTCCAGAGTCTTCACACTGTATAGACCCTAGGAAGAAGTGCTCAGAAGATGAGTCTCGTGCACATGGTGGGACTGCTTTGACTTCCTGGACATGTTTTATCCGACACATTGACGCAAAATGTCCCGTCTTTCCACATTTCCTGCATTCTGCTCCAATTGCAGGACACGCATCGTCTCTAGTCGATTTATGTTTGTATCCGCAATGTCTGCATTTGTTGTCGGAGTTGACTATTTGTTTTCTTTGGTTGTGGGGCGAAGGCAACTTGTCGTGACACTGGAGCTGTTTCTGTTTTCTATCCCATCCAGCTGCATCCACCCACCGCTGATGCATTTTGTGTTTTGACTAACTCCCAATGTCAGCTGCCTTCTCCAGCATCAAATCGTCTTGCTCTACCTGCAATTTCTGCGGTAGTTCTTTGTCTGACATCCCAGCAATAAGTCTGTCCCTTATGTTTTCACACTCGTTCTCGCCAAAATTGCAATCATCAGCAGCAATGTTATACAGAGTGCGTATATATAGCTTGATGGACTCTCCCAGCAACTGACTACGCTGGTTGAACTTTGTCCTCTCATGTATTACATTTTTCTTTGGTACAAAATAGCTGTCGAACTTTGCCATCACTGCATCATAGCCATTTCTGGGATTTACTCCGCCAACTTCTTGTCTGAATACAAATGATTTGTAAATGCTATGTGCTTCTCAGCCCATCGCCTATATTCCTTCCTCCTTGATGAGTTTTGTTGCAATTCGGTATCTAGATCAAATCTGTCTTTCCATTCCGGCCATTTTGTTGGGCTGGAAAAATCGAAATTTTTGGGTGGGCTGAATTTTGGCATATCTGTATAGGTGACAAGACAACGTGGTCAGGTGAATGATATTATGTGACGTTGACGTTTTTGGTGAATTTGAGTTTGATGTTTACACCACTAACAGCAGTCTCTGTTAACACGATGTTTGCGTATTGGACATTAAGATCCCACCGCTGTTACCATGTTCTGTTCTGTGACAATCTCTGATAAGTACTTACAGACATGAGCGTATAACAAAACACTTTATTATGACCGGCCAGGCCCACTGCCCTGGTCGCCAGGTGGTAGCACCACTCACAGACTACATCAATAGACAATTCATGACAACTGTCATAACATCTCATGTATCTTAGGCCTGCTGTCATAGCATCCCATGAATCTTAGACCAGCTGTCATAACATCCAGTGTACTTTGGACCTTGGTCTAGTGTAACTGATACATGTGTTAATGACTCATAATATATATAATATAAGAACAAGTGTAGTTAAGCACATTTTGCACTCTTTTATCTGTTTTCACCAAATGTTTCGTACAATGTTATAAGTGTGTGCAAATTTAGTAGAAGAAATGCAGTTTTGCTGTTAGAGATGTTTGGTGTAACAAGACTGTAGACTGTAGTCTGGTTGTGTTGTAATTCGGGAATACAATGATATGAGTCTGTAGTCTGGTTGTGTTGTAATGCGGGAGTTCAATGACATGAGTCTGTAGTTTGGTTGTGTTGTAGTGCGTGAGTTCAATGACATGAGTCTGTAGTCTGATTGTGTTGTAGTGCAGGAGTTCAATGACATGAGTCTGTAGTTTGGTTGTGTTGTAGTGCATGAGTTCAATGACATGAGTCTGTAGTCTGATTGTGTTGTAGTGCAGGAGTTCAATGACATGAGTCTGTAGTCTGGTTGTGTTGTAGTGTGGGAGTTCAATGACATGAGTCTGTAGTTTGGTTGTGTTGTAATGCGTGAGTTCAATGACATGAATCTGTAGTCTGATTGTGTTGTAGTGCAGGAGTTCAGTGACATGAGTCTGTAGTCTGGTTGTGTTGTAATGCGGGAGTTCAATGACATGAGTCTACTCTGGTTGTGTTGTACTGTGGGAGTTCAATGACATGAGTCTGTAGTCTGGTTGTGTTGTAATGTGGGAGTTCAGTGATATGAGTCTGTAGTTTGGTTGTGTTGTAGTGCGTGAGTTCAATTACATGAGTCTGTAGCCTGATTGTATTGTAGTGCAGGAGTTCAAAGACATGAGTCTGTAGTCTGGTTGTGGTGTAGTGTGGGAGTTCAATGACATGAGTCTGTAGTTTGGTTGTGTTGTAGTGTGTGTGTTCAATTACATGAGTCTGTAGTCTGATTGTATTGTAGTGCAGGAGTTCAATGACATGAGTCTGTAGTCTGGTTGTGTTGTAATGCGGGAGTTCAATGACATGAGTCTAGTCTGGTTGTGTTGTACTGTGGGAGTTCAATGACACGAGTCTGTAGTCTGGTTGTGTTGTAATGTGGGAGTTCAGAGAAATGAGTCTGTAGTCTGAATGTTTTGTAATGTGGGAGTTCAATGACATGAGTCTGTAGTCTGGTTGTGTTGTAATGTGGGAGTTCAACGATATTAGTCTGTAGTCTGATTGTGTTGTAATGTGGGAGTTCAATGACACGAGTCTGTAGTCTGGTTGTGTTGTAGTGTGGGAGTTCAATGACATGAGTCTGTAGTCTGATTGTGTTGTAATGTGGGAGTTCAATGACACGAGTCTGTAGTCTGGTTGTGTTGTAGTGCGTGAGTTCAGTGACATGAGTCTGTAGTTTGGTTGTGTTGTAGTGCGTGAGTTCAATGACATGAGTCTGTAGTCTGATTATGTTGTAGTGCATGAGTTCAATGACATGAGTCTGTAGTCTGATTGTGTTGTAGTGCAGGAGTTCAATGACATGAGTCTGTAGTCTGAGTGTGTTGTAGTGCATGAGTTCAATGACATGAGTCTGTAGTTTGGTTGTGTTGTAGTGCATGAGTTCAGTGACATGAGTCTGTAGTTTGGTTGTGTTGTAGTGCGTGAGTTCAACGACATGAGTCTGTAGTCTGATTGTGTTGTAGTGCAGGAGTTCAATGACATGAGTCTGTAGTCTGGTTGTGTTGTAGTGTGGGAGTTCAATGACATGAGTCTGTAGTCTAATTTTTTTGTAGTGCAGGAGTTCAATGACATGAGTCTGTAGTTTGGTTGTGTTGTAGTGCGTGAGTTCAATGACATGAGTCTGTAGTCTGATTGTGTTGTAGTGCAGGAGTTCAATGACATGAGTCTGTAGTTTGGTTGTGTTGTAGTGCGTGAGTTCAATTACATGAGTCTGTAGTCTGATTGTATTGTAGTATAGGAGTTCAAAGACATGAGTCTGTAGTCTGGTTGTGGTGTAGTGGGAGTTCAATTACATGAGTCTGTAGTATGATTGTATTGTAGTGCAGGAGTTCAATGACATGAGTCTGTAGTCTGGTTGTGTTGTAATGCGGGAGTTCAATGACATGAGTCTAGTCTGGTTGTGTTGTACTGTGGGAGTTCAATGACATGAGTCTGTAGTCTGGTTGTGTTGTAATGTGGGAGTTCAATGACATGAGTCTGTAGTCTGATTGTGTTGTAATGTGGGAGTTCAATGACATGAGTCTGTAGTCTGGTTGTGGTGTAATGTGGGAGTTCAACGACATGAGTCTGTAGTCTGATTGTGTTGTAATGTGGGAGTTCAATGACATGAGTCTGTAGTCTGATTGTGTTGTAATGTGGGAGTTCAATGATATGAGTCTGTAGTCTGGTTGTGTTGTAGTGCAGGAGTTCAATGACATGAGTCTGTAGTCTGGTTGTGTTGTAGGTCAACGACATGAGTCTGCAGATTGTAGTCTGATTGTGTTGTAGTGCGGGAGTTCAATGACATGAGACTGTAGTCTGGTTGTGTTGTAATTCAACGACATGAGTCTGTAGACTGTAGTCTGATGGTGTTGTAGTGTGGGAGTTCAATGACATGAGTCTGTAGTTTGGTTGTATTGTAGTGCGTGAGTTCAATGACATGAGTCTGTAGTCTGATTGTGTTGTAGTGCAGGAGTTCAATGACATGATTCTGTAGTTTGGTTGTGTTGTAGTGCGTGAGTTCAATGACATGAGTCTGTAGTCTGATTGTGTTGTAGTGCAGGAGTTCAATGACATGAGTCTGTAGTCTGGTTGTGTTGTAGTGTGGGAGTTCAATGACATGAGTCTGTAGTTTGGTTGTGTTGTAGTGCGTGGGTTCAATGACATGAGTCTGTAGTTTGGTTGTGTTGTAGTGCGTGAGTTCAATGACATGAGTCTGTAGTCTGATTGTGTTGTAGTGCAGGAGTTCAATGACATGAGTCTGTAGTTTGGTTGTGTTGTAGTGCATGAGTTCAATGACATGAGTCTGTAGTCTGATTGTGTTGTAGTGCAGGAGTTCAATGACATGAGTCTGTAGTCTGGTTGTGTTGTAGTGTGGGAGTTCAATGACATGAGTCTGTAGTTTGGTTGTGTTGTAATGCGTGAGTTCAATGACATGAATCTGTAGTCTGATTGTGTTGTAGTGCAGGAGTTCAGTGACATGAGTCTGTAGTCTGGTTGTGTTGTAATGCGGGAGTTCAATGACATGAGTCTACTCTGGTTGTGTTGTACTGTGGGAGTTCAATGACATGAGTCTGTAGTCTGGTTGTGTTGTAATGTGGGAGTTCAGTGATATGAGTCTGTAGTTTGGTTGTGTTGTAGTGCGTGAGTTCAATTACATGAGTCTGTAGCCTGATTGTATTGTAGTGCAGGAGTTCAAAGACATGAGTCTGTAGTCTGGTTGTGGTGTAGTGTGGGAGTTCAATGACATGAGTCTGTAGTTTGGTTGTGTTGTAGTGTGTGTGTTCAATTACATGAGTCTGTAGTCTGATTGTATTGTAGTGCAGGAGTTCAATGACATGAGTCTGTAGTCTGGTTGTGTTGTAATGCGGGAGTTCAATGACATCAGTCTAGTCTGGTTGTGTTGTACTGTGGGAGTTCAATGACATGAGTCTGTAGTCTGGTTGTGTTGTAATGTGGGAGTTCAGAGAAATGAGTCTGTAGTCTGAATGTTTTGTAATGTGGGAGTTCAATGACATGAGTCTGTAGTCTGGTTGTGTTGTAATGTGGGAGTTCAACGACATTAGTCTGTAGTCTGATTGTGTTGTAATGTGGGAGTTCAATGACACGAGTCTGTAGTCTGGTTGTGTTGTAGTGTGGGAGTTCAATGACATGAGTCTGTAGTCTGATTGTGTTGTAATGTGGGAGTTCAATGACACGAGTCTGTAGTCTGGTTGTGTTGTAGTGCGTGAGTTCAGTGACATGAGTCTGTAGTTTGGTTGTGTTGTAGTGCGTGAGTTCAATGACATGAGTCTGTAGTCTGATTATGTTGTAGTGCATGAGTTCAATGACATGAGTCTGTAGTCTGATTGTGTTGTAGTGCAGGAGTTCAATGACATGAGTCTGTAGTCTGAGTGTGTTGTAGTGCATGAGTTCAATGACATGAGTCTGTAGTTTGGTTGTGTTGTAGTGCATGAGTTCAGTGACATGAGTCTGTAGTTTGGTTGTGTTGTAGTGCGTGAGTTCAACGACATGAGTCTGTAGTCTGATTGTGTTGTAGTGCAGGAGTTCAATGACATGAGTCTGTAGTCTGGTTGTGTTGTAGTGTGGGAGTTCAATGACATGAGTCTGTAGTCTAATTTTTTTGTAGTGCAGGAGTTCAATGACATGAGTCTGTAGTTTGGTTGTGTTGTAGTGCGTGAGTTCAATGACATGAGTCTGTAGTCTGATTGTGTTGTAGTGCAGGAGTTCAATGACATGAGTCTGTAGTTTGGTTGTGTTGTAGTGCGTGAGTTCAATTACATGAGTCTGTAGTCTGATTGTATTGTAGTATAGGAGTTCAAAGACATGAGTCTGTAGTCTGGTTGTGGTGTAGTGGGAGTTCAATTACATGAGTCTGTAGTATGATTGTATTGTAGTGCAGGAGTTCAATGACATGAGTCTGTAGTCTGGTTGTGTTGTAATGCGGGAGTTCAATGACATGAGTCTAGTCTGGTTGTGTTGTACTGTGGGAGTTCAATGACATGAGTCTGTAGTCTGGTTGTGTTGTAATGTGGGAGTTCAATGACATGAGTCTGTAGTCTGATTGTGTTGTAATGTGGGAGTTCAATGACATGAGTCTGTAGTCTGGTTGTGGTGTAATGTGGGAGTTCAACGACATGAGTCTGTAGTCTGATTGTGTTGTAATGTGGGAGTTCAATGACATGAGTCTGTAGTCTGATTGTGTTGTAATGTGGGAGTTCAATGATATGAGTCTGTAGTCTGGTTGTGTTGTAGTGCAGGAGTTCAATGACATGAGTCTGTAGTCTGGTTGTGTTGTAGGTCAACGACATGAGTCTGCAGATTGTAGTCTGATTGTGTTGTAGTGCGGGAGTTCAATGACATGAGACTGTAGTCTGGTTGTGTTGTAATTCAACGACATGAGTCTGTAGACTGTAGTCTGATGGTGTTGTAGTGTGGGAGTTCAATGACATGAGTCTGTAGTTTGGTTGTATTGTAGTGCGTGAGTTCAATGACATGAGTCTGTAGTCTGATTGTGTTGTAGTGCAGGAGTTCAATGACATGATTCTGTAGTTTGGTTGTGTTGTAGTGCGTGAGTTCAATGACATGAGTCTGTAGTCTGATTGTGTTGTAGTGCAGGAGTTCAATGACATGAGTCTGTAGTCTGGTTGTGTTGTAGTGTGGGAGTTCAATGACATGAGTCTGTAGTTTGGTTGTGTTGTAGTGCGTGGGTTCAATGACATGAGTCTGTAGTCTGATTGTGTTGTAGTGCAGGAGTTCAATGACATGAGTCTGTAGTTTGGTTGTGTTGTAGTGCGTGAGTTCAGTGACATGAGTCTGTAGTCTGATTGTGTTGTAGTGCAGGAGTTCAATGACATGAGTCTGTAGTTTGGTTGTGTTGTAGTGCGTGAGTTCAATGACATGAGTCTGTAGTCTGATTGTGTTGTAGTGCAGGAGTTCAATGACATGAGTCTGTAGTCTGGTTGTGTTGTAATGCGGGAGTTCAATGACATGAGTCTAGTCTGGTTGTGTTGTACTGTGGGAGTTCAATGACATGAGTCTGTAGTCTGGTTGTGGTGTAATGTGGGAGTTGAATGACATGAGTCTGTAGTTTGGTTGTGTTGTAGTGCGTGAGTTCAATTACATGAGTCTGTAGTCTGATTGTATTGTAGTGCAGGAGTTCAATGACATGAGTCTGTAGTCTGGTTGTGTTGTAATGCGGGAGTTCAATGACATGAATCTAATCTGGTTGTGTTGTACTGTGGGAGTTCAATGACATGAGTCTGTAGTCTGGTTGTGTTGTAATGTGGGAGTTTAGTGAAATGAGTCTGTAGTCTGATTGTGTTGTAATGTGGGAGTTCAATGACATGAGTCTGTAGTCTGATTGTGTTGTAATGTGGGAGTTCAATGACATGAGTCTGTAGTCTGATTGTGTTGTAATGTGGGAGTTCAATGACATGAGTCTGTAGTCTGATTGTGTTGTAATGTGGGAGTTCAATGATATGAGTCTGTAGTCTGGTTGTGTTGTAGTGCAGGAGTTCAATGACATGAGTCTGTAGTCTGGTTGTGTTGTAGTTCAACGAGATGGGTCTGTAGACTGTAGTCTGATTGTGTTGTAGTGCTGGAGTTCAATGACATGAGTCTGTAGTTCTCATTTTCACAAAGGACTGTAAATGAATGGAACAGATTATCTGATGATTGTGTGGGTGCTAGTAGTGTGAATATGTTTAAAAATAAAATCGACACATACCTCAGAAGGGCTGGATATATGTAGATAAAAGGGTTGGACTCTCGATAAGCCAAAGGGCTTCCTTGTCCACCTGCCATCTAGAGTTAATTCTCTGGATGGCAATCTTGTTAAATCTTGTTAAATCTTGTTAAATCTGGTTGTGTTGTAATTCAACGACATGAGTCTGTAGACTGTAGTCTGATTGTGTTGTAGTGCGGGAGTTCAATGACATGAGTCTGTTGTCTGGTTGTGTTGTAGTTCAACGACATGAGTCTGTAGATTGTAGTCTGATTGTGTTGTGGTGCGGGAGTTCAATGGCATGAGTCTGTAGTCTGATTGTGTTATAGTGGGGGAGTTCAATGACATGAGTCTGTAGTCTGGTTGTGTTGTAGTTCAACGACATGAGTCTGTAGATTGTAGTCTGATTGTGTTGTAGTGCGGGAGTTGAATGACATGAGTCTGTAGTCTGATTGTGTTGTAGTATTGGAGTTCAATGACATGAGTCTGTAGTCTGGTTGTGTTGTAGTGTGGGAGTTTAATGACATGAGTCTGTAGTCTGGTTGTGTTGTTGTTCAACGACATGAGTCTGTAGACTGTAGTCTGATTGTGTTCTAGTGCGGGAGTTCAACGACACGGGTCTGCAACCATTTACTGACTACAAGTACCAGGTGGAGGCCGTGAACTCCGTGGGCTCGGTGCTCAGTCCAGCCGTCACCCTGCGTACTCCCGCTGGCTCTCCCTCTGGCGACCTCCAGCTCTATGTGACGGGCATCACTGCGACATCAGCCTCATTCTCGTGGAATCAACCTCTCGAGGCAAACGGTGTCATCCAGAAGTACACTTTGGCATCGAGAACACTGGAGCCAAACAAACCACAGGAGACACACTATGAAGGGCTCAATCGAGGCGTCGTTCTCACCCACCTGAGGCCGTTTGAATACTACATATTCACCCTGACTGCATGCACTCATGGAGGGTGTTTGTCGAGCAACGATGTCGCAACAGAGATGCGCTCGGCCCCACCTCAAGGTCAAGGACCTGTCATCATTGTTCCCTTCAATGACACTGTTCTCCGAGTCATATGGGACCCTCCATCTCAAGCAAACGGTTTGTATTATCACAAACATTTGTTCACATACCTAAATGATAAAACAATATTAATATGTGCATAACTTAATGGAAAGTTGTATGTTGTTCTTATCCTGTCAGCATCACAGGGCACAAGCTCCAGATGACACATCATAAAATTGTGTAACACACGCTCTCACAACTTCCCATTTCAGCTTTTAAAAAATGCTTCTGTCCATCATGACTCCCTCTCTACCTTTCTCCAAGAATTTGGTGCCACTAGTATTTGACATGGCACCTTTCCTTTGAATGCACATCCTTAGTAACAATTTTGCCAAGGTAAACAAGCCATCCATTCATATGTATTTGCTGAGCTTGGTACAATTGATCACATAATACAACATTTAAGTATCATCTACAAAAAATTAGATTTGGAAATGTCTTCAACCAGGTATGCTGGAAGTTCTACCTATGCTATGTCCTGTGTCAGCAAACATAACTCTCACCAGTAAAAGCAGATATATGTATATATATATATATAATTATACATATATATATATGTATATATATATATATATATATGTATATATATATATGGATATGTATATATGAATGAATGCTGTCTAGAACATGTATATATGTATATACATTTGTATAGGACCCAGTAGATCCAATGCAGTGAGATTAGAGTGTGGTACCACAGATTGGTTCCCAGTCGGCAAGGGAATGAGACAGGGGTGTATTTTGTCCCCCCACCTATTCAGTCTATACACAGAGAATATCATGAGAGAGGTCGAGACTGACTCGAGAAACAAGTTGTTTAATGGACTGAAAGTGAATGGACAGGAGATATATGAATTGAGATATGCCGATGACATAGCGTTAATATCCGATACAAAAAAGGAGTGAATAAACAGATAACTACTTAAAGAGCACAATGAGATGAAAGGATTGAAATTAAATATAAAGAAGACCAAGATTATGGATGTGAAGGGATGTCGAGAACCATCAGAAGTCACAGTAGATGGCGAGGAAATAGAACAAGTGGAAAGTTTTGAATATCTGGGGTCACTGATAGAAGCGGATGGAGATGGGATGAAAGAGATCAAGCAGAGGTTGGCAATGGCGAGTAAAAAGTTGACAGAGATGAAGAAGCTATGGAAAGCAATGAACAAAGATATGAAACTATGAATTATCCAAGTCTGCATATTTCCAATGGCTACGTATAGGATGCGAAACCTGGACTCTTAATAAGAACAGTACTAAACATATAAATGCATTTGAAAACAAGTGTTATAGAAAGATATTACGAGTTTCGTGGACTGAACGTAGAACTAACGAATCCATCGCAGATGAGCTTGGTGTTATACCCGGGACTTTATTGAACTTTGTAAAGAAACAGAAACTAAGTTATTTCAGCCATGTGAAACAACATAAATCTCTGGAGAGACTAATAATGGAAGGAAAAGTAGAAGGCAGCAGAAGCAGAGGAAGACCTAAGAGACAATGGGAGAAGGACGTAGAGGAATGGATGGGAGCAGACGTCTGGTGAGTGGGGAGACTGGCAAATGAAAGAGCTGTCTATAGACAATCCATCAACGCTGCAACGTCCGGAAATGGATAAGCAAACCCAACCAAGATCCAATGATACATTGTATATACTGTAAACACTGCCTGCTTGGTGTCTCTCACACACCTGATCAGGAAGAACTCTGGTCGCTGAAAGCAAGATCCACCACATATAGTTATTTAAAGCTCTGCGCGGGGCGGGTTTTGGCCCGCAGCCCGCGGAATGGATTTTTGCATTTGTTGCGGTGCGGGTTAAGTTTCAATTTGTGCAGGGGCAGAGCGGGCTGTCGGCCAGGTCACTGTGGGGTGGGCGGTCTGCGGGCTAGTCATGTAGAAACATGTGGGCTACTGCCGGCTGACTTTTGTAACTCATTTTGCTCATCAACAGCAGCCTTAAGTGAACGATATAGTTAAAAACAATCAAATAGCCATATTTTGTATAATGCAGCATGTTAATATTGTAAACAACAATGGTTAATAAAGATAATATATTTTAAATGATTCCATGTCATCTGTTGTGGGCTGCGGGGCGGGTGCGGGCTGACTTTTCACTAATTACTGTGGGGTGGATTTCGGGCCAAGTTATTGTGGGGTGAGGCAGGCCAGGAGGTGGCAAAATATGCAGGGCGGGGTGGGCTGCCGGCTGAGTTGTAATATGCGGGGCGAGCTGCGGGTCAAATGACATAGTTGCTTGACGGGTGCGGGCTCAGATTTCCAGCCCGGGCACGGCTTTAAATTAGATACTAGATAGAGTCCACATACACCTGTTTCAGTGTTGACAGCAGTTGTTTTTCATATGTTACATTCTGTATAATTTCCAGGCATCATTATATATTACGAGCTGTGGATGAGAGCAACAGACGACGATGTCAAACCAGAAGCAATGAGGATCTATCACCCTTCAGGACAATATTTCCCGCGCCCTACTGTCACACCGCAGGAGAGAACTAATTTGCCACCTAGCACTAGACTGATTGTGGCTAATCTGCAGCCATACACGGAATATGAGTTCCAAGTTCTGAGCGAGAATGCACTAGGCAAGGCTGCAAGTGAATGGGCCCGTGGACGCACCCTTGAAGCAGGTAACTAGATAACATGTATTTTCTGTTTCATCAGTTTTAGTTCTGTATCAATAAAGTATCAGATTAAGCATACATAAATAAGAATAATCAGCCTGTAAATGCATTTTTTTACTCCGAGAATGCTTTATCTGTGTGTAGCCTGTACATCTAGAATGTTCCATACTTTGTATAAGTAACACATTGGAGTTGCGCTATAACATAAGCTAGACATATGAAATGAAACAGTCACTCATTAATGTAATTAATCATGGAACCACACTGACACTGACATGCATCTGACATGCGTCTGACATGCATCTGACATGCTAGCGAAAACTCTCTTCCAGTGCCTCTCTATATGCCGACACCAGCAGTATTGACCATCTCTCATTCGCAACTCAATATCACGTGGGCTGAACCAGATATTAAAGACAGCCGTGGAAAGATCCTCACCTACAAAGTATATGTTTACAAGGAGATGGATCTGCAGATCAACCCTAATGCACCACCTAACAAGTGGCAGGTAATTAGTACTTAACATATTTATTTCCCAACACATTTAAATACAGTATAATGTTCTTTTCTTGTATTAGATGGTGTCCAATTGCTATACGTTTAATCTGTAGTTCTAGATAGGAATGTCTTTATGCAGTAAGAACAAGTAATACTGTTTTTACACTTTTTATGTAAATTATACAATTATTAGATACCAGCAAAAATATCTATCCTTTGGATAACATTAGATCTTATGGAAGAGTTTGTCTGTGTTTTTTGTTAAACCACTTTTTCATATCATGTGTGTACAGTGACATTGGAAGCACCAGTATACTGGTCTAGATATTAGTTACATCTATGAATTTTGCTGCATGCAAAAGTAACTTTAACATCTTGCATGTCTTATTTTTGCTATGTACATGATATGAATGAATGAATGAATGAATTTATTTGGCATAAATACTACAAAGAACAAGGTGCATGTGGTAACAATGAATGCCAGGACACCAGTAATAACTAAACTAGTTGAAGCAACTGGATGCCCTAAATACTACATAATAATAATCTACCTGTAGTTAAACATGAAATACATCATAAATTTAAAAGAAAAATAAATAAAAAATAAAAAACAATTAATTGATGTGAATATATATAGTACATATCAACACAATGAAATATTGCACTACTATGTATGAATAATACATTTCAATAGAGTTTTAGATTGAGAAATTTAATTAAGACAATACATTAAGAAATGACATAGATGCCATTCCTCAAACAGGAATAGCAGTTTCTTATTAGGCACACCTCGGAATATGAACTTACAATAGTTTTTTCAGGTTTGCCTTCTATTTAATGATAGGTTAAGTACATTTGAGACATGCAACGTTATAGTATGCAGTTTGTAACACAATCCCTGTTTTTTATTTCTGTTCATATCTCACTTAAATGAATGTTATTGTTTTGCCTGGTAACATGATTGTGAATTTCATTATTTCTTATGATAGATGTGAAAAGAAACTTAGGGCATTGTTTTTTTATTATTTTGTCATACAGTTGAGCACCTTGAATTATAAATAGGTCTTCTAACTTAAGTATTCTGTACATTTTGAAGATGGGATCTGTATGTGAATGAATTTATGTGGGACCCGTCTTATTCCATAGCGCCATAATTTGTCAAGCAGAATGTTGTGATCTAAAGTGTCAAAAGCTTTGCTTAGATCTATGAATACAGCAAGTGCATTATGTTTGTTGTTCAACACATTAACTATGCTTTCGATTAATTCCAGATTGGCATGTTCAGTTGAACACTGTTTGCGAAACCCATATTGGGATGCAAATAGAATGTTATACTTATCAAGAAAGCTGTACAGTCTGTTATAGATCAGTCTTTCAAAAACTTTGGAGAAAGCTGGTAGAAGTGAGATGGGCCTGTAGTTTGTAAACAAACTGGCATCACCAGATTTGTAAAGAGGTATCACTTTGGCCATTTTTAGGTTTTTGGGGAATATACCAGATCGTATCATAGAATTGAAAAGTTCACTCATGGGCAAGACAATACTTTCCATAGTAATTTTCATCAGTTGTGTAGAAATATTATCAAACCCAGTACTTGATTTTGATTTCATACTTTGAATGATATTGATTGTCTCTGCACAAGTGGTTTCTTCCATGACAAAACTATTTGGCAACTGATTCGGCATGTCATCTGTATAGCTATTTGTAGAGCGTATTTTATTTGCTAACGTGGGGCCAATATGTGAAAAGTGGTTGTTAAATCCATTCACTATATTTATTGGGTCATTGCTCATTTGTTTGTCGATTTGGAATGATGAGGGTAAGTTTTGTTTAGTCTGGACATGCAGTAAGTTTTTAATATTTGTCCCAGTTTTTCTGATGTCATTTTTAGATTCTATAAATTATTATGATTAGTTATTAATATTGTGATTTTGCATTACGTATTACCCTGTTCAATACATTTCTGTACTGTTTGTATTGCTGGTCAATATTATGAAAATCTGGGATCATATCAATACCATTGTATGATATCTTGAAGCTTAGCCATTATTTCCATAACACTGCATTAATAAATTATTATGAAAGCTGCCTATAAATGTTTGCCATAATTAATAGAGACTTAACAACTGGTCTCTACAATGTATCAGGTTGTCATCACCAAGATGAGCAGCAAGACAAGTCATCTGGTGTCTGACTTGAAGCCATTCACAAACTATACCTTCAAGGTAGAGAGCTGCAACTCAGTTGGTTGTGTGAACAGTAGCGAGGCCAGCAGCGTCACAGGACACGCAGGTAATGTCTGACACAGCATCACTAGGTCTTTTCATGACACGCAGGTAATATCTAACATGGCATTACTAAGTCCTTTCATGACATGCAGGTGATGTCTGTCACAGCATGACACGCAGGTAATGTCTGACACAGCATCACTAGGTCTTTCATGACACGCAGGTAATATCTAACATGGCATTACTAAGTCCTTTCATGACATGCAGGTGATGTCTGACACAGCATCACTAGGTCCTTTCATGACACGCAGGTAATGTCTGACACAGCATCACTAGGTCCTTTCATGACACACAGGTAATATCTGACACAGCATCACTAGATCCTTTCATGACACGCAGGTAATATCTAACATGGCATTACTAGGTCCTTTCATGACACGCACGTAATATCTGACACAGCATCACTAGGTCCTTTCATGACACGCAGGTAATATCTGACACAGCATCACTAGGTCCTTTCATGACACGCAGGTAATATCTGACACAGCATCACTAGGTCCTTTCATGACACACAGGTAATGTCTGACATGGGGAGGGGGGAGAGAAGGGAGCGGGAAAGAGCAGAAGAGAGCAGGAGACAGGGAAGGAGAAGGGGAGGGGGAGAGAGGAAGAAGGAGAGACAGGGAAAGAGAGGGAGGAGGGAGAGGGAGGCAGAGGGAGGGATAGGTGGAGGGAGAGGGGAGGGGGAAGAGAGAGAGAGAGTCAGGGAAAGAGAGAGAGAGGGAGAGAGTGAGAAAGACAGACAGTGTTCATATGTGCATGCATGCATGCATGCATGTGGGTGTGTCACACACACACAAGAATTGTGTTGTTGTGAAGTATTGGTGAGGTGCTTGTGAAGTGCTGGTAAAGTGCTGGTGAAGTGTTGGTGAAATGTTGGTGAAGTGCTGGTGATGAAGTGTTTGGTGAAGTGCTGGTGAAGTGCTGGTGAAGTGCTGGTGAAGTGCTTGTGAAGTGCTTGTGAAGAGATGTTACTCTAAAGAGTCTGTATCCTGCTTTAGCTCCATCTGGTGTGTGAACTGTGTTGTTGTGAAGTTTTGGTGAAGTGCTTGTGAAGTGCTGGTGAAGTGCTGGTGAAGTGTTGGTAAAGTGTTGGTGAAGTGCTGGTGAAGTGCTGGTGAAGTGCTGGTGAAGTGCTGTTGAAGTGCTGGTAAAGTGCTGGTTAAGTGTTGGTGAAGTGCTGGTGAAGTATTGGTGAAGTACTGGTGAAGTGCTGGTGAAGTGCTGGTGAAGTGTGGTAAAGTGCTGGTGAAGTGTTGGTGAAATGCTGGTGAAGTATTGGTGAAGTACTGGTGAAGTGCTGGTGAAGTATTGATGAAGTGCTGGTGAAATGCTGGTGGAGTGTTGGTGAAGTGCTGTTGAAGTGCTGGTGAAGTGCTTGTGATGAAATGCTGGTGAAGTGCTTGTGATGAAATGCTGGTGAAGAGCTGTTACTCTAGAGGTTCTGTCTACTGCTTTAGCTCCATCTGGTCTTGCAACTCCAAAAGCAACCGGCTTCAATGCATCTACAATGTACGTTTCATGGCTGCCACCAACTAAGCCAAATGCACCAGAACTTGACTATTCCCTCACCCGCATGGAGGTGGCTTTGGCGTACCCTCCACCAAAGACAACGAGAGGAACACTGTTTCCCGGCTCAGGGTACTACAAGTTCCCCCCAGAGACTATACCCCAGGGAGTTGCCTTCTCAGGTAATGTACAGGCAGAATATGTGGTCGGATTCAGATTAGAGGTTGCCATGTTGGAACCAGCACTGAAGAATGAAATATGATAGATTTGTTTATCTATCTCTCTGTTTTTCTTTCAAAGCAGTACCAATTAAACGAGATATAAGTGATACAGTAGAGGGAAACTAATCACACGTGGCTATAAATCCTCATTATTGTAGTTGTGGTATTCAAAATGCACACCATGTATGTGTATATGGACAAACCTTTTTTGGCCAATTTGAAAAATCGTACTGAAAAAAGTATGTTGTTAAAATTAAATTTTCTTGTCTTCAGATAGCTAACATAATGTAGTAGTAGGCCTACATACAATATTGTGAACACCACTTCAACCATTTTTGTGTGGCATGCACTGCAAAATCAGATTTGTTTGAACACTTTTTGAGATGTTATTTATGTCCCCCGCCAGATGTTGTAAGACATTTCACTGCTTTGTTACGAAAATGCATAGAATGAAAGTTTCAAATGATACCTTCCAATACTACTACCTTTGGAAAAAACAATACAAATGAATATGGTTATATGTGCTTTCATGACAAATACTCAATTTCAAATCTTGCCTGGTGTATGAAACACAAAAAAGAGGTTCTAATAACATGAGTAATAGCTAAAATCAGTGGTGTAAGATGTCAAAAATTAAGATGGATATGTCTTTTTTGGGATACTCCTCACGAAAATGTCCCTGTGGCGCATACTGACATTGATAGTTTCCAGTACACAATATCACTATAAAGGAGCAAAATTGATCTTAAAGAGCTTAATCAGGATGATGAGTGAAACAGTACACAGGTCTCTTTCATGGCATGCTGCTTTTATTTTGTTTTTGTTTCTAAAACGAAGCAATCATGTTGTAGGCTTTGATCTGTGGTTCAAAACACGTCAGCGCAATGGCCTGCTCATTTTTGCTGCATCAGAAGGCGGACAGGAAGAATTTATTGAACTGCATCTACGGAATGGAAGACCATGGTTGCTGTTTGACCCCCAGGGTAAGAATGCCTTTGTCTTGACATATTGTTTCACCCCACGGGGCACATTGCTTGACCCTCCACAGTAATGTTGGCTTGTTTCATGTTAAGGTTACTTTTTGTCTAACCACAGGGTAAGGATACCCTTTATCTGACCACAGAGTAAGGATACCCTTTGCCTGACTTCAGAGTAAGAATACCCTTTGTCTGACTCTAGAGTAAGGGTACCCTTTGTCTGACCACAGAGTAAGTATCAATCAATCAATTAATCACAATCACAATACTTTATTGTCCTTTGGGAGGAGATTCATTTGGAGTGTAGCAGCATATTAAAACAAATAAAACAAATGTACATGCAAATATAAAAATATAAAAAGAGTAATAAAAGTTATATATGTTAAATATGTTAAAATAAGTTAAATATGTTAAATAAGTTACAAAAGTTAAATCATCTCACAAATCAAGTCAGGCTTACTCAGTGTCAGACTGGCAGGGAAGACTGGCAGAGATGGAGGGAAATGAAGGTCAGTTACTCATTCATTAGTCTAATTGACGAGGGAGCAAATGAGTTTCGAGTGCGATTCAGTTTACAGTGAGGGAGTTGAAAGCAGTGGCCAGAAGGAAGCAGTTTATAGCATGGAAACGGGTTGTTGAGTAAACCTTATGCCGGGCTGCTTTCCAGTCCTTGTCTTGGTGTGTTTCAGATCTCAAACAGAGCAAGGTAGGGGTCTGTGTGTGATTTCTTGCATTTGTTGAACATCAACTGTGCAGCTTTGACAGCCGCTTCTGCCTTCCCATTGGCATTTTGGTGCCCTGGTGTGCTTGTTTGACGGTTAAAATCTAATTTCGTAACGAATGTCCGGAATTCTTCCGAAACATACTGAGGTCCGTTATCGCTCACGACAACTGACTGTATGTCATTTCTAGGGAAGTGTGATTTCAGCTGCTTAATCACACTTGTTGTAGTCACTGAAGTCATTATGTCGACTTCCCAGAAGTTGCTTGTGTAGTTCACTCTTACTTGATAGTCTCATCCTTCCCAACTGAATAGTTCTACACCAACTTTCTCCCATTGTAGTGTTGGTGTTTTGTGTGCCATGAGGGTTTCTTTCTGTTGCGACCTCTCATATGATCTGCACGCATCGCAGTTCTCAATGACTTGTCTGATGTCTGCCGCCATGTTCGGCCAGTACAGAAACTGTCATACTCTTCATAGAACACTCTCCACACCTAGGTGTGATCTGTCGAGACATTCTTTCATGAGTTTCCGCATTCCCTCAGGAACAACAACTCGTTCTCCATGGAATATCAGTCCATCGCTAACGGCGAGTTCGTCTCTCATGGTGTGGTATGCATGGACATTGCTTAGTACTTCATTTCTCATCTCTGGCCAACCTCGCTGTATCACGTGTTTCAACATCTGCAATGTCTCATCCTTGTCCGTGCAAGTCTTGAGCATTTGCATGCGTTCTGTGCTGATAGGTAGATGCTTCACTGCATTCACAGCACCAAAGTTGTCAGTACCTCCATTGTGCGGCAAGTATGACCTTGAGAGTGTATCTGCAATATACATATCTTTCCCTTTGTGATATAAGACATCAGTGTCATACTGCAGCATACGAAGGAGCATTCCTTGCAATCTCCTTGGGGCTTTGTGTAGCGGTTTCCTGACAATCATTTCCAAAGACTTATGATCACTGTGAACAATTGTTCTTCTCCCAAAGGTATACTGATGGAAACGTTCCAACGCGAACTCAATGGCTAGACATTCTTTTTTTATTTGAGCTTATCGAATTTCTGTGCTGGTGAGTGCACAACTTGCGTACCCAATGGGTTTCCTGTTCTGAAGGAGTGCAGCTCTCAGTCCTGTTTCACTTGCGTCACATTCTACGACTAATTCACTTTGTGGGTCGTAATATGCAAGAATGGGACATATACTAGCTGTTGCAAACTAACAACACTAAATAAATAAATCCTTATCAACAGCACAATCACTAGATGCAGCGCACACTTATCTTGTGTTCTTGAGAACTAATGATGGCAAACATATCGCCTGCACCAGACTGTTCTAAAAAATAGCTGCAGATGCCAAGCGCCGACCGACAAAATACTTCTGCTGTGGAATAGCGCAATCTATACAGTGCCCCTTTAAGTGTGGCGTACCACAAGGGAGCAACCTCGGACTATCGTACTGATATATAGTAATGACATCTCGTCATGTGTTTCATGTAAATTAATTATGCATGTGGATGACACGATACTTTGGTTAGTGATCGTGACATTGAAAAGATGGTTTCTAAGCTAAGTAATGAAGTTTCAAATTGCTTCCAATGGTTGACTAACAATCGATTATCAATGCACATGGGCAAAACAGAAGCAGTTGTCCTTTCACCGAAATGCAAAAACATCTCACCAAGAACTTTGTTATACAATGTCAAGCTCATGATATTAAACTGGACTCCGTCAAGTACCTAGGTGTGAAGTTGGACCAGATACTTTCTGGTGAATCTATTGTGAACTCTATGCTGAATAAGTGTACATCAAGGCTGAAATTTATGTACAGTCATGGCAATGTACTAAATGAAAAATCATGTAAACTATTTACATCTGCTTTGACACAATGCCATTTTGATTATGCAGTGTCAGCCTGGTATTTGGGCATAAGTAAGAAACTCAACAAAAGCTACAAATAGCCCAAAACAAAATGGTATGTTTTGTTCTAAATATCGGTCCCCGATCATATACTGGACATTATGAACTTGACAAAGTTGGTATTTTAAGTTCTTCTGATTGTGTCAATCAACTAATGCTAAATCATACGTACCTCAGTATAGTATAATGTATATAATGGTACTGCATCTGAATATTTGTGTAACAATTTCACTCTATTAAGCACACAACACAGTCACTGTACTCGTAATTCTGAACATAACTTTGTCTTGCCTATGGTAGATGGTGTAGCCAAGAGCAGTCTTTGCTACAATGGTGTCAAGATCTAGAATGAGCTGCCTATTTTTGTCAAATGTCTAAGTAAATTTGATTTAAAAAAAAAGTGAAACTAAAGAACTGGGCTCTTGCTGAAGGGCAAAGAAACTTTTTATATAACTATCAGAATCATTTATTCGACCATAAAACTCATATTACATACAGCAAATAAATGTAAAGAAATGTACGGTCAAGGAGACTCTCATTAAGGCATTATGCATGCCGTTAACATAAGAGCCACCTTGTTAAATGTATAATTTTAATTCAAAGTTATAATATATGAATAATTATTGTATGAAATATGATTTGTTAAGTAATAAGCATTAATTAACAGAGTTTAACACTAACTAATGCACTAACATTAACTAACTAAAACTAACACAAAACAAGCAAAATAATACAGTAAAATAATAATATGTAAATTACACTAATGTTAAAATAAAACTGACATTTATTCTATAGTTAAACATTATAAACTATTTATTTAAAAAACATCTAAACAGCCAAAAAACACCAGTTAATACTAATTAACAGTATGATAGCCCTACTAATATTAATTAAAAGAAAACAAATACTTAAGTTAAAAATCTTTTAAAAATACTAACAATATAAAATACAATTGTCTTATGTTACAAAACACTGCAATGTTGATTTATTCTGTATAGTCATAACTAAACAACACACAAAGTTTACAAACCGTTTAAGTTGGAAGGTTTATCTTATTTTCAGTTAGTACAAATATAACAGTTTGGGATAGAACATTCAGTTTCATAATTCCTTATGAAGTAATGTTTACAGTATATTGAAAAGGTGTAAAATTGTTTAATCATATTCTGAAACAATATTATCATTTCAGTATTATGATTTCAGTATTTTTAAAACAGTATTATAAATGTTGGTTCTAGTTTTTAATTCCAGATGCTGTGTATATGTATATTGTATAAGTTGACCTTGCCACACTACATCTGTAATATGGATCACACTGGAAATAAGTGGAAACACTTTAAATTTAAGTGCATATGCCTGTACAATATATAGTATGTACTTGAATTGGAATTAAATCAAAAATCAAAGAATTGTTTATTCAGAACATTACATACAATGGTTGGCATTCGTGCCATGTTCTTACATGGAGGCAACGTGTGCGCTCTTACAGCTACAGTCTTTTGCACAAGTCACATATTGACACAGTAAGAATACCCTTAGTTTAACCACAGAATAAGAATACCTTTTCTCTAACCACAGAATAAGAATACCCTTTGTTTAACCACAGAGTAAGAATACCATTTGATTAACCACAAGTAAGAATACCCATAGTCTAACCACGGATACCCTTTGTCTACCACAGAATAAGGATACCCTTTGTCTAACCACAGAGCAATGTTATCCGTTGTTTAACCACAAAATAAGAATACCCTTTGTCTAACCACAGAGTAAGAATACCCTTTGTCTAACCACAGAAAAAGAATACCCTTAGTCTAACCACAGAATAAGAATACCCTTTGTCTAACCACAGAATAAGGATACCCTTTGTCTAACCACATAATAAGGATACCCTTTGTCTAACCACTAAGTAAGGATACCCTTTGTCTAACCAGAGAATAAGAGTACCCTTTGTCTAACCACAGAATAAGAATACCCTTTGTCTAACCACATAGTAAGAATACCCTTTGTCTAACCACATAATAAGAATACCATTTGTCTAACCACAGAGTAAGGATACCTTTTGTCTAACCACAGAGTAAGGATACCCTTTGTCTAACCACAGAGTAATAATACCCTTTGTCTAACAACAGAGTAATGGTACCCTTTGTCTAACCACAGAATAA